>JAEAOA010001927.1:557500-717864 GCA_016746295.1 Potamilus streckersoni
TGATCTTTTCCCAGTAGAATATCTGACAGAACATTTAGGTTGCTTCTTTGTTTATTTAGGAAGGTGAAATAGTTCCACGGAATGTATCCAAGTACTTACCTATCGAAGTATCAAAGTTTCACGTACATATACATCCACCTACCCACACAAAGTTCAAGAGGTCGAAAGAAGCTAGATAATAGAGAGTTTGGAGAAGGAAAATTTGGAAAGGACCAAGAAGAACAGTCACAGTGAAGTTGGAATGAGCCGGAATTAATCAGGTTATGAAGATATACCAGGAATAAAATTCGATTGTGCACTCGATTCATTGATGAAAAAAATATATCATGTAAAATAGATCGGTTATGTATATAAGTATATTTTGTGTTTTGAAATTCGGTGAATAATATATTTAAAAAGAATTGTATCTTCCTAGTGTGAAGCATTATCACATTTGTTTATTAAAATGAATTAAATTGTTATATTTTCATGTACGAGGGCTCGTGTCATTCTGTTTTATATATCTGTTCAGATCTCTATCTATTCCTCCTTTAAATTTGACACTTTATATTGATATTTACTTGATACAGGCAATCACATTGAAGGCGATCACCCTCTAGATAACGATAACTAAATTCTAATACATCTCACACCATCATAAAGGGGACTTCGTAGCAGTGTGCTCAAGAAGAAATGAAGTCAAGTTCGATAATTGTGAAAGGTTTTTTGTTTATATTCCCAAAAAGTGCATCCTTCATTAGAGTATTTATATAGAAAATAATCATTTGTATTTGGATATATTGCTTAAAAATGACGAAATCACCCATTTACATTATCTACCAGTCCAACGTAAAGTATTTGTGCAATTTTTCATTTTCAATTTTCGATCTTTTTTCGGTTGGTACCTTATAGCTACTAGCGTATTGAGTTACCGCCTACCTCTGCTATGGTAGTCGGTTACTCTCCCATTGTCTGTATCCCCCGATCGATTTTGAGAAAACAATCTCCACAAAAATAGTCTTTTCATTGATCAATTTATAAATTCTTACCAAATAGTCACTGTGGGTTCTTTAACACTGTTTTTTTCTGGTTGTGTCTTTACTAACGAGTATTGCCGCTTCAGTGGTCTAGTGGTTATAGCGTCCGTCTCGGATGCGAGAGGTCGCGGATTCGAGCCTAGGCTGAGTCATACCTTTGATTTATAAAATATTAGTGTTAGGACTGGCAGGCCTGGCGTCATAATAAAGTGACTGGGCGGGACATCATGATACGTATTTGCAGCATTATGCCCGAGTGTTAGACATCATCATAAACTGCTACACTTCATATATCGTGGCGATATGATTGAAATACTGTTAAAACTAGGTTAAAAATCAAAATCACACGCACGCACACACATACACATACACATACAAACTAACGAGTCCATTGCTTTCAGACAACATATGTGCTTTCAATAAACTTTGAATTACTCCTAAATATCCTTTCTTTGTGAGTGACATGTCTCTAAAAATATGCGTATATGTGTTAAACGTTGTTATTTTCTTAAGCTCTCTTTTGTCGAGTCATATTTGTCTATTAATTAGTTCTTTACCTCTATGTTAGAATACGTAGAATCAAATTAAAATTGTTTTCATGACGGCACGAATCTGACATCAATCTGATGAAAAATGTACCGTCACGTATTTACAGTCTACAAGGAAAATTTAGTAAGTCTTATATCTGGCTTATTCCACAGGGTCCTAATTCGTTTATTTTAATAAATCAGGATTAATTCTGTGGCGATCTGTTTTCGAACTCAATCCTCGCAAAGCTCTTCTAAAATGTTTCTTTTAAGCATTGCTTTTGTATTTGCAGATGTTAATTTAGAGACAAAATGGCTCTCGTGCTAACGTACGAGATTTGCCATTCAAACACAAATAACATAAATGCTCGTAGTTTTTATGGTAAGCAAGCTGCTCTACAAATTGAGCATATAGTAGGTTAGTCTATTATGTGAGGAATGCACAGTGGCAGCCCAGACACATTTCTCTTCGCAGCTAATTTAGCAAGAACTAATGAAATAATCTATTTTAAACGCTTTGAAGAAAAGACACACGCAAATATATTTTGTTGCTGCTAACTTTTGTTTTATAAAGTAATCACTAGTTGATGTGTATGCATGTGCATGTATGAATAAAAAGTCAGAATATGTCTGTCTGTCTGTCTGTCTGTCTGTCTGTCTGTCTGTCTGTCTGTCTGTATGTATGTATGTATGTATGTATGTATGTATGTATGTATGTATGTATGTATGTATGTATGTATGTATGTATGTATGTGTGTGTGTATGTATGTATGTATGTATGTATGTATGTATGTATATATATATATATATATATATATATATATATATATATATATATATATATATATATATATATATATACTTACGTGGGCAGTATAGAATGCTATTGATGACATGTTAGAAAATGTACGTATGCATGTATATATGTATGAACGGATATATACACACATGTAGGTACATACATAAATACATACATGCTTGCATGCATGCATACAAAACATACATACAGAACATACATACATACATACATACATACATACATACATACATACATACATACATACATACATACATACATACATACATACATACATACATACATACATACATACATACATACATACATACATACATACATACATACATACATACATACATACACTAACGCCTTCAGTATAGAAAGCTATCGGTAATATAATTTTCATTTTAAATCATTTCTAAATCTGTTCATGTGGAAGAGCAATATTTCTCATCATGACATGAGACGATCAATTGTGTGTGACTGCAGATGCTATTCCTGCATCACACAAAAACATGATTACTTTATGAGCAATAGCAAATAAATAGAATACTCGTAACATTTTATAGAAGGAAATTATTTATTTATTTATGTAGAAATATGACTCAATACGTTAATAAACATGACATGAATGAGAAACTCGCTGTTTTGCATTGCTTAATTTGACTTGCTTGAGAAAGGTAAGACTGTTTTAAAAATATGAATGATGTAATTAGCTTCAACAGATTCAGTCATCTCAAATCTCTAAAGTATTGGATATGTGTAGGATCAGTAAAATAAAGTGATACGAATCTATGAGAATTGATTGGAGTTAGGCTGTAATGAAGAGTGAGTTTAATCTTCTACGCTTCAGTTCAGTAGCAAGTTTGGTATATAATAAAAGAAACGAATAGCGTGCGTAAGTAACTGACATAGGTCATAGTATGGTTCAAAACACTACTCATTAAACAAATAACCTTTGTACCGTACAATGGCATATTTTCTGTGGTAATGTATTGAAGTAAAATATCTATATATTGTTTTCAATTTGCTATTTTCTTTCCATTGTTTTATTTTGGAATAATTTCAACTTTATGTCTGCGATGATTTAATTTATTACGTCTTTTCTAGTTAGTAAGTCTTTATCAATCTTACTTAAAGGTAATTTTCCTACATTACGTTTAAGCCAACCCTAGTCCTGAGAAATTAGGAAAACCTTGTTTTGTTATTCTTTCTAAGAAATTTTATTTTTTTTCTCGAATTTGGGAAATGTTTTTTAATCACTTTTATTCATTGAAAGCAGTAAAAAGATAGAAAATAGTTCTTACGATTTGCATGTCAATTTTATTAAATATTATTTTAATAGCAAAATATGCCATATCTAGCATGCACGAATACGTCATCGTTTTCATACACACTTCTTAATTCAACAGTATGACTTTGATAGTTGTGTATATTTTTAACAGGTTACACAAATGAAGATAGAGAAAAGCTACTTTTTAGACCCAACCTACACGAGTGGGGAAATTAATCTGAAGAATCTTCTCGTGCTTGCCGACCTATTCTCGAGCTTGCCGACCTATTCTCGTGCTTGCTGACCTATTCACGTGTTTCTATGTAAATATAATTCACGCGCTTTTTGATGTATTTTATGATTATCAAGATAAAGTATGAGAAGGTGATTATATAGTTATCAGATAGGTTGGTTGTTTTAGACTCAAACATTTAGATTCTTTAGAAATTCCTTTTTTATGTTTTCAAACTTTGTGATTCAAGAAAAATCTAATGCTACTCATACAGAATGATATATTTCAATTTAATGCTTTAATTAAAAAAACAAAATGCACACTTCGGACTGATATATATGGTGTTATCTGTAAGCTCACCCTAAGCATCTTCTCGTTCATCTTCTCTTCACCCTAATTAGCATTGATATCAACAGCTGACACAAATCTCATCTAAAAACAGACCATTCTTTATGGAAGTATCAATTTGGACTTCACTATCTCCGAAGGTGGTAAGATGTGAAGTGAGATGTCCCACTCTTTATGGAGTTTTGGTTATCGTTTTCTGGGAGAATGATTCACTTTCTCTTAGAAACAGAGTTACAAAAGTTTTAAGCGAAATTCTATTAGCCGTGTTTTTATGATAGAATAATCGAGTGACTGATCGAACTCAAATTGCCGGCTTATCAGCCTTCCCAATGTGCAAAAGAGAATAAAAATATTTCTTTTTTCTGTGCCTTCTCAAGCCTTCACTAGCTTATCATCTGATTCCCTCCAGCCATACCAAAGGCTTAAAAACACGGCACTAGCAGCTGCTTTGCTCATTTTAAAAGGTTAGTTTTAGGACTGGTTGGCCTGCTGTCAGGAAAATGTGACTGATTTGGACATGATGTTACATTTCTGCGACATGATGCCACAGTGCAAGACATCAATATAAACTGCCACACTGGAGACATATCGATGTGACTGGAAAATTGTTGAAGATATGTTAAAAATCCAATTCACACACACATACACTTTTTTGGTGTTGGGTCTCACAAATTTCCAGACCCACTTGTACCTTGGAGGAATTATTTAACAAATGACAGTACTTACTAATTTCCTCCTCAGACATTTCACCGCGTCAGAAGAAAACTGGACTAAATAATATCTCGAGGGATATTACTTAATACTGTCTGGAAACACACAGATCTTCGTTCAACTTAGTCAGGATTACTTTCCTTTCTCGCCAAACTGTATTATTCACAATGAGGTCAGAATAATCCGCTCTAATCCGCCTTTGTTAATAACTGTTATAAAAAAATATAATTTTATGACACCTATTTCAAATGTCCCAAGTCTTCCAAAAATGTTCCCTGGTTGGTCTCAACTGTTGCCATTTTCCGCTATTGACCATGCGTTCAGATTGGTATCTCTGACTATTATCGAACGAGCCCAACACAAAAATGTAACTCATGCCTCAAACAGGGCAGACTCCATTCCTCACAGTCAACAATTTGTGGCGAGGCTATCATATACGTGAAACGTAATGTTTACGTGTCACGCCGACAACGGCAAAAGGTATTGTGAAAAGCACCATTACACTGATTGTTTCCAAGCATAAAATCTTATAGATATACAGCTACCCTTTATTTACTGGAATATATAATGTTTACTCAAATAACAAAAATAAATCGTTTTTATTCCTAGATGTCAATGTTTTGCTACTCTCTACATAGAAGTGGAATTTGTATTCATTCCTTATGTCGCGCACTAACGGTTTTATTTCATCCTATGTATATGTGCTGAAACGTTCCTCCCACCAGGTTAAAAAAACCTTTTTATCGTCTTTTTTCTGAAAAACAAAATTAACTTTATGTTGCCATCTCGTTTTGAAAGATGCAAGTGGTGGATTTGGGAAGATTGATTTTAGTTGTTTTGGCTGATGGCCAGATTTAAAGTAATTCTTTCAAATTTCATGTTAATTTTGTAATCATTATGGAATACTGAAAAAATTTAACAAAACTCCATATCAATCAGAGCAGCAGCAGAGAGGCTGAACAGACAAATTTGCCTGAGACCTTATTTTTAAATATTAAGGGTTCCTACGAAGGCTGAGAAAAAAAACGTTTTTGCCTTAATAGTAAAACTTTCTTTAATTGACCAGATTTTTTGCTCGATTTATTCACGATGTTGTCACTACAAGTATGTCCTTCAGCCTCTCTGCTGTTACGAATTAAACAGCCAGTATAAATATTATCAATAATGACTATTGGAGAACCACACTCAGCTAAATTAGATCGAGAGCGACTAGATGCGATTAAAACTATCTACCTGCTCGTGATTCTGTTAAGTAACAACTACAATCGCGTCAGGAATCTTGATTTGAATTTGAGGAGGATACAAAACATTTATTTAAACCTATTACTGAGACCACTAAAGGTATTCAACCTGTGTTAGAGAAAACCGCTGAAGCAACTGAAAAAAAAATAGCAAAAATAACTAAGAAAACTAAAAAGATTCTTGAAGAACTTCCAGCCGAAATAGCTGCCGTGGTGCCAGTTCTGGAAATACCTGAGGATGCAGACCAAGCACAAGAACGTGCTGAAGCCTATGAACCAAAACCAGCAGATGAATTGACATATAAAATTGATGAAAATATTATTAAGTCAATTAAGAACTTTATAGGACTAGATCAATTAGCTAAATTTGCTGTGGATAATTTTGGTCGAAGAGGTGAATTATTGAAACCTGGACACGAAAAAGATACTAAAACCCGTAAACAGTGATAAAACGTATTATATCGCATATACATGAATGTTAAACAAGTTAGAGCTGATGATCCATCATATCAGAATTATGATAAGGCAATTGATAATTTAATCAAATCAAGAAGAGAGGAGAGAAAATATCTAAAAACAAAAAGAGCACAGAGATCATCTAAGCAATCATTTCGTGAATATTCTGAATTAATACCATCACCACAAATCAGATTACCATCACCAAATAAACCAGTAGCACGACTGCAAGAACACGAGCCACAACGACAACAAGAAGAAGCATAAAAACAAACAAGAGAAGAGGAAGACGAAGTATTTCAAGACCCTCCTGGTGCAACTGGAAGTGGTCTAGGTAGTGGTCTTATAACTTGTCCCAATAATGTCCTTGCTGATGTCGATCGACTAGAAATCCTCATCGGAGGAAAAGGAGCTGGTAATAATTCATCAGATATTATTAATGAAGCAGCTGATATTTGCAAACGATTATTTAGTGGCGGCATTATGGATATTGATGTATATCGTTCCCTCATTAATGAAATCGCGATGACTATCATAGTGACTAAAACACAGTGATTAGACACAATTAGTTATAAAGTCAATTAATAATAACAATGATCGTGCATGGTACTCAACGTGGACCTACAATGGTCATTGTAATAAACTCTCGATTACTGGTATACATAGCAACCTACGGAGATGGACTAGGCTATGTTCTTCAGGGTCTGTTTAGAAGAAGAGCCCCAAAAGCAATACCAATTGCAAAGCAACTAGGAATGAAAGCTATTGATGTTGTTCGTGAAAAAGGTATAGACGCTTCAGGTAACCTTGCTAGCAAAGTATTCTCAGCGATCAAAGATAGACTAACGCGATTAATATGCAGACCACAACCCGTCCGACCTCAACCAGTGAAGTTACCTAGCACTGAAGTGATGACCGCAAGTGTAAGTAAAATAATAAATCAAGACGGTAATCAAAAACTAGCTGAGTTAGTTGATGTCCCAATGTCGGAAAAGAAAAAAATATAACCGCTAGTCTGATAGCAGGAAGTGGTCTTGCTTCCCGAAGTTGTCTTCGTGTTAGACGAAGATGACAATAATAAAGATGTTCAAGCGCATATCTGACCCAGCGTTTGACATGGACGCACCAGTTCTCAAAGATGAGTCTGTGCGCGATTATCAGTATTATTCTTATGACGCTTGAATGCCAGATCAGCGTGGATACAAGTAGATATTTCTTACCAGCTGAGGCGTTTATTGAAGTCGAAGGTGAAATTTTAAAAGCAGATAATACTGAATACGCCGTTGAGGTAGAACTAGTTTTGTTAATAATGGTATTATGGCGTTGTTTGATCGCGCTACGTACATGATCGACGGAAAAAATATTGAATCAATACAGAAAGACGTCGACTTTGCTACAACAATACTTGGTCTTGCAAGATATAGCGACGATTACTCAAGATCAGCTGGTCCATCAATAATGTTTGCAAAAGATACAACTGATTTTCCTGATAATAGACAATATAATTTAATACAATCACCACAGAATACTGCATCCGATCCACAACCAGCTGGATATGTAGCCCGGCCTGCTGCTGATTTTCCGTTATTGCACAGTGTTAATTCAGAATTCAACTTAGGATTTGCAACACGTCGAGCAATGTTAAAGGGTAATAGGAAAACATTTTCTTGTGCAATTCCATTGTCACATATCTTTGGATTCTGCAGACATGTACGAAAGGTTATTTTTGGAGCTAAACATACAGTTGTACTCGTGCGAAACAGTACCGATGATGATGCAATATGGCACACTGAAGGAGCTGATGATGCTACAAATAGGGCACTTCATGGTAAAGTTATAGTAACCAAACTTTCGCTCTTGATCCCAGTAATGACTCCAATGATATCTAAAGAAGATCGGTTACCATCTTTTATGAGTCAAGGCCGTAAATCAACGTTATCATGGTTAACAATGACTACGGATGTTATCCAAAGTAATATCAACGGTTTATTCATATGGCAAAAGCTTCTCAGCAAGGTGTTTCTGCACCGCGACACATATTTATTGCGCTTCAAAATACTGCACGAGTAAATAATCAGACACAAAGTATCATGATATTTGATAAGCTCGGTGTTTCTGAGATTTCACTAAGAATAAATGGACATCAAGAACCATCCGAGGATATTTTGTTAAATTTCGATCAAAATCATGTAGCACGTGCATAACATCGTCTTATGTCGTTTATGGGATGTGATCAAAACATTTATACTGGTTTACAAATATCACAACTAGATTTTACAACGCTGTATCCGATTTACTACTTTTCACGAGAACATTTAGATTTAACCAGCCAATCAGTAGTTATTTTCGAGCCCATGTGAATCGAGGAATTATTGCATATTATAGAGCAATCGCAGTAATACTCATTGATAAATCAATGTTACTCGAAGGTGCAGGTGGACGAATGAGAGTCGTTGGTGCTCCAGTAGAGAACATGTAATTAGATCGCTCATAATATTAATAATGTCATATCATCACTTTAGAGTGAGTCTGACTCCTGGTCAGGTCAGAAGACTGCAATCAGTATCAAACAATAACTGTGGAATAAAAATATCATTGAAAAAGGAACAGATGAGCGGTTCATATAAATTATCGTTGACCGATCATCAATTCAAAAACTTTAATGAAGCAAAAAATTCAAATAAAGGCGTCAAACGTAGCCTTTCTTAGTCACTGTAATCCCAACTGTTGCAAAAGCTGCTGCGTTAGGCGCTGTTGGAACCCTGCTGGAATGGCGTTAAAGAAAGCAACAGGACAAGGAATCAAAAAAGGAAAAGGTCTAAGACTTCCGGGGACCCCGCATTCGTGGTACGGAAAAGGTTTCAGACTAGGAAAAGTTCGATGATAATTCCACTATCAAATTTTGATTTACTCGATTCAGCCAAGCGACCAAATATAAAAAAAATTTCAGAGGAGTTTTTATGCGCGATCAATTACCAAAACAACCTAACAATACTGAAACTGGTATTATTAATCTTGATAAAAACTCTGGACCTGGCACGCATTGGGTAGCGTATGTAATTGATCCACGTGGAAGTGTTTATTTTGATTCGTATGGCTTGGCGCCACCAAAGGAGTTTCTTCATTATGTCAGCAATAAAATCGCTCCCATCTGGTATTCAACGCTACCAACACAAACAATAACTGATCCTCCAATATGTGGTCGAGAAGTACTTAATATATTGTATGCTATATCAAAATAAACAAAACCATCTCATAAAGTCGTGCATGAGTATACCACGATGTCGCATTTGAACGGATACTAATGACATAATGGTTGATATTTATGGAAGATCTCGAACAAAAAAAGATAAGACCGTCGACTTATCTAAATACGCAACTCTTGATCAACTTAGAAATGAACTCGATGATTTATTAAATATCACGAGTGTGGATCAAAATGAAGTCGTCGGTTTTCAAGATAACCAAGGACGATTAAAAACGAGCAACATACAACTACCCGATGGACTTATACGAATTCCTACCGCGGTTACTAATAATATCGTTACTTTTGCTGATCAAGGTAAAATACAGGATTCTGGTAACTCGGTTAACGACTACGTTAAGAAAACCTCGACGTATTGTCTGGTGACATAATAATGTCAGGGAAAAAATTACTTTCTCGGAAACCCAACCTTGGATAACGACGCAACAACAAAAAAATAATTCGACGATAGCAACAACGATCAAGTGACAGCAATAACAACGATCAACAATGAAATAGCCACAATAAGAACTGATTTTACCGGTCACGTTAATAAGTTTCTAAGTTTTCGTAGAAACATAAACAGATCCATGAATGAATTTTTGGGAAGTCCACCAACCGTCGACATAAAACTCGTTGACATTAATACGAAACTAAATGATATAAATAATGGAATTCCCGATTTATTGAAACAAAAAGAATCTTATTAAAATTCATCACATACAGATATCAACATCCTGTACGTCGTCGGATCAGGGTCAGCTACATGGACACAACGAAATAAAACTATCAAACACACCGCGGAGGTCGCTGGTATATATAGGTTGTCTGTGTTTAGTATTGTATAATTTAACATACTTATCATATCTTTATTAGCTAATAAATTGTCTAAAACTGTATCTGTAATGTTGGATAACGATTTTGAAGAAACGTTTACGTTGGAATAGTTGGATAAAAATTTGGCATCCGCTAATTACTGGTCGTGTCTGGAATTTGTAATTAAAGCTCCCATTTTAATTACTTAATTAAATGACAACGTTATTAGGCATAATGAATCCGATGACAGAGTCATTGATTGACGTTCAACCTCACATATATAATCAGGCGTGTCAGTGTCAGACTAAACTAAAAAATATCATTGACGAATACACGTTGAAAGTAAAAAGGTATCTCAGACGCATAGCTGTTATTGACATAGTCGTTTACTCGGTTTCTGCTGTTGTTGCTGGAACCGGATTATTATTATCAACGTTAACTATGACTGCTCCTGCGGTTTTAATGATTATCGTTTCTACGACAACAATATGTGCTGGTATTCTTAGCATTATCGCTAAGAAAATATCTACATGCGCGAGCGATAAATTACGCGAGTACATGTTGAAATTACACACAAAACGGCCGCCTATACTAAATTATGCTCGCATCTTTCCTTGTACCTCAGTGATAATAAAATATCTGATGAGGAGTTCGTAACGATAATGAAAACCTACGATGAAGCATTCGTGATAGAAAACAACGCATTCTCTAGTGACATTAGCGGAAAGATTGAGAATTAAATAATAAAGATAACAATAATGTCTAAGTCCTTTATATCGTCAAGGGAATTATTGCAACAGATCGTCACTAATACGACACCAACTAAAACTACTATGATATCAGTAAGTTCGACCAGTCCTGAATTTAGCGTTAACTTTCCAACTGCAATTCCAGCAAGTGAAATTGATTGGCTCAACTCCGCGTTTATAATAGCTGGCCAAATATCAGATCAAAACCATTCGGTGGATTACCAGCATATAATTCACTGGTATTTGCTAATAAGAATAAATCGGATGGAACACCTGGTTCTCAAGTTGTTGGAATTTCAACGGGTAGTTATCAAATAGAGGAGATTATTGACAAGTTCCAATGCAGAATAAAATCTATCACAGGAAAAGAATCGGAAATAGCTATCACTGTTTACGAACAAACTCTATCAGTGGTGATTGAAATAAATTCCCCTGATTACCTCGTAGATATCTATCACAGTTCAATCAGATCTGTGTTAGGATGGCCTGAAGTCGCACCTGTTTATCAAGGACCACCAGAACCAACTAAAAAGTGAGTTTAAAACGAGTGAAACAAAATTCATTAAAAATCCAGAATACTGAAAAGAAAATCCATGGTAGTCTATGTTATTTGATTACCAATTTTGATGGTAAAAGGATCCTCAATATATTCAGATCAGCATTTACTAGTATCATAGACCCCAAGACGCAACATACTAAAGATATTGTTGATGAAGAATTTTTAAAAAGTTTTTAAATGCTCTTAGGCCTGAATACGATAAACCATTCAATGACTTAAGAAATTTGCTTGCTTCATTATCACAGCATTATCAAAATAATGTAAAGCAGCAAATAATCGGGTCAATAAAACACTTAAATGGTATATTATTTGATTTGCCCATCGCGAATCGAAATATTATAAATGTTACAAAAACTCTAAATAATCATTATACAGATCTAGAATTTACAAAATATTTCTTAATCATTATAAAATAAAAGAAAATGATTTACAAACATTTATTATACCAGTTCTAAATAACGCTAAAATGAAGAAATTATTAAATGATCTTATTGAAGAATATTATCCGGGAGTAACTGTATCGTGGAGAAAATTAGCCCCACCACCGTCTATACTAAAACATAGCAACAACCCGTTTGGTGCTGGCAGACACATATCGCCAGGCATTGTAAACATAACAACAACAATCGCTGTCAATCTCGTTTGCGACGTTGTGGATGGAAGTTTTCAAATAGATCTTTCAAAGTCTAGTCAGGCACAGCAGGGATACATATTATACACATTTTCCCCTAGGGAACCCCCAGGATATTTGATTATATCAGAACCTATAAACCCCGTATACTTGCGTGTTCATAATCCGTTATTATCAAGAATACACTTCAAACTTGCAGATCAAAATAATCACATCTTGGATACAAGAAATGAAATTATAAATATAAATCTCTATATGAGATCGTAATGCGTCAAATGCGAAACAAAAAAAAATATCTTTGGTACTCGGTACTCGTCTATAGCACCTAAATAAAAAGGGTTGGTCCGTATTCTTTGATATTAAAGTATATCCACAAATGCATAGTTGGTCCGTAAGTATACTTGTTAATAGTTTGTAGCTTACTAAATATATATATATATATATATATATATATATATATATATATATATATATATATATATATATATATATATATATATATATATATATATATATATATATATTACTAAGGCAGAATATGCATTAGTTTTCACAAGGGTTTTGTTTTGCCATTATAACAGTTATTGCCCCCTATTTACTTTCATTTTTACTTTCATTTCAACTCGTATTTGCACAAAGTTCCCTTAACTGTCTGATACGAAAGTTAATAACTATTCTCTGTTCGTATTCATGAGATAATTCTAACTTGATTTTGTCAATAGCGTTTGAAAGAGGTACAAACAATTTTATCTGATTATCAGTGACTTTTGCCAGTGACTTTTAACATTCCACTTTGCATATCCTTTAAAAATTTGTAATCTGACGAAAGCATAAATCTGTTTTGATTTTTCACTTGTTGTAACGAGTCAAAGTCACATAGAATCTTTTCAGTATTCAAAATGTCAAAATTAATATAGTTATGTTGTAATTCTTTAATGGCAGAAACAACGGCATTTATATTTTCAGTATTCATTATTTATATATATATATATATATATATATATATATATATATATATATATATATATATATATATATATATCTATATATATATATATATATATATATATATATATATATATATATATATATATATATATATATATATATATATATATATATATATATATATATATATATATATAATACAAAAATTAGCAAAATATGTAGCGCGCACTGACACTCGATCTACCGTTCCTAGTTGATCATATTAACCTAATGAGGTTTCATTCAGACATTTACCCCACCAGAGAACCCCTAAGTATCCGAAACCGAAACTTTAGAGACTCTGAGGGTTTTGTCTGCGCATGTGTACATGTACCCCTACAAGTTCCTAGGACATTCGAAACCGTAACTCTAGGAATTCAAGAGTTTTTTATACACCTTGTAAGTCTTATTTTAGTGACCAATCAGATATGCCTTGCAAGAGTTCCTAAATATCCGAAACCGAATCTTTAGAAACTCAAAGGATCTTAGTCTTAGTGATCGAACCAAATTAGGCTTTAGTTTTACGATTGTGTCTTTAGGAACGGTACCCTGTGTGGTTATACCCTATAGTAGGTCAAAAGGTTACGATCTCGTATCAGTTCCCGCTACATATTTTTGGACGGCACAAACACATAACATATAATGATGATGATGATGATGATGATGATAATATAAACAAATGCTATCTTCACAATTGCATAACCACCCCCATATCAAAATCCGAGGGTGATCGACGAAGAAGTCAATCCACCACGAAGTGACATAGTGGATAGTTTTGAGCACATGAAGATAGGAAGCAGAGCCCCAATAAATTATATTTGTTTGCATAATATCGCCTTTCCGTAGACATTGTCATTCACAAGAGTTGATCCCTGATCGTCTAGATCATAGCTTCCGCACGTAACTATTCGAGCTATTGCACACTTAAGTGTTTAAGAAAAATTAGTTAATATATACTTACCTAGACCAGAGTAGACCTAAAAGTAACAACAACCACAGTTTCTGGTATTTTATTTTTACAGTTTCCAGAAAATATATATGATTCTGTATAATAACACGAATAAAATTAAATTCGCCAGTATATATAGCCGTTTAATTTAGTCAAGCGGATGTAATAATAGCTTTACACATGCGCAATTGGCCACAAGGTTTACTTAGTACAGACCTGCTACCGCTTAATAATACATATTTTTGCTGTCCACTTATCTAAGTCTACATAGTATAGGATTTCAAACAAGCAGACACATACAGAGACAATCATTGTGTGATGGATTTTCTGCATTAACTCAATGCTTTCCATTGCGTGTATTCTCTCTCTCTCTCTCTCTCTCTCTCTCTCTCTCTCTCTCTCTATCTCTCTCTCTCTCTCTGTATTATTTAGTGTATGTATTATAAATACACAAACAGGGAGATATTTCTCTCTGTTCGTTTTGTTTTCAAAATTCATTAATTTAACAGTGGAAGCCAGCAGTATAATAGCGTACTACGATAAATCGATATAGCGGATCTAATTATACAGCACAGCTTAGAGCAGCCAATCACAATTGACTATGTACTTGTGAATTGTGCGCGTGGAACTTATGTAAAAACAAAGCATGCAGTACGCGGAATTTATATAAATAGTAGGCAAAGTATACTTTTATCAGTAGGGATTGAGTTGCCCAATTAGCATTGTAAAGACCACTGGTAGGTTTGTAAAACGTTACTATGTTATCAGTCATTAGTATATAGGGATTCTCCATCAAAGAATTATGATATATCTGATTATACCTGTGCGAACAAAGATTTTCGTTGATTTTACTTTTTTTTGTTGGGTGAAATCCCCAGGAGTGTTAACGGGAATTAGCATTAGGTTTAAAGTTTGTTTGTCAAATACAGGTTCTTTCCAGTTATTTTGCTCGTATTGTGTAGATTTTTATGAGCGAATTGCGATAAAAAACCGAAAAAGCTAGATTTTTGGTCAACAAATTTAAAACCTAATGTTAATTCCCGTTAACACTCCTGAGGATTTCACACAGCTAAAACTAGTAAACTCAACAAAAAACAATGATAAAATCGACTAAAATGCCTGAAAAGTAGCGTAAAAAACAATAAATTTTGATAAAAATCAAACAAAAAAAAACTTTATAAAAATAATTAAATCTGATTAAGTAGAGAGTGTTTCATGATATAGAATATAGTTTATAAATCTTTGTGGAGTACAAACTTATATTTCTGAATAAACTAAATAATAACAACAACTACAATAACGGAAAAGTTTTATGCTTGTCCCAGTCTCGCTTAATTATCTAAGAACCTGAGCATGATATTTTGCTAAAATTTAAAGGAATAAGCAGATTTTGTAACCCCTTCGGCAACTGATTTAATTGAGGGTGGTACAATGTTAAAGTATTTACTAGCGGAATAAATTGACTTGAACATAATTTCTTTTCCAGATTCTTTATTCACAGATTTAATAGCTTTTGCAAATCGTGCAGCCCCAGTTTTTCCAAACCTACAGTTTTCACTTTGTGTGATAATACGTAAATTTTTAAGTGAGTTGTCAACTTTACAGTTGTTGATGTGGTGGACCACATACCCATCCATAATCGGTCCCAAAAAACATTCGATCACAAATCTGTGATAAATAATTTTTATTTCCTTTTGTGTTAAACGCAAGATAACCAGCATTGGTAACACTACCTACTGGTTTTTTCAATGTGCAATTCCTGATGATGCCATTACGATTCGCTTCATAATTGGTTATGATTCGATGAGGCACAAACTCATTTTGCTCCATTTATATAGTATATACTATTTATTTAAATCATTGTTTTGAAAATCTAGCTAGATAATCTTCTTCGCGTTTTATTATAGATTCAGTTATAATTTTTATCGTAATATCTTTTCAACTCCCTGTATTTTTTACCACCACATAGCGCACAAAGGTATGTCTTTCCTCGCACACCAACACCACACCGTATACACGGTTTAGGTTCTATACTCCCATTTCTAACACATTGCATTTGATAACTATAGAGGTCGTTTACGCAATTTTTGTTACACGGAGACGTGTAACCAATCTTAAGCTAGCAGCAATTATGATTTAGTTGAATTATATATAAATGATTAATGCTTCAATTTAGATACATATTTGCCTTAATTATAATATGCAGGAATTATACGCAATTGAGCCTGCCGCAGCTAGATTTGATCTTGAGAGACTACAAAAATTTAGTTTCTCGATGCAAGATATTGCTTTAACAAATGATTATATAACTAAACTCATTAGTGAAGCCAAGAAGACGTTCCGCCACGATGGTGCAGTCCATTTGTGGTCCACATTCAGGATTGGAAATAATATCTATGTTATGAATGACAAACGAGGTAGAGAGATCATTGACTATCTCGATGTTCGGAAATATATTATTTTAGTAAAATTTATTGTAAATATAGAGGATGATATTTGGATCATCCAAGACAAGCGCGAATCCATCCAAAAGTCAGGGAATAATATTATCCTCGGTGCAAATTCCAAACCAGGAATGATGACTAGAATAGACAAGCCGTATTATGAGCGATCTTATCCAGTAACTGCTGTTGTCTACGCGCTATATCCGTTAAATGACAAACCTGACGTAAAGGATCTCAAGAAAATGAAAGTGTCGAGAATAAACTGTGTGGCTCAGCGAGTTATAGAACACTTCACAAACGCGATACGGGAAAACGGTTTAACAGATTTAAGGCGGAAGAAAATAAATATGTGGGATGAAAAAGTTAAAGACACTGGAACGTCCATCAGCGACGTTGCTGAGCTAGAAAAGTTATTAAGATTTCCATTAACCCTGAAGACGTTGACAGGAGATATTTTGCACAAAAAAAATATAAATCTAGAGGAGGTCCTGTAAATATTATTGATCACAACGCGCATGCATGGACTGATGCTGTAACTGTATTTCCACGAGAAAGAATGGTTAAATTTTACCAAGATGATGTATTCGATGCCATAGGTGATATTAGCATACTTGACCCTGTTTCTGTGTGGTTGTTTCAGAGTTCTGAATATGATCATTATGATCAGTTTGTACGGTCTAACGGTACAGAGTCTCTTTATAAAGAAATGGAAAACCTTGCGCTGAAATATACTTCTGACGATGTCAAAGTTAGACAATTACTAAGTAATTGTTTTACCGTACCATCGGTTGGTGCTCATTTCGCTCAGGAGAAAAACTCGTGGAAACCGATACGATTAGAATTTCTTGAAGATGTCGTGAAAAGTTGTATAGAATAAGGACACGTTGATTGTGGGATACTACATATAATTACAAAGACGTCATTTCAGTTAATATGGTAGCGTGTCTGGAAGTTTTATTGGATATGGAGAGTGCTCTAAATACTTTAATAGATTTGGACATCCTACACATCACATGACCAGGGTTGCGATAAATGGACCCTTACCAGATTTTGATTTAACAGGATTTGCTCACGTAGAATCATACGAGCTTAGAGAAGGTCTCCATATGATAGTTTTTGCGTGGTTCGGAAAACACTTTTAAGAAAATGTTGGACTCCAATAGTTCTGCTAAGATATATAATCGATGTTGGAATTTTTGTATCGTTGAAAGTATTTGAAGCTATTATATCATATCGCGTGCAAAAGCAAGTTTGGTTTCCAGAACCTGCTAAACACGATGAAAAATTTACAAAATATCTCGGCAGAAAAATAATCGGTAAGTTTACACAAGGAGGATCACATGATCATAAACGAACTTTTACAAGATTGATCATGGACGATGCTGAACTCGATTTCATAATCGCTGATACGATGGAGAAAGACACATTTTTAAGTCGATGCAATGCTTATTTATCAGAAAAAACAAAACTAGGTACCATTGTGAGCTATACTGATGGCGAGTCACCGCAGTTTACTCATCTAAGATCTTTGATGCTAGCTTATGTTTCGATAAATCTATTATCGATGATAAACAGATTTCCTCGTTACGCTTTTAGAGTCGTGACAGATTCATTTTATATACACAAAATATATAAAGATTCATTAAATCTTGGTAATGGTGAATGGGGAACGTGGAGGATAAAACAAGAAAATATACTTAGTTATTGTGAATCTGCCGATGTTGAAATTGAGGAACCATATTACAGAAATAATCAAGTATCAAAATCATCTGTGCCATCCGTGTATGATCCTGTATGTAGACATAAGACCGTTTATCTTAATGGGTGCGGAGGTTCAGGTAACACAACACACGCGATTAACTTATTCATGAGTTTATATATGATTGTTTTAACACCAACGCACAAACTCACCAGGGAAATAAAGCAACGAAATGTAAAGTCGTGCACATATCATAGTTTCTTTAGATGGTGCGGAGGTACATGGACCCCATCACGAATGGGTGAAAAATATATAACTAAAATTATCATATGGGACGAGATATGCACGGTGCCTCTGGAAGTATTACAAATATTTCTTGATTGGTTGCTACTAAAGAATACTGCTGTGGTTATGTGTGTATGTGTGGTGGTCATGGTCAACCACCACCCTTTGTTGGGCAGTCTCCAAATGAATGGATAAAAAATACTGAAGATTTATTATGAAGAAATATTTGATGGTCATAGAGCCGTTGATGAATCGCTGAAAGAATTTAAAAGATTAATACGACTACAACCAGATAAAATACAATGTGAAGTAATGCGTGAGATAATTCTAGAAACATCCATGAATGATTTTTGGACCCTATGGAAACCTGCTGATTTGATAGTTGCCAGTAGAAAAATAGTTCGTGACGAACTACAAAAGAAATTATATACGTTACACAAGGAAAAATTCACAAAGTTACCTGCACCGTTGTGTTATCGCCCTGCAGATACTAGAGAACAAAATGTTGATGTTAAGATTCCTAGTGCAGATACCAAAAATGTCCGAATACAAAATCTTGTGTTAAATGATATTGTCCTTGTCGCTGTTGATGTTGTCGAGAGCGAGTTAAACATGGATAAATCGCCATGGACGTTAGGGTACGCTATAACGATTCATTCGTCGCAGGGATTAACTATCCCTGATAATAAGTTTGGATAGTCGATCATCGTATTGAGTGGTCAAATTTAGTTTATCTCGCAGTATCGAGAGTTAGAAGACTATCACAATTAAAACGGGTTATAGTGGATTGCGTAATAACCGAAGAAATCACTAATAATGTCGATATCAATAAAAAATTATGCAGCTATAAGCAGTATGATAAAAAATATAATCGCGAGTTTGATATAGATGTGGATATTATGATGATGTTAAAACAACGA
Organism: Potamilus streckersoni; assembly: GCA_016746295.1. Taxonomy (NCBI): domain Eukaryota; kingdom Metazoa; phylum Mollusca; class Bivalvia; order Unionida; family Unionidae; genus Potamilus; species Potamilus streckersoni. The sequence continues at coordinate 577,387 of JAEAOA010001927.1, forward strand.
CAAAATAATCATTGCGCAAATTGCAACGCAATAATGTTGTGGCTGTGTTCGAGCAATAACCCAAGACAATTTAACGTTAATAGAATTAATAGTAGTCTTGGTCATACGCGCGAAAATGTGATGCTGACATGTTTGGAATGTAATCGACGTCGAGGGACTGCGAGTTTATAAAGGTGTACTCGGTGGTAATTGCGTATCCTCAGGAATTATTTGTAATTGTTCACGTACAAATCCACATTGAGGAGCAGTTGAATCTAATCTGTAGATTGCAGGTCTACCTGTGGACCTTACCACGCTGGATATTTTGTGTGTGGTCACACTCCAAATAGGATGAGATACCCTTTTTCTACCTCCTTCGTGTTCGCCAGGTTCGTATAAATATCTAACCGTAACATTGCCTAGTACTGGTTGAGAAATAGATTTACTTTTTATCGGTATATATTTTTTGTGATCGCATCAGACGGTTTCATAGAAGTTGCACGAGTAACTTCCTTATTCAGCATAGCTATCACATTCGGTAACCTCGCAACCCATTCACAAGATCTATCCTTTGTCTTAAAGTCAGCATATATTTCATTTGCATATTGATAACTGAATAACCGCTCTGCAAGTGTTCGATTAAATCGTTCAACGATTGCCTGATCACGATGAATCTCCGTGTGACCTTGTCTGATTTTAACGTTGTGCTTGTTCATCAGCGAAGATACTGCACCAAGAAATTCTTTGCCAGGATCAACCTGTAATAATTTTGGCAATTGTAATGGACCTCGCTGATAAATTTGTTTAAACGCAGACGCAACTTCAGATGCTGTCTTTGTTGATAGTGGCTCCGCTTCTTTATATCTGCTCGCAAAGTACACGACAGTTAAAGCGTATCTGTATGTGTGTTGACGTCTACCTGCTTTAATGGTATCGTGTGGTCAAAACAAGATATCCGCTTGATAAACTTCATTAGGAACGTTGACATCGAAATGTGCGTATTGAAATTTTTTAGGTGAATTTAGAAAGATTTGCCATATTGCCTGTCGTGCTAACCACGTTTCAGCAGCATCACGCGAAACTTTTGCTGAAGCGGAAAGTTCGTTAATCGCTGCCATACCTCGCCAATATCCTTTCGGGGAATAATAAATAGATTCCATTATAATAATCAGTTAATTAAATACCAACTCCTATCATTATTTTACCTTTCATAGCAGATTTTATCAGAAAATTAGCGAGAGATTCTCTGAGAGATTTATTAGGTATAGAATTTAATGCATGAATCAACTTTATATCTGCGAGACGCCGTTGTTTCAAATCAGGATTTTTATACGATACATCATGAGTGTGACACGCTTGATCTATCTTATTTACTGGATACTCTCCAGGTTTTGGTCGATCTTGGTTATAGAGTCTGATATCGAGACGAGTTCCAGGACCACAATAATTATATCCGGGAAGGTGTTTCTCACCTGGATATTTTGCCCATGGAGTTCCTAGCAATTTCCCTATGAAGCGGCTATATCACCACCACGTACTTTTTGCGACGCGGAAACAAATTTATATTTTTTTGTACCACATTTTGCACACTTGCCTGTGAGTGCGAGTCTCTTATTTTTTTGTTGTTATCGTTGTCAATCCAACTGTGGGTGTTGTCGCTCTACATCGAACATAATATAAACTCATATCATTATTATATGGATATAATTGATTTTTCTGCGTAACGAAAACAAGAGTCAGTAAGGCACCATCCAGCGTTACCAAATTCTATCAGAATGATCATAATAGGTCCAACTGGATCTGTAAGACGCAATTATTGCTTAATTTAATAATGCGATGGCTCAAGTGGAACAAGTTGTATTTAGTAGCGCCATCTGTAGATGATCAACGATGTTACGAAGTACTTAATGATTTTAATCAAAATGCGAAACTACTGGACAAAAATGATATCATTGATTTTATTACCGATATTGATGAAGCTCCATCCGTAGATGACTTAGATGGATACATCAATAACCTCGTGGTGTACGATGATGTGATGCTGGACAAACAATCCAATCCACCTAGAATATTTTCTCGAGGAAGACATAAAAATACTGATGTGATTTATGTTACTCAATGATATACTCAGATACCTAAGGTGATCAGAGATAACTGTAATATTTTGGTTGTGTTTAATGGCGTAGATAATTATACTTTACAAAATATTTATTATACTTAGTATTCAGGGGACATGAATATGATTAAATTTAAAATTTTCTTTTCTAAAGCACAAGCTGTTCGTTTTGGATTTATAACGATAAATTTACATGATCCTAGATCAAGGCATCGTTTAGGTTTAGATAAAATCTTTGGTTAATTCATAGCAGCAGAGAGGCTGAAGGACATACTTGTAGTGACCACATCGTGAATAAATCGAGCAAAAAATCTGGTCAGTTAAAGAAAGTTTTACTATTAAGGCAAAAACTTTTTTTCTCAGCCTTCGTAGGAACCCTTAATTTTCAAAAATATCTCTAGAAAGTAGTAGGGTTCAGCCTCAGCCTTCGTAGGAACCCTTAATTTTCAAAAATAAGGTCTCAGGCAAATTTGTCTGTTCAGCCTCTCTGTTGCTAAAGCTCAAACTAAAACTAATATCACCATTGCAAACGGCAGCATAATTAAAGGCTGAACATAAAAACGCATTTTTAAGCAATGCCTATAACTGTTCAAATTGTAGTTAACTACAACACAATATAGCAGAAATAAAACTATCTTGTTCCCAACGAGAGTCTTGCTAGATGCGTCCATTGAAGCGTGACATACATACTGTGTCACTAAATGATTCAACAAATGTACATATAGGTCACCAATAGTTCAGTACGTCAGTTACTGGGACTGAGATTCATATTTCAAAATAGACTAATATAAAAATACAGTCATGTTGTCAAAATAAAGAATATATCATCAGACGGTCGTGCCTTTAGTATTAAGGAGTCCTAATTTTACACTTGTCAGTTCATCCTTGGCTAAGTGCGAATGTTCAGTCATAACTTGGGTGTGGTATTGTGGGTTGAACTCCATTTATCAGCACCAGATAGGCTATATATGGAGAACATTTTAGTTTTGGTGGAAGAAGAACGTGAGAAGACTCGGGAAAGAAATATCGCCACTCTTGAAGCTACCGAAAGCTTTCTCACACGTAGGTCAATCTAAGACCAGAACTAAAGAAGGCGGAGGTGAGTAGTGCCAGTGATCTGTGAAGACGAATGCCTTTGACCACTTGGTGACCTGGGTCACCGAGGTCAGAAATATAAATGTATATTTCAAATATAATGTATCGCCATTTTGAGCAATTCGAAATGAATGTTATCTTCGGACATTTTTTCAGTAAACATAAAATATTAATAACAACATGTAGGTGAAATATGTGCTTGTTAACGGGGAAGGAAACTGAGTTGGATGCTGAATATTTTATCATCATAATTAATCTCGGTAACTCTATGGTTAGAGTGCTTGCCTTCAGTGTAAAAGTATATGGTTCGATATCTAGTACAGCCTGGTCGACTGCCGTGTTGTACCGTTATTTAAGATACTTTACTATCATTGCCCGACAACAAGCAAATAAGACCACAAAATATAACATATTAAAGCGGATCTACCTTAACCAAAACAAAACTTGTGTGCGTTTAGGACAAATTTGAATATAAATTCATTTCTGTTTTAAACATTTTTATGCACACTCAAATCTAATTACATTGTGTTTATCAATGAAATTTTCTTATGTGTGCTGAGCAATTGGCTGCGAATGCATCAGTATGGGCAACTACTAATTGAATTCCAGTACAAACACTTCATCCACTTATTCTTACCAAGTTATGCAACAGTTTATAAACTGGAAACTACGTTATTCAATTATGCTCTCAACTTTCATCAGCTTCACCATGTGGTTTGTGGGTACTTGACTCTAGAGCATTCACTTTCTGAGAGATATCATAATACGCCTATATTGTAAATATAGAAAGAAGCAATAAACCAAGTCAAAGATGTCGTTTTATTCCTCCTTTTGTCAGCAGAGTCAAATTCATGCTGTCCCAGACTCTTGCATACTCCTTAGAGATAATTTGTACGCGCGACGCTCAGCAAATCTCGTTCCTTCATTTTCAATTATAATACATAGCAATCAACACGAGAACATACCACCAGTACCGGATTTAGGCATAAGCTAAACAAGCTACAGCTTAGGGCTCCAAGGTCTGAACTCAGTTTGAAGGGCTTCCTCAAATTTATTTTATACCAAATATGGCTTCTATAGTTTCCCATAGCTTAGGGCCTCGCTTTGTCTAAATTCGGCACTGCATACCACTTATGTCACCTTTACTTTTATTATTATCCAATTAGTGGTTGCCAAATTAACAATGGCTAGAAATGTGTCAGATTGCTATTAAATATAAATCAGTTATATTCAATATTGATCTTTCCTTCTTTAACCAACAAGATTGAGATGATTTACTTAGTTTTGGATTCTAGTAGACATTGTATAGTGAAAACCTAAAAGCTGCAGTGTGCCACAAAATGTAACCACAATTGCGTGGAATCAATCGCATATGTCATAGCTCTAACGGTGAACTTTGTTTTAAAAATTCCTATCATAGTAGTTCATTTATTAGATTTGCATGGCTATACATATAGTGCATTTATACGTGCTTCCTTTTTTTCAGAAATAATGTTGAAAATCAATTTATAGAAAGTGTGCAAAAATGTTAGAATTAAAAACTTTACCAATATGAAATACTCACGAGGGGATTAATCTATACAAATCGATTGGAATTGGGTTCTAGTTACAAATAAGTAATTTGTTAAAAATATTGCATCATGCCAAACATTTCATATAACACGCAAATTATAGCAAAAAATCCTAGACTCACTTTGAAAGTGATACAAAATCCTGAAGTCAGTGAAAGCAATGCTAACATAAGCTTGGAAACAAAACTATGATTGAGAAATAGCCTGACTAAAGCGTTTATTCATTATAACATTCCTCCTTGTAAAATTTAGCCTTTTACTTTATTTATTTGTTTGACGCAGAGCTTTTACTTCCTACTAACACAAATATTATAGAAAACGTCTTTCTTCTTCTTTTTCGAAATGTGTAACAAATATTTTGACGGCCACGCTTTTGATCTACCCTTTTCTTTGAAGAGCTTGGTTGAAAACGTTGCTCTGCTTTGATCTAAGGGAGTCTATTCTTCCTCGTTCCAGCCATGGTTTCACTTGATTAGTCTCCCATAGTAATTGTTCATTTCAACTCAGGGTTATACCTGTTCTGCATTGTTTAATAGCAAGTATGTTGGCCATCTGAGGGCATAGTAGCTATTACTTGCTTGGGAATAAAGTCGGAATATCTGTATCCACTGCTATTTCCTTATTCAATTAGCACGCAATTTTAAAGTGAAGAACAGTTATTACCGTAGGTATGATTTCGGTATGTAATAAGATATGGTGAGGCACAAAACCATTCACGTACTGTTTGCTGTTCTTGCCTATTGAGCCACCTTTGCCATAAATTACACAATGTAGACTACAAAGAAAACATCCTTATGAAAACCATACAAATATATTCTCTCTGAAGACAATTTTTTTTTGTTCAGCAAAATATGAGCACCAAATCTCACAGAGTGGCCGAGTGGTTTAAAGCGCTGACGGTTACGAATCACTGTCATCTCACCTCTGTCTGCGTGAGTTCGAGTCCATACTCGTCTAACGTTGGTAAATGAGAAAGCCTGCCAGTAGCTTCTCGTGGGTCGTTGATTCTTCCCTGGTTTTTCCAGGGTTCATTTTCTGCCATTAATACTGGTCGCCAATTATAGCCTACAACAACAACCACAACAACAACTCACTGACAGGTAAGTGGAAATTTAAAAGATCACTCTATCCAGAAGGGCACTTCAGTTGATCAATACAATTAAAGTACTATAAAACTTGAGCGAGTTCTACCGATTTAATGCTTGGCTAAATTAAAGTCTGAAAAGATTTATGGTTTATTTACATTCATAGTCATTCATATCTCAATTTAGTCTGTATCTTTCCGTTGTATTTGTTCAGAATTTATCTTAAGTGACTTATATGGCTTCTATCTCTCTCCTTGACTTTTGAGAGTGTGGTTTGTAAATATGTTTATTGCATGCGAGCATGATTACGCTGTCGTCAGATTAAGTCAGATATATGTATTTATAATGCGTTAGACATTTTAAACGTATCTGTGTACACCCTACAAAGAGCGGTAAGGGGAAACAAATCTTACCAATAAATTCAGCAGTGTAGACTACACCTCACCAAGTTGTGTCCACGTAATGACTGAATATATCAGTCATGTGGGTGTTGTTGTTGTTGTGAAGCTTAATGCGATACATGGCAGCCACTATTAATGGTGGAGGAAGAAACCGGGGACACACAGTGACAATTTATAGAATTAATAGAATTACATTTAAATATCACATTTTGATATCACACTTTGATATCACACTTCTTTAATATGACACTCAATCCCGGAAATCTATCTAGTTCCCTATAAGTTTCGGCACTAGTGATTTTTAGCACACGCATGCGTTTCCATGGAAGCATCTGTTTTCAAGCCAGCATAGGTCTGAATGGAAGCCGCGTCATGGATTTACGAGCTAGGGAGCCATGACAGTTAAGCGTGGTCTCATACACGCCCATAATGATGCTAATTTCCTTCAATGCTAGGAAGCAATGTTTCAGGGTCACATACAGTTACTCTCGTTATCATTTAGACGACAATTCCATTTGGTGTATATACAATAGTCACAATTACTGTCTCCCCAATGCCAGTGGTTGTTGCTGCACGAGTCTACAAAAAAAAAAAAAAAAAAAACAAGCATGACAACACACGCGCGTTTTTATTTCACGAGCCAGGATGGCTTTCCTTGTGATTTCATATTTCATTTGTTGCTCGGCTTCAATTAAAGTTCCTTTTTAGTAGCGTTTAGGATCAACCAAGTTTCTCTATTATTAACTTTACCGCTAAGCATAATTTGCCGACAGGTCGACCTTGTTCAAGTGCATTTTGCACACGCACTTAACCACATGTTTTTGTTTCTAATTCGTACTCGTTTTCCTCTGAGAACTGTTAAACGGACAAACGCGACTTTGTTAAATAACAATCTTGGTGTTTATGTCGCTCTTCTCGTTAACGTTGGCTCGGTATAATTTACTTGGAATTTAATCGGGGTGGATATGCTTCTAAATTCCTTTTCAATGATGCAATCATACGCGTTTAACTTTTAGTCTTCCAGCACCTTGTACTTTCGCTTAGTAATGCAGTGATTCCTCTCTTGCCATGTTGGTATTGATACACCAAGGTGGTTCCAAAGGTCGAATTATATTTGACCCATTGCTAGATCATTTTTGAGTGTATATGAAGATTATCCTATACTGACTGATATTCAGCATAAAATCGCCATAGATGTTGGCATTTCTATCGGCTTATCTACCAACTCATCTGTAAATTCTGTAACATAGTTATCGCATGGCTGTGTCAGAATCGATCCATGTTGTAATAAATCTTAGACACAAACACCAATATGGCTAAGTGCCCCCTCATATAAATGTTGATTGAATGAAACTGAATTTTATCTCCAGGGAATAATGTATATATAAACGATCCTTGAACATAGTTGTACACGTTAATGTTGCACTATTACGATGGCAATAATTTAACAATATAGATGTTGTAGACAACTCGCCTTTAGACACAGCTACGATAAAAAATAAGACCCAAACTCAGGCATCTTTTAGATGTGAGGATAACAACTACCAAATCTATTTGCTTTAGAAAATAAAATAAGTAGATCATTTGAGGTGTCGTCTGTGTTTTCTCGCTTTCGATGATTAATATTTTATTGATTGGTCTCCATACAGTTAAATGGCGTATCGGTGAGCGTAGGGCTCATAGCACTTGGGTGGCTTTTACATCCAGATACTGCGTAATCAATGAATTAGCATCGTCAATGTATATTTTAATAATGGCATCCGAAACGATACTGTATCTGATTCCTTCACAATTTCGGCACCATTATTTATGAAGGTGGCTGTAATAAACCAATAATATTTTTGAAGCACAAGTTATACATTCGCAGTTTTCCAGTTCGATCTTGTGAAGTCACAAGCTCATTTGGGTTGCTTAACTATGTCAATTGGCACTGCTTGCAAACCTGACCAAATGATTAGCCAAGCCTGGTTGCTTTGTAAAATTCAACATGTTATTATGTTTCTAACGAAGCTTATGCGTGACAATGTAAAGTCAACCAGCGCATCTGGTACCAGGCTGCCGGCGAGTGTATACTGTGTTTCAACAAGATGTCCATATACTGAGTCCTCCGTTTGCGTTTGTAACGGCAGCGTTAAATGAAACAGCTGTCGTTGTCGGGAACCTCTAGTACCATGACTAAGCTACCATATGAGTAATCAGTGACTTCACGTTGCTGTTAAAACCCGTAAGATATAGTGCGGAGTTATCTTATATGCAAATCAGTGATTTCGCGGTTGTGTTAACTAATCAAATTAAACGACTTGGACTCTTTGACTTAGGTTCATCCCGCAAAGAGATACATGCGAAATAATTGGCTGAGTTTGTCATAGCAGAGTAGCTAAAAATTAGCCAATGGACACACTTTGATAACCGTCAAAAGGGAGACATTTTTCTTTTTATTTGTCTACTAGATAATATGCGCCCTTGAGAGAAATTGTCCATTTTCCACCGACATCATTTTTTCACAGCCATTCCACATGCGGTCGGCCTCTAACTCAGCCATCTATGCAATTGCTAGGGCTGCAATCAACAACAGTGCTGAAAGCTTGGTTAGGATTGGAAATATTCCGCCACACAATTCCAATGCTCCACCTCTGACTTTGTTTACGTTTTGTTTACTGATGTGTTCTTTTGTTTTGGTTTTTTGAAAATAGCTAAAGTGTGCTTGAATTATAAACAAAGGAGTCATTTCCTTTAAACGGTGTCGGAAAAAGCCTCATCGTGAGCCTATATTCATCTCTTATTTCACTCATTATGTTCGCAAGCTGGTGTTCACAAATATCAACTTTATTTTCACTATATAACATCATATTAATCGTGCTTGTCAATTATGAAAAAGAGCATTACATGTTTTCCAAAGGTGCGTCAATTAGTCACATTTGATCATTTGTGCACTCCAGCATCATATTAATAGAGAAAATGAAAGCAATGTACCTATTAATGGGGATCATGTACTGAGTTAAAAATGTATAGAAAGCGGATGTTAAACGCATTCTGCTTTATATTCTCCGAATGTTCCAGCGAAAAGTATAAATCGAGTGCAATGTAGCAAAGTTTTTTTTATCTGTATGAAAATTTTCATGCCTATGCATGTATGTTAATAGCTTCTTAAATACATGTAGGACGTGATTGTTTTCAAAGTCAGTAAACTTTTCCTAGGACCGTTGCATAAATAACCATTACATTCTTGAACGGTCAAATATCATCATCCCAGTCTCCCGTCTGCATACCACCTTTTAAGAATGGGCCTCTGGTCCTTCATGGATCCGTTGCACATGCGACTATAATTCTGAACTGAACGTTGTTCGGTTGTTATGTCTCGTGAAAACCGCTGACCAAAACTTTAATGTGAGTCTGTTTTAAGAGCGAGAACGACAGCATTTATTTGCCCCTGGAGCCCGAAACGACAGAAAATGTGCTTCTGAAATCCCTGAAGGGTTAGCACAAGTATCCAAAAAGTCAGTTTCAATAAATCAGCTTCATAATCATCGACACATTTTCACGCCAAATCGTTTCGCTATTTATGCCCTTTCGGTGTAACACGACTGAGCGTTTGGCTCAGAAAATGACCCGAAGGACATCTCTGCAAAATCCTGATATGTGTGAATTGCACTAAAAACAGTTGTCCTCGACGCTGCATTAAATCCAAAGTAAGAGTCTGGGTTGGCGCTGATGAGTGAGCGTACTACATCTACCTCAGCATTGCGTGCTTGATTTTATTATATATATATATATATATATATATATATATATATATATATATATATATATATATATATATATATATATATATATATATATATATATATATATATATATCATTTGATGGTTTGTTTATTTTAAATTTTATTTATTTCGTTACATGCTAAATACAAACGTACTCTCATAAAATTCTTGGATAAAGACATTCACTGGAATTTATAGTATATTCAAACCTGGAATGTATATTACTGTGATTCAACAAAAGACTTGTGACATATCATCACTCCATAAGCAATTACAACACGTCATCATCATCAGTGTTCGATCTATTCTGGACTTGTATTGAGTTCTTTTAAGGACTTTATATTATTAGAACTAGTGCTTGTACTTCTTGTTAAATTATACGAATTCTTGTTGTCTTTTGCACTTTTCTGTTATTCATTTTAAGACTATAGATATAGACTCGTAAATATATATATATATATATATATATATATATATATATATATATATATATATATATATATATATATATATGAACAGTGTTCATGTACCGCAATGATAAAATCTATGAAGGTCGTTCAATGAATTCACAATAACCCAATCGTTATGTTTTAGTCTTGAATGTCAATGAGAACTTTGTTATTCCAGTGAATAATTCCAATTAATAATTCGTCTCAAATGATACATTAACAAAACTAACATGGAATCCACAAAGACTGATAAAAGATTGACTAATTGTTTACTTGGTATTGTTTATATTCAGACTGTCACACTACTTGTGATACAACAGAATGCCTTAGACATTTGAAATTACCATTGAAAATCTCCATAAAATTCGTATGTAAGTCGAGATCTGTCCAGATAAATTGCATTTACACAAGACGACAAACAAATCATATTTACAGTGGTTTTACAATTGTAAATCCATTATTGTGAGCTCAAATAAGCGCTAGCCATCATTGATGCTGCTACCAGATACAAGGAAGCTGGGCCGTTAACATTCAAAGATTTAAAATGTGTCGCGGTAAAAATAATGATTTTGCGCCATTGCTGCATTGTTAGTGAAACATCACAAATGGGTTCGTTAGTGGCTTCGTGGTGGACATTTGAAAGTAGATAGCTATCATGTTATGTTTGAGGTTATGTTTGAGCTTAAATTATTATAGAAAATGCAAATCTCTGTATACATGTGTACCTTTAAACGACTTGTATAATTAAGTTCAATTAAGCTAAAATATGCATACTACATTAATGATGGCTTTTACTTTGTATATACATCCCTCAATCATATATACACTACTGCAACGATTGCGTTTATTTTTTTAATCTGTCCATATTTACTCTCTTAAAACGCGCATATGTTTGAATATATGTGCCACTAATTGCGAGTATGCTCTCAGCATGTATTTTGTATGAATACGCCTCAGTTTTATTTCAGTTTCTAATTGTTTTAAGTACGCGGTAATAAAAGACAAACAGAGCTTGTGGTTCGTATTTTGAATGGTCTTTAGTAAAGGATCAGTAGAGATTATGTTTTACATGTTTTATTCGGTCGGTACTAAAGCTCAGTAGAGATAGTAGTTTATATGTTTTAAATGGTTGGTAGTAAAAACTCATTAGAGATTGTGATTTTGATGCTATAGATGGTTAGTACAAAAAGTCAATAAACATTATGTTTTCTATGTCTTAAATGGTACCTTGTAAAATCTCAGTAGAGATTGTGGCTTTCATGTTATATATGATTGGTAATAAGAAAAAAAAAACACTAGTTAGATTATGGTTCGCATGTTTTAATAGGTCCGTAGTAAAATTTCAAGAGGTTCACGTGTTCTAAATGGTTGGTAGTAAAACCTCGATGGACCTTGTGGATTGTATATTTCAAACACCTACTTAAATTAAAGATTACAGGACTTAGAATTGAATGAATGAGTGAGTACTATATCTTTGTTTTGGTCCTAGCCTAGTTTCTGGCTTGGCACACACAGACACTTTTCACTAAATATCATGTTAGAAATAAATAACTCTAACTTTTAGTCATTTTTCTGTGTAATAACAGAGAGTATTATAGTTGTTAGTTCATCTGTACAATTAATAATGCCATAAACATTGCAACGATACTGCTCTGGCTCAAAGAAGCGTCATACACGAATATTATTATATGCTTTCTTACGGTGATCCTGTTATACTTATAATTACATAATACCTCATTCCACGAGAGCAGTAGACGATGTATCATGTCTGTTCTCTGAACCACATATTTTATAATTTAAGAATTTACAAAATAAGATGTAATTATATACTTATAAACTGCCTCGAACGGTACCATATTGTCCTCAGCTGATAACATGTTGTTACTGATTCATAACCAAATTATATCTTTAATATTGGGTAATATTTAGATCAATATTTTCCTGAGGATAGCATATTGTAGGCAGACTGAGATAAAGTGCCTTGCAGTTTCTGATTCAGATTGGTTTAAGTATAGATCATTCGTGATTTAAATAACAATGCAATGTATAGATGGTAGACAATGTAACAAAAGGGAGCAATACATAACAAACAAACATGAATGTATTTTGGGACAGTTTTGAATTTAACAATTTTTAAAAATATTTTGAAACAAGTTTAAGTGAAAAGAAAAGGCATGATATAAAACCGTTATCTTTAATCAAAAATTATATAGAATTGTACACAAGGGGATTACTATTGTTCTCAAACATAACAACTTGTTCGTACAATGATTACTTTAAATAGTTGAACAGAGAAATATAAATACCTTAGTTGTACGTTTTAATGCTTCCTTGGAATACAATATATTTCGAGATATTCTTTTGAAACAGAAAACAACATGCACCTTAGTTGTCTAAACAAACCATGTTGTGGTATGCAATTAATTCGTCATTATGATAAACGAGATCACAATGTTGATTATCTCTTTTCAAATTAGCTCCATATGGCAGCTTCACAACCATTCAACACAAAAAAAGAAATAATCGTACCACACGGGAACCCAATTTCTGGACCAGCAGACCAAGAAAAAAAATTAGATGAGAGAGTGTTTCAGCAGCCGTGTTTCTTAACCACGTCGGGGAGGGAAGGTTGATCGAGTTTCTGGAGACAGTAATATAGTTAATGCCGAGTTTTGTCTGCACTACTTATTGAAACAAAAATCATGTAAGTTCCTGGACTACTTGAATATATTAAAATGTATTAAGTCTGATAAAAACATAATGAACTGAACTGTTAGTTCAACAAACATAATGACATAAAAGCGACATTATGATCAAGTCGATTGTTTGCATAGAGAAAATACAAATAGGTTATGAATTTCACATGAACGCTATAATTTCAGTAGACAGATTTAACAAGTGTTTGTCTAGAGTATGACATGAAGCAAGAATAAAATATATATCCGAATATGGTACGTGCAATATGTTGGTGAAATATACAGTACGGAACAGAGATCTAGTACATTGTACATGGTCCATAGACAATGATTTAACATAACCAGTAATACAAATCACGAAAAACAACGCTCACATAACACAATATATGGTGGTGACTCATATTATGAAGCAGGCTAAGTCACGTGAATAATAAATTGTGATATACCTCTGCAATCAGTAATGCAATGTTAAGAGACTACTACAAACAGTTGCAAAAGATTGAAAATGGAATTTTCTGTTCTCTATTGGTAATTGGCTGGATTGCTTGTAATGCCTACAAATCATGCTAAGTGTAACATAATCTCTGGCTGATTTTATGCCGTTTTAGATGGGATTCTAAAAAGTGAAGGATACAAAATGCAAACAGATTTTCTGGAGTGGTTATCTGAACAATTGACGTTTACATACAGACTAGTTTATGTTAGTCATCAGGATTGTTAGTGGCAGGTAGATATTGGTGAAATAAGGAAGACAGGGTCTAAAAGAAATACAGCCTGTGTAAACAATATGCAGATAGGACATTCTAGGCTTTCTTTTGACTATGCAATTTTGAGAAAAATTCTTATAAACGCAAACATTTCCACTCCATCGTTTAAAGTGATACAGAAATTTACCAATACTGTTTGTAAAAACTAACATTAACAATGTTCTAAAGTGATGCAGAAATTTGCCAATCCTTTTTTTAAAAATCTAACATTAGAAATGGCTGAAATTAAATGGTATTTAAATAACGCTATGTTATAAGAGAAAACGATAAAAATAATGGAATCTATAGTAGGGATGGAAGGGTAATTATTCTAACAGATATCAGTACATTCAAGTTGAATATACCATTCCAGAGAACAAAAATATTAAATATGACAAGAACCAACTGCACAAATTTAGAACAATGTACAATTTAGGTAATGTTGACGAATTGTGTCACTCTGCTGGAGAAAAAAAGAAAAAAATGTACAAATAAAATTTTGGAGATAATTGAGTGGTACACAGTATTACAATTGAGCTAGACAATGCTGACTCCAATGATAGCCATGACCTATGGAGGGATGGAGTAAGACATACAGCAAAATAAATCATATAGATACAATCCATATGGGTCATAATCATGCCGACTGAGCAGATTATTTTACTTATTATTCAGACGTAGCTTATATAGGAATGTATCCTCGTAGGGATATCTCTATGGTAAAACTTATTATTGTTTATTACTGCAACTATGGACTTTCTGTTGAAGCTGTGTTAATCAGCTGTCCTAATTCAGCTTATAGTTATGTCTCTCAAGATCTTAAAATCAAGCATAATTTATATCTCAGAGATGCAATGAACAAACCAGGTAAAGGATATTAGAGAAACTGGTTCGCGAAAATTACATTTTGTTTGCAAGATTTATAGGAAATGTCAAGAACAAATGAATCATGACAAAGGCAAATAAGTATGTATTATGGCCGGAAAATACAAGACAAATACAAAGTACAATCTTACCAGTAGTCACCTCCATTTGGCACTTATTTACAGGTGAAGCAGTTTGACATGTGTAATTTAGTATGCAATGTTTACGAGGCTCAGTAGTATTATTTACTGAATGTGTCTTTAAGTTATATATCCTATTTTAACTCCCACAGTAAACATATAGAAACACCATGTTATTAAAATTAAATATCATTAAATGTCTAAACTCTCATGATTAAACCTATATGGACACAATCATGATCCAAACCTTTGCTTGAAAAAAGCTTTAAATGCAATTCTTAAACCCCCTTTGTTAAATTGCTGTTTCAAGTTTTCCGTTAAAAATTTGTTTTTCCGCATTAGTTTTCTAAATGTGTACCCTGACAATGCATTGCAGACCTATTATCTATCCAAAGAAAATTGTTTTGAAGATTTTAATCTTTTCTAACTATTCATGATATCACCATTTTTATTGAGCCTGTTTCATTGCTGGTGTTCTTTTATGTATATTTATTCGATTTATCATATAGTTTTATCTAAATCGTTTCTTAGATACTATTTATGATTCAACAAATTCAACACCATTTGCAAAGTCTCTTCTTTCTCGTGTTTGTTTGTTTGCGTACCTGTTTGTCAAACCTGTTGTTTGTGTATTTTGTCCACAACTCTACTTATTTTGGATACCAGTATGCGCTGCCTTAGTTCAACATCATGCCTAATTAATTATTTGTGCTTTGGTATTATCGTGTTGTTCAAGGCACAAATCCTACCGCTCCACGACAACGTGAACATGAGGTGTCTAAATCTAGCCACATTTTATCTAACCAAATCCAATTAACTAGTCTCTATCAGTTGCAAACAGTATTTCTTGCTGCTAAGTTAGCATGTTCCCTTTCTTAAAAATTGGAACAATTTTCATCTTGTTTTCGTAACAGAATATTTTTATTGTGTTCTGAAAAAGTTTGTTCCAAGTGGCACTGTAACTACTTCATGATATAACATTGATGTATGTTTTCCTTTTACGAGTTTATGTAAATATTTATACCTTTGCGTGGAGCAATGTCGCCAAAAAAACGAAGATCTTAATTTGCAAATCAACAAATAGGGTTAAATTTTCATTGACTTTAATTTTAGTCTTACCTATCGATGATCATCTTCATAAGAAATATTGTAACAATTTAATTTCAAACTCTTTACTACTTTGAACCATATTTTGCAGTTCATTAAATAGTTAAGACAATTCAAAAGACCTGGGAATTGTCGAAAAGAGAAACATAACAATCACACTCAATTCAATGGGAATCAAAGGATACTAACAGGAATTGAACAAAGTAAAAATTGAACATATACTAGGTAAGAACGTGTCAAAGAAAACATTAGAAAAATGGAAGATAAAAAAAATTAAAAATCATATATGAACTCTTGTAAAATACATACTCTAAGAAAATATCCAAATTATTGCCTGACATTAAATTTTAATTTGCAATACCATATGAGAAAATAGTCTTCCAATCACTAACTGGGACAGTTCATAAAATTGAACTGAACGGTGACGCAAAGAAATATAGTAGACTCAAATATTTTTCCGTCAAGTTTGTCTTTAAAATTATATTCTTGCCGTTTTTTCCATTATGTTTAAATATCACAACTTTCAAATATGTAGAATTTACATTTAAGATGACTTGTGAAACATTCACATTAATATATAGAAGAAAAAATTCCAAATGGTTTAAAAGTAAAACAAGCGTTAAATTTGTGCGATTTTCTACAAAATGACATGAAAATATGTTTCAATTATACAGAACGAAAAAAAATTATAATGTGAAGGATCACATTCTATTTAACAGATGGTTTTATAGTTGTTATATTGCTCGCTTTATCTGTTCAGGATGTACTCATAGCAATATCAATCGCATTGAAAGGCCTAATGGGTAACATGCGGGGTTTGATGATGGCTTTAAATATGAACTATCAACTGAAGCACAACTCTACAATGAAGACGGCAAGAATATGTTCATATACATCAATCAGAAATGATTTAAAAGTTTTAAAAGTCTGTTCTTCTGTATGGTAATATCTTTGCTTGATTAATAATGAGATGTCGCTTGTCTTAGGCGCAGCCTTTATTGTCCTTTTGCTTGCGTGGAGACATTCAATAGCATTAAGTGTATATACCATGCAGCAGTTAAATCCCCTTTGATTCCTTTAGACATAAAATCCTATTAAAGGTGTTAAAGATGTCAACAGGTCTGCCATTAAATGTGTACACTAAGTACATCGTTTACATAGTGATTATTCTGTTTCCATAATCAACTACCTGTCAGGGAGTGAAACTTTACTTGGTACAGTGTTTACACTCTAGTAACAAATGTGAAAACAAATTTTATATATATATATATATATATATATATATATATATATATATATATATATATATATATATATATATATGTGTGTGTGTGTGTGTGTTTGTGTGTTTTATATTCATTACATGACATAACTGAAAATAATTATTGATGATTGTGCCTGATTTCAAATAAGTGATATTATTAATACAGTTAAGTTGGAAAAAAGGAAAATTATAAATTTTTAAAATAGACATAAGAATGTTATTGTGATAATAGATATGTCATTAGGTATTAAATTGGATGAATTAATAAACAAAAGGATGAAAAATGAACCTAAATTAGAAAAATAAAAGATCTCATGGAGGTATATTTTCCATGACTTCCGCTTTGTAAAGAGACATTATAAGTCTTATAGTATTTAATGACCTAAATGTATCTAAAATGCAAGTTAAAACTATGTTGAAATACAATTAGTACCATAAATAATGATCTGTTAGTAAAGATTTTCATTCTGAAATATTGATACATTTTAAAGTAATATAAAGTATCGGGATATCAATATTCAATTAACCGCTTCTCATGTTTGTATTGTAGTCAAACAATAGCTTTAACAACAAAGTCTTGATCCGCATAATCCATGATAAGGCGCTCAACATTACGAGGGTAGGGCTTGACGGACTGGTGTCAGGATAATATGACTGGATTGGACAACCTGCTACATATGCATGAAGCCTCTGTCACAGTGCATACATCGTAGCAATATGACTGGAAATGTGTTAAAGCTACGTTAGAAATCCAAACAAATGCACACACGCATCATCATTATCATCCTTTGTGACACAATAAACTACGAAGTACTTGTTAAATCTTATTATTATTCCCTAGCATTTGTACCTCTTGATTGTGATAAGATTTTACCAATACCTTGACTAACAGGCAGATGGTATGCCCATGTAAATAGTAAGAGAATATACGGATCATTTTGGGGGTTTTAAAATTTAAATTTCAGTCTTTACGAGCTGGACATCCTATATTTTCCAGTATACTGTAAACTAGGTCACGAACAATACCTTTGAAAAGTTTTCACACAAAATTCACAAATATATCAGTTGAACTGAATTATTTTTCGTAACCCTCTTTTTATGTATTAATTATTTCACAATCTTACCCTATTGTTTGTAAACCACTTTAATGTAATAAGTATCTCTGTGCACATTTGG
This sequence comes from Potamilus streckersoni, assembly GCA_016746295.1. Taxonomy (NCBI): domain Eukaryota; kingdom Metazoa; phylum Mollusca; class Bivalvia; order Unionida; family Unionidae; genus Potamilus; species Potamilus streckersoni. Next base: position 595,841 of record JAEAOA010001927.1, read on the forward strand.
CTTGTAACATTTATAAACCAATACGTGGTGCATACCAAATGCTGAAGGAAGGTGGTTAGCTTTTGTCCTACGTCCAGGATGTATGTGTTTGATACTTATCAATGTTTCAATTTATCGTCAAGCAGTAAACTTTGATAATGGAAAGATTTTCGTGATGTTAACTTTGTTGTAATCTATACATAATACATTTAGTTTTAGTTTTGGTTACTTTTCCGGTGTTCAGAAACAGGTCAAACATTTTTACTGATTATTTTGTTCTTTCAACATGAACATGTATTTGCATTTTGTATAGTCTCTTGTGCAGAATCTAATCAGCACATGACCCTTTTAGCTCTTTAAGTCTACGTTACTCAGTAAGCGTTTATGCTTTTTCTCCTTATCGCACTTTCACCAGCCCAATGTTTCATAAACATCTAAAGAGAGATGATTTTATTTTTAAAGTTTGCTTATGCCTTCAACGTTTTACAAATATCTTTAATTTGCGTACATGTTAAAATTGGTGTTGACGGTTTACTTAAATGGTTGATTGGTACATTTAACACATATTTGTTCTATAGTTATTTAACATGAAAAAAGGCCTTGTTCGTAAAGGTAACAGTCAATTTTTAAAAGAATTACATTGAAATATTGTTATATTTTCATTTGCATTGTTACACATTAAATCCTGTCATACACCTAATGGAACCTTCTTTAATTTACCGTCCAAAATGTTTTATAAAATTCCAAACTAATGTCCAAATTATAGTCATTATTTCCTATATATTTTATGTTCGTATGGATTTTGTTATTTTCATGTACTGATTTGTGCACTTATTCATTAGACCGTTTGAAAAGTCGCAGCCTTAAATCCAATGAAACTTTCACACAACCAAATCATAAAGGTTTTCGAATATTATTTTTCTTTAGGCATGAATTAGTTGCATTATAAATTGTTCAAATCTTGATTGTAACCATCACGCAGTTTGCACTTATTTACTTGTTTGTTGAATACCCTGAGTTTTTGGCATTAACATTATGACTGCATTTTGCTGACGTAAGCGTTTGTTTGCCCCATAGCAAATTAACTTGCTGCATTAGTGTCAGACCAAATTTATATGGGTTAATAAAAGAAACTGCTATAATACATTTTCCTCTGATACTTTCACTTGACATATATGAAGTGCGTCAAGACGGTATTTGAATTTCAGAATGCATAGATCATGTGCAAAAGATTTAAGCCACACATACAGAGTGCAAACATTTCAACAGAAATACTTAAAATGATATATAGACTCGTTTTAATCACAATTTCTATTCTTGCGCTAATGGAAGATTTATAGGGGCAAAAGAGTATATTGTTGTTGTGTTTTTGAAAGAAATGGTCTTTCACCACGCTAAAGTGTAATATATATATATATATATATATATATATATATATATATATATATATATATATATATATATATATATATATATATATATATATATATATATATATATATATATAATGTGTTTCTTCAAATGTAGAAGACGGGGTGCATATTATTGTCAGAAAAAGGTGAATCAAAAGACAGAGTTCTATAGTATTAACTTGTTCAATGAGATAGTAAAATTAAATGTGCAGAAGCCAGTCTACTCTTTTCGACATTGATAGAGTCGTTAGAAAGATAGAGAGCGAAAAGACATAATTCCCTAGGTCAGTTGTGCAATTATTACAAATTCAAATTATTTTGGTACATAATGAAAATAAAGAATAACTATGTGTTCGATGCTGGTCACTTTCGTGACTTGTATTGAACATAAATGATATTGGTGAACCGAAAATTTGCTATATATTTCCATTATAACATAATTATTTAGACAATGTCTATAGCGTAAACGTGCTAAGAAATTGCACAATGATACATAGCGTATAATACAGAATATTTTGAGGCTGCAACCGTGATAAACAGAAATAAAGCAAATAAAGCTTGCTGTATTTCTGGCAGCCACAAAAAGGTGGGTGGGGCAAAGAAAAAAATGCCCAGAATCAAGGAGAAAAAAGATATCAATGATGATGAAAACTAAACCGATGAATTAGGTAGTGCCGGGGGAGTAGAGCACTCTCATACTTCCTGGTAGTTAGGACATATCCTAGGATGTATAGCGGATTGGAAAGAAGCTTTTAAACGGATGCGTGGACTTCCTGAAGAATGCGCTCGTGGTCCTCCGGATCTATCAGAGTACCATCGAACGCTCCTGGTGGTCGTAAAGGCAGGTAGATGTAAATTAGTCCGGGTCGAGTGAATGATATCTCAAGAAAGAACGGTCGATGCCCTGAGGTCTTGGTCTGTGAAACCCACTATACCTGAAAGAGAAAGTAGCACACATTCCAGAATGGCGATCATTGAAAACGTTATTGAATTGTTACAAAGCTGAGACCATTTTGCCTAATCTTATGTATTTCCTAAATGCATCTGATCTGCAGAGGCCTAATTCCTTTTTTAAGATCTCACTGATACGTTGCCTGCTTGCCCAATTTTTAAAGTATGGGACTTAAAAAGGTTATAATTATAGTCACAAAGCCAAAGCACTCTTCTAAGTTCTGTATTGAATTCTACTATGGAAACTGCTTATCCATTTCGGTTTATAAAAAGCGGTCCTGGAGTATAACTCCTGTGGCTTAGGTACGCTTATAAATGGGCTATACCAGGATCTTGTTGGGCAGCAACACACAATATATATATAATGTTGTCCCAAGCCGTGTTTGAAGTATCGAAAAGTGATTGTAAGACGCTTGTGGAAAAATGTGACGTAAGATAATTGTATCAAATTGTCATTCTGATGTGCAGGTTTTTGCATTGTAATCTCTCCTATTTTGAACAAGCCATGGAAAGCCAGTGCAAATATGACCGAAATACGTGGTACACCTGATATGGTCTGTGATGAAAGGAATGATAGTACCTGTAAGCTTATCCGGTGCAACGTTATCAGTTTTCAAACGAAAATCATGAAATCTACCTTTGTGAATGGTTTGAATGAGTGTCTAATAAAGGAAAGAGGAATACGGGTCTGCATAACCGTTATGTTTGTGCACATATCCAACTGCAGAAACAAAACTGGATATCGAAGATGCCGCATATTTCTTGTTGATGAAGTGAGTTATGAAGAGGGTCAAATGGGTCATTAAAGCTGGTTGGGAGAACTCGGTCAAGGTGTCTGATGTGAACTCTTGATATAGTGTCCAAGCCCGTTTATATGTGGTTTGTGTAACTTGGTGTAGGGTGTTAGCTGGGTTTATAATGTTTTAAAGCAAAAAGTCAAGCGTACTCTCTAGCTTGGCAACGAGGGTACAAGTCCGCATAGGCAGCCATGTCTTTGAAACTCGAAACCTGTTGGCTTGAAAGGGCATCGGCGAGTCTGTTTCTTATACCATGCATATGTTTTGCCATGAATAAGATGTTTACTTTGGCTAAACATAATTGTGTCCATTTGCAAAATCAAACACTGACAAATAAGAGAGAAAGACACCGATTTCTACAGCTAATATATGGCAAGTTGTTCAGCAAAGTAAGTTTAGTTATCGTTGCATCACTCACTACTTCTAGGAATAACATCATGCAATTCATATCCTACAGTCAATTAAGAAGTAATGAAGTCATACTTGTTGAAGTATCTATAATCGATAGTATAACACCACCTCCCTTGTTTCAATGTTTTTCAGCCCAAGAGCTAATGCCTATTTGGCCATACCATATGAATTGAGCTTGCAATATATTGAATTCACTCAAAGTATGTTAGATGCCCAGTCATTTATAATTTGTTTCTGTCACTAAGCCCTAACTAGTCCTGTAATACAACGTAATTCGCTTGGGTTTGTTTCAATTCCCATGTCCTTTCTATTGCTCTTCAATCTGCTTTTAACACATTCCAACATCAGATTTCACAGACATTTTGATTCGAAAAGGTAGCGTAGCTGTAACACTTTATACCTACATCTTAAGTATATTTTCATTTGTGTATGGACTAATATTTTCTTCACTCTGAATTCTTTTTCAAACAATATCATATCTTTTCAGTTTAAACGTTTCATTAATGTCTGTTCTTTGCATCCATATTTCTTCTAGTACATTTACTGGTTGCCTGTGTACAATATTATGTATCAACGATTATTTGTATGCAGTATTCTCAATTGGTCACCTTCTTTGCCACTTCGTTTTATCCAGCCGATTGTAACCATCAACTCCTTTCCCATATAAACTCCTTTAATGCTCGGTTCTATTATTATTGTGTTGTAGCTTGGCCTTACCTGATGATATGAACTATATTGTCATCAGGTTCTTTAAAATAGAGTGATTTTGTTTACAAAGGGGTTGTTTTGTTTTTTTTCAAATTGTATTACTGTTCATATGTCACAAGGCATTCATTTTATGTCCCCTTCGCTGATGTTAATCTCTGAGTGAAAGTTTATGGCCATTAGATTGGAGTAACATCACCAACACCTTAAATACATTGTTCCACAGAGTCAATACCAAGATTGGTAGTATCACCCACTGCCTGTTCAATACTACAATGCAATTAGTGTATTCCCGCAAGGGAGTTTACCTTTGATGTATCAAAGCCTATTTACTCCATCTAATATTGTCTCGGTTATTGAAATCTTGAAGATTTCATCGTTCATAATTAGACAAAACTCAGCTAGAAAACGAATTAGAATTTATCAAAAAGATAAATGGCAGTAGACCCATTTCATCAGATACTCAAGAGCACAAACAAGTATTTAACATAACTAGTGACCTGATATTTACATTGAGATGGTCTTAAATATTTAATTAAAACAGTTTTGAAAATATATATAAGGAAATAAAAAACACATTTGAAGTCTTTGATAATGGAAACGTTTTTAAATTTCCAATTCATTATACAATGCTGGAATGCAGAATTACACATTATTTCTTAGAAAAATAATTTCAATGTACAACTTTGAAAGTTTATAGAATGAGCTTCAAGTTATTTGCATGATGTTAAGTGGTATAAGATACTTCAATGTAATTTCTGGCACTGAAAATGGGAATATATCTATTTTCTTCAGCTTAAATTTTGACAAAACTCTGACATGATAATTTAAAGAAAACAATGCAAAGTTAGAAAGGTAAGAACGGCAGAACCTTGCAATGTTTACTGGAGGTGCTGATTCTGCAAAGTAGAATACTGCAAATATACCTAATAGACTCCCGTATACTGGTTGTTTTTATTTTGATGGATTTGTGCCGTTAACCACGACTTTTGTAAGAGCTTTCATTCCAGTAGCAGCCGCTTGCTATGAACAATTGTCTAACAATACCGCTGATATTTTCTCAATAATGAAGTTAGCCATTATGACTTATTAAACATTATTTAATCTGCTCTTGCATACCTTTCATAGCAGGTTCTAGCATCTTTCTCTTTCCAATGTTTATCAAATATATCTTACTCTAAGCAACCATAAAAAATTCTTCCTTACATTTTCTAATCAAACACAACAAAAGACGATGATGGAATAAAATGGTAAAATGGCATTCATCTTATTTAGCATCTTCAAGTTTGGAAATTATATATAGTGAATATCATGAGTTGATACATCTAAGCTTTTTAGTTTTGGGTCTGATTTCATGTTAAATTTTAAATAATGTAAATATTTCCTTCTTGTGTGGCTCTGAAATTGTCTTCGTCGTTATATACTTTTCTAGTGTATCCAGTCTTGAGCTCTTTGTATTGATCAGTTGATCATTTAAGGTTGTGTTGGTAGCAGCATGTTTTCTTCTTAACTTTCTTGCTAATTTCTAATATTTTCACTTTATTGTTGCAACGCTCAGTTATGTCTTTCTCTTCACCACATTTTAAACAAATTCTGAAATATTCAATGTAATTTTCCCAGTTACATTATAAGCTTTATAAGCGATAGATAGATAAAGTATTTTACAACTGTGCCTTTTTGCGGTTAACATCCATTCAGGAGCATACTCGTCTTCCTTTAAATAGTTTCTCTGTTGTAATATATCAAGATCAAACATTTCATACCGATTTGTTTCCCTCTGTGATGTCTGGTTGTCTTGGATAACACTAATTTTGAAACCTAAACTGCTTCTTGCGTATCCAATATTAAAATACTGAAACATAAATAACAAACCATAATATTTTTCTCTTTCTTTAACGTATTCAGACCGGTCTGATGTGACACGTTTCAATTACTTCACACATGTACCTATATCTTTAGGCATGAGTGAAATGATGCATAATTATGTGTTATGCCAGATATTTAATCCTGTCAATCATCCAATTTACATTTCCTAAAATTTTGCCCAAATTTGGCACATTACCTATCAACTGAAAGTTCAATTAATCGTTTCGTTAAGTACATCATAGGCCAACATCTTTCCATAATTTGTTCTGTGGAACATGCATATATATATATATATATATATATATATATATATATATATATATATATATATATATATATTAAAAGCATAAACGACACACAAGTCGTACATTTATAGAAATAACATTGTATCATCTTGTAATTTTATAATGTTTCACTAAGGTTAAATGTTACTGAAAAGGTATATGCAGATATATTTAGGGCCCCATATACAATGCATATTCATCTCACTCTCCCAATTAAATGTCTAAGTCCTCGTTATGATTATGCTTCAATTATGTCTCTCTTGTTCCTTTCCAATTGGAAAGCATAATGAATAGGACAGTAAGCTTGGTCCCTACTTTGATATTGAAGTCCTCATTTCCAATTATTAGCTTGAAAAACAATTGTTTAATATATCTTATACAATTTTGTTTGTGTATTTGGATATCTTTAGTGAAATTTACTACAGCAAATATCATACGTAGTTCTCTAGTAAGGTCGGAATTACTCAACATGCCACCCAGAAGTGGACGTCAATTTCGTGCAGCCTATTTTCATAGTATGGATTTTCGTATATACATTGTCAATATTGCTTGCTTTTGTGTCATGCTAATATATGTGCATACGTTTTGTAACGATGTCAATACCTCCCTAAAGAGTTTTTAACTTCTGAAAGTGCTTCTCTTGTATTCACAATGTAATATTTAACTTCTTTGTGTCAGTCTATCCTTATGTATGTATGTATGTATGTATGTATGTATGTATGTATGTATGTATGTATGTATGTATGTATGTATGTATGTATGTATGTATGTATGTATGTATGTATGTATGTATGTATGTATGTATGTATGTATGTATGTATGTATGTATGTATGTATGTATGTATGTATGTATTCAAGGATCGTTCTGAGCTTCGCCAATGTCGCAAATTGCGAATTTTTTCCTTATTGGCGACAAAATATACCAGTTGGCGATTTTTTTTTTGGCGACAGCCTTTTTGGCAGTTTAACTTGTACATACCATCATGGATTTGGAGTGGCGTAATGCAATGGGACCATTAAAGGAAGTCACAGACTTATTCCAGACTTGTTCACTGACCTATATTCGCACATAAACAAATCCCGTGTTCGTACCGACAAACCTGTTTGTACAGTGCAATATTAACATCATAATCCGCTAATGCTGACATCTGGCCTATGTACTGTTTGCTATGATATCTACAATCGACCGACTTATGAAAACGCCAACGGAAACAGCTACAATTAATTGAACGACGGCTAATCTTTCCCTGCTTTTTTAAATATACCAATAAATAGTTTGTCGACACTCGAGAGAAAATTGATTACCTTTGAAGTACCGATTGCTGTATATAAATACCAAGCAAACGGAAAAATATCTACAGAATTATATACTGTAAGCAGTGCAACATTATCATGGGTAAACGCAAGTAAAAGGTTGCATGTTCATCATCTCAGCCTAAGAGTAAATTAACAAAATTAACAGCATTTGGATTTAATGCACATTCATTGGACACAGTCGCTGATCCTGATGTTATTCTTGGCAGTCCTGCTCATTGATGTTTTACTTTTGCCATCAATTCTGTAACGTCTGCAGCAGAGACTTAAACTATGCAGCAAGAAAAATCAACACAAGCATGTTTTGCATAACTGAATAATTTATTTCTCAAAACGATTAGATCCAAAAATACGCAGATCGAAACCTTCCATCGGGAAGTTTTTATATTTAAGTATCGTTTTCACTAATATTCTCTGATTTTACAGGACCAATACACGTGAAATGTTCAAAACGATATGCTATTTCTCCTAGTGGAGTGCGTTGTTTGCCTATCCCTCACAGCATGACCCCATTGCATATTTTATACAACAGCTAAAGGTTAGACTCGAACCTCTGCGACATACTTTAAAGACACCGCCTGTTACAGTGAGTGAAGTACTAGCGACTGATTGACAAATAAAACCTTTTCTGTGATAACTAATAATGCCTAAAAGGGGCATGCAATTGTTGTTTGTTTTTCAAATTTTGTCTCAAGCTACCATGCATATGATAAATATTCTCCACATTTTATATCTCACCGTAATTCCTTATTGTTAAAGCGAAGAAGCCTGCCAGTAGCTTCTCGGGGTTTTCCAGAGTTCTTCCTCCACCATTAATACTGGCCGTCATGTATAGCCTATCTTGTGCTGAAAATGGCGTTAAACCGTATAACAACAACTTATTGTTAACTAGTGGCTCCGTAATAAAAGCGGACGCACAATATCGTTCCGACATATGAGCGCAATGCAAAACAACCTCGACCAAAGCGCGCGCGACAAAACCTTGCAGGTATAAATTAAGTTAAAGTAAACAGTGTGTGTGTGGTATTCAAATATAATAAAGTCATGACCATCATTCTCATTCCAATTCTAATTAACTGTAACCCGCGATCAACATAATTTACTTTCATGTTTTCAGATGAAATAATTAAAACTAAATTTAACTGACTGCCGATTATTTTCCTAAGACAAAGTGATCGCATAAAACATTAGCATTTAGAGTAATTAATTCAGTAATTGTTAGTTGAACAAGAAAATATACTTAGTTATTGTGAATCTGCCGATGTTGAAATTCCGGAGATATATTACATAAATCATAATCAAGTATCAAAGTAATAAGCGTTTTTCGTGTATGATCCTGTATGTAGACATAAGTCCGTTTATCTTAACGGGTGTGGAGGTTCAGTTAAAACAACACACGAGATTAACTTATTTATGAGTTTATATATGATTGTTTTGACACCAACGAACAAACTCGCCAGAGAAATAAAGCAACGAGATAGAAAATCGTGTACACATCATAGTTTCTAAAGATGGTGCGGAGATACATGGACCCCATCACGAATGGGTGCAAAATATGTACCTAAAATTATTATATGGGACGCGATATGTACGGTGTCTCTGGAGCAATTACAAATATTTCTTGATTGGCTGTTATTAAAGAATACTGCTGTGATTATATGTGGCGATCATGGACAAACGCCACCCTTTATTGGGCAGTTTCCACATGAGTGGCTGAAAACTTTTGCAGATTATTACGAAGAAGTATCTGATGGCCATAGAGTTGTTGATGAATTGCTGAAAGAATTTTAAAGATTAATACGAATATAATCAGATGAAATACAATGCATGACGTAATTCCAGTTACATCCATGAATGATTTTTGGACCCTATGGAAGCCTGCTGATTTGATTATTGCCAGTAGAAAAATAGTTCGTGATGAACTGCAAAAGAAATTATTTACGCTACACAAGGAAAAATTACCAACGTTACCTGTACCTTTGTGTTATCGCCCAGCAGATACTGACAACAAAATGTTGATGATGAGATTAATACAGTAGACACTGAAAGTGTCTGGATATAAAATCTTGTGTTAAATGATATTGTTTTAGTAGCTGTTGATGTTGTTGAGAGCGCATTAAACATGGATAAATCGCGACGGACGTTAGGATACGCTATAATGATTCATTCGTCGCAGGGATTAATTATCACTGATACTAGTGTTTGGATAGTCGATGAACGTATTGAGTGGTCAAATTTAGTTTATCGCAGTATCTCGAGTTAGAAGAATATCTCAACCAAAACGGTTATCATAGATTGCGTAATAACCGAAGAAATCAGTAAAAGTTTCGATATAAATGAAAACAAATAGTCAGCTATAAGCAGTGTGACAAAAAAATGATCTCATGTTTGATATAGATGTGGAATTTATTATGATGTTAAAACAACAACAAAATAATCATTGCGCAAATTGCAACGCAATAATATTTTGGCAGTATTCGAAAAATAGCCAAAGACAGTTTACCGTTGATAGAAATAATTGTAGCCTTTGTCACAAACGCATAAATGTGATGCTGACCGTTTGAAGTGTAATCGACGTCGAGGGGCTGCACATTATATAAGTGCGACTAGTGGTAATTGCGTATCCTCGGGAATTATTTTTATTTTTGGCGTACAAATCCACGCTAAGGAGTAGTTGAATCTAATCTGTAGATTGCAGGTCTACCCGTGGACCTTACCACCCTGGATATTTTATGTGTGGTCACACTCCAAATAAGATATGTTGCCCTTTTTCTGCCTCCTTCGAGTTCGCCGGGTTCGTATAAATATCTAACCGTAACATTGCATAGTACAGGTTTAGAAATAGATACACTTTTTATCGGTATATATTATTTTGTGATTACATCAGACGGTTTCATAGAAGTTGCACGAGTAACTTTATTATTCAGCGCAGCTATCACAATAGGTAACCTCTCAAACCATTCACGAGAACTATAATTGTCTTCAAGTCAGCAGATATTTCCTTTGCATGTTGATAACCAAATAATCGCTCAGCAAGTATTCGATTAAATCGTTCAACGATTTCCTGATCACGATGAATTTCCGTGTGTCTTTGCCTAATTCTAACGTTGTGCATGTTCATCAATGATGATATTGCACCAAGAAATTCATTGCCAGGATCAACCTGTAGTAGTTTTGGCCATCGTAAGGGTCCTCGCTGATAAATTCGTTTAATGTCAGATGCAAATTCAGATGCTGTCTTTTTGTTTAAAGCGGTTCCGCTTCTTTATGTCTGCTCGGAACGTAACGACAGTTAACGCGTATCTGTATGTGTGTTGACGTCTACCTGTTTTAGTGGTATCGTGTGACAAAATCAAGATATCCGCTTGATGAACTTCATTAGAAACAAAGATATCAAAATGCGCGTATTGAATTTGTTTAGGTGGATTTAGAAAGATTTGCCATATTGCCTTTTGTCCTAACTACTCTACAGCAACATCACGCGAAACTCTTGCTGAAGCGACAAGTTTGCTAATTGCTGCCTTACCTCTCCAATACCCTCTCTGGGAATAATAAACAGATTCCATTATAATAATCAGTGGATTAATTACCAGCCCCTATCATTATTTTACCTTTCATAGCATATCATTATTTTACCTTTCTGAGAGACTTTTATTAGTCAATAAATTTAACGCGTGAATAAATTTCACATCTGCGAGATGCCGTTGTTGCAAATCTTTACTTTTATACGCGACATCATGAATGTGACACGCTTGATCGATCTTATTTACTGGAATATCTCCAGGTTTTGGTTGCTCTTGGTTATCGAGTCTGATATCGAGACGAATTCCAGGACCACCATAATCATATCTCGGAAGGTGTTTCTCACGGGGTTATTTAGTCCATGGAGTTCCTGGCAATATCTCTAGCGATGCAGCAATATCACCACCACGCGCTATAAATTTATATTTGCTTGTGCCATATTTTACATATTTAACCGTAATTGCGCGTCTCTTATTTTTTGCTGTTATTATTGTCAATCCAAATGTAGGGGTTGTTCCTCTACATCGAACACAAAATAAAGTCATATTATTATTATATGGATATAATTGACTTTTTTGAGACACAAAAATAAGAGCTAGTAAGTCACCATAACGCGTTACCAAATTCTATCAGAATTGTTATAAGAGAACACTCTTGGTTTGCTAAGAGGCAAGTATTTTTTAATCTGATAATGCGATGGCTCAAATGGAATAAGCTATATTTAGTGCGCCATCTGTAGATGATCAACGATGTTACGAAGTACTTAGCAATTTTAATTAAAATGGGAAATTACTGAACAAAAATGATATCATTGATTTTATTACCGATTTTGATGACGCTCCATCCGTGGATGACTTAAATGGATTCATTAATAACCTCGTAGTGTACTATGATGTGATGCTGGACAAACAATCCAATCCAGCTTTTTTCTCGAGGTAGACATAAAAATACTGACGTGATTTATGTTACTCAGAGTTACACGCAGATACCTAATGTGATCAGAGATAACTGTAATATTTTGGTTTTGTTTAATATCGTAGATAATTATACTTTGCAACATATTTATTGTACTTAGTGTTCAACGGATAAGGATAAGATTAAATTTAACAAATTCTTTTCTAAAGCACAAGCTGTTCCATTTGGATTTATGACGATAAACCTACATGATCCAAATTCAAGGTATCTTGTAGGTTTAAATAAAATATTTGGTCCTTGATTCTTAATTTATAGCAGCAGAGACGATAAACAACATACGCGTAGTGAATAAATCGAGCAAAAACAATTTGGTCAATTAGAGAAGTTTGAATTGTTAAAGCAAAATCTTCTATTTTAACCTTCGTAAGTACCCTTAGATTTCAAAAATAAGGTCTCTAAAAAATTGTAGGGTTCATCATCTCTGCTGCTGTTGTTAAAGGGAATGGTCTTAACATTAGTCCATGTGAACTCCGTTGAGTTTTCAGATTCTTCGTGAGTGATGTTTGATTTTCAGGTATTTTCATCATTGTCGAATCCACCATACGCCCAGGGAATATTATTTAAAACGTTCTATGTATTGATTGCAATCTTCATGCTGTGTTAATAAGTTTCACGTCTAACTAGACGGACAGTCATGCTTCTCAAGCGTATTATTTCAAATGGAATGCAAATTTGTTGATATCACGATATCGGAGGAGTCCGTCATTTGTTAGAAGTTTCCTTGGTCTTGACATTTAGCTTGTTAGTGTCATGAAACTACAGTGGATAGGGTTTGGGTGGTCCTTTCCATGTATTGGTATAGCTTGTTGCTTGTTGCCATGATACTGGAAATGGTTTGAATGGTCGTTTTCAGGTTTTGGTATTGGTATAATTGTTGCTTGTTGCCATGATAATGTTAATTATTTGTTTGATCCTTTCGAAATTTAGACATTTTGTATAGCTCTTCTTTGTTGCCAAGAAAAGAGAAACTCGCGATATTTACAAAATTGCATTAGAAAGGTTTGTTCTGCATTGGGAACTGTAGCAGCTGTTTAAGATGTTTTATTGGACATAAACAAGTATTTCGGACGATTCATGGATTTGATCAATGGGGATTTTTAGTTCTTTGGGACTAAATATGTTTGTAATCTACGGCGTTAGCTGCTTTGAAATTATAAGGAACAATATTCTTTTAGTTATTAAACCGGCAGGTTTCTTCACATTCCTTAAAGTATTATATTTTTTATCAATGTTTTTCATACCGTATTCCATTATGGCTTAATCGAGGAGAAGAACAAAGCCTATAGAGGTAGAATGTCAGAGGGAGATTGTTCCTATTTAAATAAGTTTGATGTTTCTTTTCACATTAATTAGCTGTCTGACTCTAACTGTTTTCTCCTAGTCCACATTTTTAAGCTAATGCTCATGCTTATTATCATTGGTACAGTTCACTCTACTGGAATAAGCATACAAATTCGATGACTGACAAATGCTAAGAAGTCTAAGCCTCTACCTGTCAGACGAACATCCCTAATATTCCAACGCCATGCAAACTAATTATAGAACCTGACTCATTCGTGCTGCTAACACAAAACGATGAAATATAAATTTTCACGAAATGCTTTTTGAAATGCTTGAGTTTGATTCCAGAGCGATATGATTGGAAAGGATTGATGTTTGGCTAATTTTTTCAATCAAAGAATGTGATAAGGTGTTGTTTTAGCAGTTAAGCCACACAATACATATGACTCTGTCGTTGTTACATTTTCTCACAGACTTTGACAAATATAATCACATGTCAATGCAATAGCTGATTAGGCAAACACGATAGATGGACGAAAGTTTAAGGATATTACTAGCATGTATGCTTATCCGTAATTTAAATGGATATTTTTGACCTGTCAATCAAACTGAGCACACTGACATATCAAACGATTTCAGAGTAGTTACAACTTTCTATTCACCATATTTGCTCACAGCAAAGGACACCTCTTGGTTACTCTCTTTTTACATTGCAAACAAATTTGTAAGAAAACGCAGAAAAATCACTGGAAATTTATCAGAAAATTGTTCGCTGTTGTATGTGGGTCACATGCGATACAACCTGTCATTATCTTAAAAGAATTCAAGATAAATTGTTATTAAAATTTTTTAAAATCAACACCAAATAAGTAAATGCTTGCGTTGGAAGAGACTAATTGTTTATAATCATATTTCATATAAAACTACACAAAGCTATTTTTAAATAATGATAGTATTCTCGTGCTTTTGAAAATGTCGAATACAATTTACTGCTAATTGTATGCTTATGTTCGTCTTGTATATCTTGTTCGAGTCATACTATAACATGCAATAAAAACCATCTGTATACGTGTTATTTAGTTTTGTTTTTGACTTCTTTGGTATATTTTTTATTTTAATTATATTTACAAATTGGAATCTTATAATAATGACTTTATTTGGCCGGTAACCGACTCGAGATGGTGCCTTGTGATCTTGCAATATTAGCTAACATTTTGTCTCCATCATTTAAAACCGTTTGATCGATAGACAATTGAAGGTACACAATTGAACCATAGACCAGTTTCAATCGTACTAATGTCTGGTAAGAAGAATTAAAATCTTTCAATGCGATCCCAAATTCCTGTTTCTGAGTAGGCGTGTTAAGTCCAGGGCTTTATGGCATAAGCAGAAGGACACTTGTTGATGTCTATCAGCCATAAAAAATATCATCTACACCGTAATAACAGGACAGCCGCTAAGACGACGCTGATGGTCATCACGAATTCAACGTACCTGGGAAAAATGAAACTAAACAGCTTTTTTTCAAACTTTTCACACGTTTTTTTTTCTATCTGTTACCAGTTACCAAGCCCATTTTTGTTTAGCTTATATGCATGCCCGGTCCTAAGATATGCGAGACCCAAGGCAGCAAGCGGGGGCACAAAGCTGTAAACAATCTGCGCGGAGCCCCAAGCAACAAAACTGCATTGCGGGTAAGCGCAAGACCCAAAGCGGTGGCCTTGTTCGCCTTGCCCTAAGGTTGGTTCTGATTATATGTTTGTTATTCAATATTAACACGCTGATCTCTAGTAAATTAGAACATGTCATCAACATATAAAGTGCAGTAAGTTCCTGTATCAAGGTTTTTCACTATATATATGTACGGTTAAGTTTGATCTTGACTAGGGTGACAATCAATATTCTGCAAAGCGGTACACCCACATTCTGAAGATAACTTTAAAAAATGGTGATACCTATGCCCACGTAACTAAAATATACATTTGGAAGCCTCTGAGATCACGTTTGATAGGCTGCTCTTTAGACATAGGTTGAAAATGTTATGCATAATGACATACGTCCGTGTAATGGCGAAAGCGTTCTCCTAGATGAGAAAGACTGGAAATACGTGTTCTTTCTTTATGGCAGCTTCTCTGTTGAGTGCTTCAATGCTGACAATTTTGTATATTGTGATTATCTGACGTATGAATCTACTATGAATGTTTGATAGAAGTTTATTTGATTCAAGATACCAAATGAGTCTATCCGCTATCGTCTGTTCCATTGCCTTGAAAACCAAACGGAAAGATTATTGGAAGGGTCTAAAACTTGTATAGTAATTTCAGACCTAGTATCCGAATTGAACATCTGTAAAAATAAACTGCTTTTATTCTATTCCTACTTTTTATGAATGATATCGAATATTCTTACCACTGTATCAAATTGTCTTTAAGAAATCTAGCCGTATCGTTGATAATCACATTCGGTAAATTATGATGATAAACTAATATGTTTCTACCACGTAATTGAGGGTTGAAACATTATAGCCTTAATAATTACATTTCCTGTCAAGTAAAGTAATTACAAACTCTTGCTCAGTCATTAAATCACTCAGCATATTCATTTATGCTCTCATTTATACTTCCTTTCTCCTCTCTTTCACCATTTCACTTTTTGTTTTATTTGTTCGTTTGTAATTTTACCCTAATTAACCTCTGTCTATTGGTTTACCATATAGATTAGGCTCCGGAATGGTCTGCCAGAGGTGCAGCCAAACCTATAGCATGTACGGAAACACCATGGATAATTTTATTATGGATGTTTGTATTCTGTGTGACAGTGAGTGTGAGTGTGAAAGCCATTCATATGATAAATTCAAGATCATGATTATTGCATACATTCCTGTACAAAAACAAGTATATGTAAAACTTCCGATGTTTTCATGGATAATGACATAAAAAATATACCTATGAATGTTCGGAGCCTACAAGTTTCAGTCTTTAAACGAAATGACATTTTTCCACTGGGTCAAACAAAGTAATGCATTTATGGCATGTTTGCAAGAAACTCATACTACAAAGAATGATGAAATATATTGGGCAGCTAAATGGGGATACAAACGAATATGTAGTCAGTGCTCTAGTAATAGTGCTGGGATTGATATTACAAAAATATGTTTGAATTTGTAATTTATAGAGAAAGATGTGACAGGCAAACGAACTTCATTATTTTGGATATTAAAATTAATGACAATGGAATAACCCTCGCGAATTTGGATGGTTCTAATGATGATAATATTCTAGCTTCTTTAGAAAGTTAAAGGAGATTTTATTTCTTTGGAACTCATCAATTATAATGTGCGGAGACCGGACTAATATCCAAAACTTAGATTTGGATACTTACAATATTTTACATGACAAATACCAACAGTCTAGAGCAGTGATTAAAGACCTGAAAAACGAATTGGATTTAAGTTATCCCTGGCGAAATTCAAATCAAGATTTAAAGATGTTACCCTGGAGGCAAAACTCTCCCTTGAAACAAGGTAGACTAGACAAATCTCTTGCATTTGAAGACATTCATATGAATACAGTTGATACGTGTATCTTACAAGGGTATAAAACCGAACATTCAGCTATTGGTTTGATTATGTCTTTTTCAACGAGTTCAAGGGCAAAATGATATTGGACATTTAATGCCCAACCGTTGAGGAACACTGATTATACTGACTTAGTCAAAACGTGTAAACTGTAAATGAATATTATGAAGGGGGAATAAAGATGACTCTCCTCTCTCTCTCTCTCTCTCTCTCTCTCTCTCTCTCTCTCTCTCTCTCTCTCTCTCTCTCTCTCTCTCTCTAGGAAAACATACATAGAGGAAGTTACCTTACGATTTTAAGCCTGATGATACGAATTTGTTGAAAAATTACTTTTTAAATCTGGAAAAATGAATTATGTCGATAAGACAATAAAGGAAATTATTTTAGATGATGGGACAAACATATTCGACCAAATAAAATGTACCTTTATGGAAGATGCTTTATAATCTTTTAACTTTGGTGATTTTGTTTGTATGTGGTTTAAAATGTTTTGTAATATTGTGTTTTAAATAAATGGCATATTGCATCTTTTCTACACATAAAAGAAAATGTCGTCAAGAAGATCCCCTTACACCTTATTTGTTTACCATCGGATTGGGATTTTAGCTATAACTTTAAAGCAAAATGTGAATGTACGGGGTCTGATCTTTGATGGAAGTGAATATAAACTGGGTCAGCCGATGATTCTTTCATTCTTTTTGATGGATCTCAAATTTCTCCTAAAACAACCATATGCAAACATATGCAATGTTTCTTTCTATTATCTGGACTTAATCGTAGCATAACAAAAAGAAAGCAGTTTGGATTGGAAAAAAGAAATTTTCTAATGGAAGAATATGTCAGGATTTGGGCCCAATTTGGTCCTCTTTTAATTTTACACTACTTGGCATAGATTTTTCTCCAGATGTACTACAAATGGTGGAAATAAAGAATATGAAGAAATTAACAAAAACAAAACGAATATTGGCAAGCTGGCACATTATTTAAATTTGTGTGGTGTGGAAAAGTAGAGAGAATTAACTCGATATAACAGTTTCCCCAGAAAACGAGGGAGAACTAAATATAATACATATGCTTTTCTTATTAGGTACATTAAGATACGATTGGTATAGAGATAGGTTGCTGGAAGATGTATATAGAGCGTATCAGAACTTAGTTTGACTATGCTCGGGAATAAAAAAGATATTTGGAATTTAGTGAGATGTAATCTTGTCTGTATGTAATTGGAAAGAGGAACCGGAATGCCAAAACAAATATATCCCTGAGTATTTTTAATTTTGTCAACCCCTGGAAAGTTCTATCAATGCAAATCCTGGACAAAAGCCGGTTTTGAAATTCTAAATGATCTAGTATACGACCATAGTGATTTAATACCATTTAAAATGATAAATCACTAGAAGACATGGCTTCCTGAAATACTTCTCAATATCTGAAAAATTCCTTAAAAGGTCATTTAGCAAATATTAAGTTTGATAAGCAGGAAGATAAAATAATAAAATTTTAGAAACATAATTCACTCAAGTTGTTTACAAAATTATTTATATAATGGCTAAAAGGCAACACACTCCTAGGCAAGAAACTTGGCTGCAAGTATTAAATAAAAATATAAGCAGTGAGGAGAGGTCTGAGATTAATAGTTGGGCTAAATGCTGTTCCATGTTAAATTTAAATTAATCCATAGAATAATTGCTCCTAATGATGTTTTGAAGAGAATTAACAATTATACGACAACAAATGTACGTACTGTGAGTGAAAGAAAGTATTGAACATCTCTTCTATGATTGTAATATTACTTCACAGTTCTGGTACAGTTTTATTGACAATTTGGGATCTTTTTGCCCAAACATTTCACATTTGTCCAAAAGTAAAACACTTTTAGGAAGTTTACAACTGGACAGTTCGTGTATTTTCTTGCTTATTTAAGCAAAATGTTATATTTATACTTGTAGATTTAATACTCAAGATCATTCCATGTATGCTTTTAAGCAAATAATTGCAGTTTATAAGAACATTGAAAAATACACTGCTACGGTAAATAGAAAAGAAGAAAAATTTCTTCAAAAATGGACCTCAACAACTGAATATGTAACCTGTATCTGATTTGATGGTAAACTTTAACAAAACTCTGTATTATCATAAAGTTTATGTCACCTAGATACTGTATACATATTTTCGTCTATTAATTTTTGTATCTAAAGAGATTGCGTTTCAAATGCATATATGCATGCGTGTGTGAATGTGTGGGTTCTTTTTCTTTTTCTGTAGAACATATTTATTATCTCCAGATTATCTTATAACCAGAAATATGTGATTTTAAGGCGACCTTGGGATGGTTCCCAGACCCAACTGTGAACCTATTACGGAAATTTAAAAACAATTCAGATTTACTTTGTTACACTTATAGTATACTGAAAGCTATGTAGAGTTTATTTTGATAACAAAAACTATAAATCTTAAGTCAAATCCTTGATGTTTTTAGGAAAAGTTCTATTGTACAAAGCACCTATTATTTTCTGTAAAAATCTCGTCATATAGTCACTTGAAAGGCTAGAGTTCAGCTAAATTTGAATAGGAAATTTCAATGTAGAGTACTATATATAATTCTGATGAAGAAATTATTGAGATAAAATTAATAAAATATTTTCAAAGCGAAATTGGCCGTAATGATAAATGTCACGCGATGTTGCATAAATACATATTGTGATTATTTCCATAATTCTTAAAAGTTTCTTGGATTTTTTGGAATACAAAAATATCATACAACTACTAAAAAAGGACACGTTTATATTTCCATATTACATGGTATTTATGATTTTTTAGAAATCCATATAAACGCATGTTAATTTCAATTGCTCATCAAATCAATGGAAATGTAATTATTTGATTATTACTACATTTCTGTAGTCTTAATCTAAATAATAAAAAGAGCGAAGACCGACGAGTTGTTTTATATTTCAGCAAATAATAGAATACAAGTTTCAAATTTAAAAAGAACTAACAGTATTTTGAACTAAATGCCAGAGAGTCCAAAATATTTTATCACCAGTCCTAATGAATACAGTATTAAATTTCTGTGGTATTTGAAGAAAGATCAAGCGCTGAAGGTTGATGTGTCTGTAGTAACGAATGTATTAAATTACATGTGGCCTGAAGTATTATGATGTGCTAACTGTCTTCCAATTGTTCGAAATAATATAATCAAATAAGTCTTTGTATGAATCTTTGTACGAAATTCCAAATTAATGTTGCACCTTGTACTTCACGAGAATAAATTTTGAATAAATAATTAGACCTAAATAAAAACTGAAATACCATCCTAACTATGCAAATGATTCTACTTATGATGTTTCCGCATGAATAAATATTTTTTCAAAGAAACACTATTATATTAGGAAAACAAAGAAACAATATTAGAGCAAGGCTATTGGTCAAAAGTTCAATTTTCGAATCTTCACAGTTGAAAAAAGTTTGTGAATTTTATTGCTTATTTTAGCAAAATGTTATAGTTATAATATAATTTGCAAATGCAATGTTCAAAATTCTTCTATGTATGCTTTAAGCAAATAATTGCTGTGTATAAGAACATTGAAAAAATTACTAAATTTATATTGAAGAACATGAGAAACATCAGATACAACAGGTCTGCCGTAGTGAATTCATTAACCTCATTACATTCTCAGACTTAAGATGTTTTCCTTCGTTTATCAAAGTACTAAAATTTAACCCACACTCCTAGATAATATTAATTATGTGTTATTTGCTTCAAGAGAAAGCACAATATCGATGGCACTAGTCATGTACACAATATATTGTTTTTGGACTAAGTCTAGTGCAAAATATAATTATACATACTCTATACTCATCGAGAAAGAAAAGAAGAGCAAATACAAATCAAATATACATAAGAGCAGGCAATTGTTTTAATAATAGATTCATTTCCCTTATGCTTCCTGTCTTCTGCCCTTTCCGGGGAGTAAAATTGCTTGCACTGTGCAAGTGTCAAAAGTCAATGATATCTGGATTTTGATGAAATTGCCAATCGTTTACATGGAAGATCACACGCTTATTTACATTTTATTTTTTTTTCAATTACTCGACCTAATTCAAACAAAATATTTAGAAAACACTCCAGAAAATCACTTGAGAAAAATTGTTTCATTATATTAGAAGGTTCTTGATCGAAGTGTAAATATTTGTATTAAGCGTGTGTAATTAGTATTAAAGCCAACATAGTTTAAAATTTCCGTCATCGCTCTCTCCTGAGAGGATAGAAATGTCTTGATAAGATCTTTATTCTGCAAAAAGGAACGTATCAGAAAATGCCTAGGACAATATTAATTTAGCTTCACATATAGTATTACGCAACACCGTCTAGCTCAAAACCAAATAGTAACGTTTTAGTTTTCCAATAGCAATAAATAATATTTTATGAATGAATCGCTTGTTTATTGAATAAATATTGTACTCAAGTTAGAAAATCAAATTACATGAAAATTCGCACTCAATTTATAGGAACAAATAATATGGATATATCAGTTTGGCAGCAATATCATGACGTGGGATTGGAACATACTGACAGCAAATATAAAACAATTTCCTTTGAACCAGTTTGTTTTGATCGTGGAATGTGAGATGTCCACAGCAAAAGTTCGTCAGGCTACGTCCCAATGTAACTCGATACTAATCTAATTTTGATCGCTTGAGATAATAATGGAATAGCATGTAGCAACTAAGGAATCCTTACCCATGCCCTAGACCTTTATCTCCTCTTGTGTTTGTCCTTTAGTGCATTTTTAATTAATTAAACTTTCTGATTCTCTACATTTTAACATTTAAAAGTAAAGTTGACATTACCCGAGTATATAATGTATTCTGGAAAACTGACATGTCCCACTTTCTGTTCAAGCTGTTATCACCATAGCTTAAAAGAACTGCAGCATGTGATGCAACTTTTAAAGCTTTTCATGAAATATGCTGAGATTTATTAGTTCCACAATCTCCATATTTTGAATTTTAAATTTTGGTATTTTTTTAATATTGCTGTTTATGTGACCATATTTTAGTTTGTCAAAGACAATATTTTGGGATTTCTTAGGAATGCTCCTCTTTTCTCTCCTGGATAGTTCCATTTTTATTTTGTAGACATTGGTACATTTAATTTATCTTTCTATGGGCACGAGTTATGTACACCAGACCATACAATAAAGCAGCAACATGATTACATGATTCTCCTCCTTCTATTGTGATAGAAGTGTTTTAACTAAACATCTGGTCTACAAGGTTACCAAAGTCTACAATATAGAGCCTAATCCAATCTAATAAGATTTATTCCTTTCCTTAGGTGAACTAATTTCGCCATATGACTGACCTCAAGAAACACAAAAGACCACAAAACTGGGGTATATGAGAATAGATTGACATAAGTTATCTATATTCGTATTTGCGAAAGACAATAGTATGAGTTATTACCTTGATTTAAGGTAGGTTAAATTTTATGTAGAAACTGGAATCTAACATAATTCAAGAATTACACATACCAACATAAGCTTAAGTTCATAATTATTTTGTCAGACGCCATGCATGTATGAGACAAAGATAATACTCATCCGAAATATGTGTATAAGTTTCAAGAAATATCGGAAGGTTGTCGTTTAATTTGTGATAAACGTGTATTCGACAAGTTAGAAAAAACTACATTTCTAAACGCAAGTTTGCTGGCATTCTGTAAATAATAAATTTTAGAATGAATTTCCTTACTCGGCCATTTCTGTCTCATGTCCCATATATGCACAGAATTATTGCGCATAATGTAGATAATTCCTGAACTACATGTTTTAACTAGTTTGGGGCTAACGACATTTAAAATATGATGGGACAATCCAATGCAATATTTTAACTGAGGTTTAAAGATCGAAACAATCACCTTTGAATGGAATCAATATCTCAGTTATGAATTTATGACACTAGATTATGTTTGGAATTTTGCAATTTCAGTAATATTCGATCATTGGACAGATGCCCTCACAGGTACGCTTGTATTTCATGGGAGCTAATGCCTCATAGGAGTTAAAAGAATATTACGTTAGAGCATTTGAAATAGGCAAATAATAAATAATTCTGTATCATACAAACCAAACAAAGCCGTATAAACTACAGTATTAATCATATCCACGAGTATGTTCATGGTTATCTGTTTCAAATATGGAAAGTAGAACATGATGTGGTGCTTAAAACAGGGTTCGTACATCTTCGTTGTTTACTTGGTTGATCGATACAAATCGGGACATCAATGGTGAGAGGCGTCATATATGCATAATTTTGGCCATTTCAAATGGCTAAAGAGAACTATTTGCTATTTTATCGTCCATTCAAAAATTTGATTATAAGATTTCGCCGCTAATATTAAATGTATTTCCGTTTAATATTCTCTATTAATCGCCTGCGACCTGTTCATAAACTAAGGTAATACATAAGCCAGTTCCAATTGTCTAATGGCAATGCAATATCTCTTGCAATATTCCAATACTAGACTGAATGTATCTTACTTGGCATAATTATGGACACCATTTTTTTTCTATATTAAAAATGACAATTTTAAAAAAGAAACAACTTTGTTCAGGAAATATACAGCTCCTATCACATGTCACGAATACAAATCATTCCTTGAGTATTGTGATGATGTAAGAGACAGAAGACTATTCACTTTGAACAAATAAAAGCTACGTACGTGTGTATGTATGTATGTGTGGTACGTATTACAGTCCATTGTTTGTGACCTTCTAAACAGATCATAGTTAGCTTATTATGGAAGATTTGTCAAGTTGTTTTGACCAACAAAGTCATGAGATAAATAGAAATTAACTACTGACATATTATCTACCGATGTTTTCTTGGCGCTGCGCCAGGTCTATACCATTTTTAGGCTCCATCGATCAGGAAACTGAGCCAAATATTCTCTAAGCTTTGATTTGCCAGTAGAATGATTGATTTGATGTACCACTGAGAAATGATCGCACATGGGAATATTAAGATATCTTGAATATCGAGATACCATTTATCCAATAAACTTTTTGATCGAGTTATACACATTTTGAAGGCTCTAAGTCTTTTTCTGAAAATACATGTCTAAAGAAGGAGGCAGATCATTATTTCTAATTTCAATGATTGCATGCCTAGGCATAGGTGCCACTTAGATGTTTGTAAGGTTGCAAACATCGATGCTCGTATTTATAGAAAACACTGTTCAATTTAGAGAAAACACTATTCAATTTATAAAAAACACTATTCAATTTATAGAAAACACTATTCAATTTATAGAAAACACTATTCAATTTATAGAAAACACTATTCAATTTACCATGTCCTCCAAGCTTTATTATCTGCCCAAACCGTATTCCATACAAATTTTATTTTCGATCGCACTAATTTTGCTGGATTTTGTTTCCCCCATCCACCATACCGTTTGCTTTAGTAAGTCTTACGCTCACTGTTACCTCTTCTCTGTTGGGTCTTGATAAATAAAGTTAGTTCATTAATTTAATGTGTTTTTCTTCATCTGTCGATAATAAAATAATTAATTCCTTACATAAAATGTGACTTGAAATGTTTGCACGTTTCATTCCTGAAAACAAATGAACATGAATTTCAGTAATGTTTATGCAAGACACTTGTGTCCTAATGACGTATGATACGCACCGGGACAGTCTCCGCTGTCAGCGTAACTCGGACTAGTTTAACAGCCTTCATGAGTGAAAATCAAACTTGAAACTTCTTAGGCTAGATGGTCCATAAATATCTTTGAGTTGAAAACAATGCATAGACTTTGCCCTGAAATATACGGAAATCAAATATATTGTAATTTCTATCATAATTTATGATTCCTTTCAGTACTCCAGTCATTAAAAGATACTACAAAACCTGTTATTAACCAATATTCTTATTAAATATATGAGCTGTTACCTCAAACAATATCATGTTGATTACCCAGCCTTGTCGGTATTAAAGGTAACGAAAGATCAGACCGCGCTGCCGAAATAGCGTTATCTTTATAACCATCTTATTGTAAATACCATACATTGAATTTAAGCCTGACATACAAAATCCATATGTATTGAGTTGCAGGCATCATAGCATGGTGTTGTTAACAAGATGTGTCTAATCAACCCCTTCATAGTCAAGTTGCATCCTTTACCTGTAAGGACGGAGTAATTATTGTCAAACATATATAACCCACAATCAAACATCATGTTATGCATATGTAATTTAATTATATGTTTCTCAGTTTTATTTTCTTTAATTTATTACATTATATGTTATTGTAATGATAATTTTGTCTATAGAACATTGTTTAAGAAACTCAGTTAAATTGTGCTTGACCTGACTTTTATTTTACTAGTAAACAACGAGCAATGTAAATACTATATCTAGTTGATGACCTCGATTCATAAACAGTGGCAGTTCTAGTAAATAATTTTTTTTAAAAATTCATTTCCAGAGTAAGAACAATTTAATTCAGTCAAAGCCATACTATGAATAGGAGATGTTAGGCAACTTAAGGGCTTATATGTTGTTCTAAAATGATGGCCACTTGACTCTCATACGGGAATCTGTTTTGCATCTTAGCCTAGTGTATAACTGTTTTCATGATATAATCTGTTCAATCCGTTCTAAAGCCCTTTGAAACTTAAAGGCATTTTGTTGTGGCCCGTTTGAGTTGAATATTTTGTTTATTGAATTTCAAGTAATTATTTTCCCTGAAAATGTATAAGCGCTCATACAGAATTCTCAGACTAAGACATTCACTGAAATTCATTCGTAATTTAAAGCTGGAATATTATTTTCTGTGATTCAACAAGGAATTGTTGATATGAAAACACTTTGAAAATTAAAACAGACGTCATCGCCTTCCATTTTGAATTTCATTGGGACATTATAACAATAGGACTTATATTATTTAATACTTGGATTAATTTTGGATTCAATTCGTAAACCGTAAGTCCTTTAATCATTTGTAAATTTGTTCTCTAGGGAAATAAATTTTTTATTTAATTTTTACAAAGCTTGTTGTCTTCTTTCTTTTCTTGATATGTTTCGCAAGAGCTTAGACTCGTAACAACTAAAAGGCGCAGATCCACCCAAAGAGCATGAAACACATTCTAATAAATTGTTTTGCTCTCCAACTTGCACGTGGTAGTTCCTACAATGGTCAGCACACGACGAAGCTTCTGTTATACATCAAACTAGACTTAGTATTTCAATTTCTTACAAACTGTTAACATTTTATTCTGAAAGAGCTTGCCTGTAACCAATTTCATTTGAATACATTTTACCAACATGAATGCTGTTATTCACCCTAAATTATCATTTAGTGTCTATTTAACTTGCATACATACCATTTTCCTTCCCTTTTGATAGGAAACCTTAACAAATTACCTCACTAGCTCATCGTTTTGCATTATGTCCTTGTATAGCTTCTTCATAAACATAATTTTTCATAATATCTCTATTCTTATATATCCTTTATATGACCATATACAGACTCAGTGTTGTAAAGCTGCAATAAATATAACAATATTAGGATTTCTGTTCAAAGGTTGTTATATAAACAATCTGATGTCTGGTTTTAAAGGACAGGAATAAATAATTTATTTCGACAACCTAGACAATTACCACCACAACAACCACCCTTCCCCCCTGAAAAAACAAACAATTAATCCCCATAGTCTCTTTCATGGGCAGTAAACAAAACCATTATCCAGATATCTGAAAGACATGCAGCAAGGTCTAAATCTTAGAGAAAGAGTTGAAACTAAAGTCAACGGAACAATGTTTACTTTGATTGACTAGATACTACAAAGGTATTGGTCTGTACTCGGAATAGATCTCTGTGTCCTGATGGTGTGCTGTGACACTATTAACATTGTACACATGGCATCAAGTAAGCCAACAAGTACTATTAACCTTCTTGATAATAAAAAAGGTTTTATTTTGACTTTCCATTATCATTAATACTGTAGAGTTAGGTTTTCTTTCCCAGCAAGATACTTATGATAGGCAATCAAACATTCATTTGAAGTAGCTAAACTGATAAAGTGAAGATGATCCTTGTATCACTTACGAGTTACAATGCTCTGTAAATACTTCATTAATACGCCGTTAGTTCTCAACCGCTTGCTCTGAAAGCGGCTTATATCTGAAGACACTTGGTATTATAGATGAGAAGGCATTTGCGAATAAAAAATGGCTGGATATAAGTCATATGCAGAGTAATATACATCACATTATAACATCGCATTTTAATTATGTTCAGAGAGATTGTAAATAGTATTACCTAATCGTGCATAATCGTTGTGACATAAATGTTCAGAGATATTTTTTATAACTAATCTTACCCATTCTTACTTATTTGTCTTGACATAAATAGTATGCATACCAGTATCTTTATTTGATGTAACAAATTCGTATGATATATTCTACGTGGACACAAAGTAAAGTTACATACAGTGGTATGTTCAACATAGATACAAAGTAATATCACATCCAGTGGTATATTCTACATGGACACAAAGTAAAATTACATATTTCAGTGGTATATTCTACATGGACACAAAGTAAAATTACATAGAGTGGTATATTCTACATGGACACAAAGTTAAATTGGACACAGTGGTTATTTCACATGGCCACAAAGTAAAATTACATATTATGGTATATTCTACCTGGACACAAAGTAAAATTACATTCAGTAGTATATTATATATGGACACAAAATAAGATTTCATACAGTGGTATATTATACATGGACACAAATCAATAGTACATACGGTCGTTCTTCTACATGGAGACAAATATAAATTGCATACAGTGGTATATTCCAGAAGGAGACAAAGTAAAATTGCTTACAGTGGTATATTCTACATGGACACAAAGTAACTTACATACAGTGGTCATACCGTTGCAGCAGAGTATCGTTAGTATCAACTTCATATAGACCAGCTAAGTCAGCATTAAATAAGTAGGTCAAGATATCGATCTTTTTAATTATAATGGTATAATGCTCAATTGATCGTAATCTTTCTGTCACAAACGAAATTCGATCTTGTGAAATTGATTATGTGTGATCAGATTCTGGCCATCTGGGATTTGCATATAAGGAATATTTATATATTCAACAGAAGCCGTGTGTTAATAATCGACTCTCTCGTGGTTTCATTAGATTACTCATTATCAGATTGAAATTAGATTTTTAACGTGACATACATTTAGAGAATCAAATATGGATCTGCCATATGAAATTAGCTGTTTCATGGGAATACGAAGTTTAGCTTGATTTTCAAAAATAAGAATTCACTCAGCGATCCTTTCTAATTATTATTACCTAACTCGTTAAAGCCCCAATGACACCGTTACGTGCAAAAATTTGAATATGTCAAATAATGTGAATAATACTGAATCTTGAAAGGTATTAGTCCTAAACAGCGTTGTGTTCTATTAAAACATTAAAATTATTCCAGCGCACCAGTTGAACACCATATTTCACCAAAGTCTTTTTTGTTATCTAATGCACGATATTTCTTTCTCCAATATGCTTTAAAAAAAGTGTGCTTACCTCTCTTCGTTCCATCTCGAATAAATTACTACTTGATTAGACACTAACAGAATTTGTTGAACGCATCACATCTCTACGTTTGGTGCACCCTGGAAAAGAATGGAATTACTAGTCACTTCCTTGACTGAATTAAATAACGGTACCTCTTAATTTGTAAATGAATGTTTGAATTACGCATAAACTTAACATTTTTATTTTGCAAAGAATATTTAATATCAGATAGGATATTTTGAAAAATAATTTCCTTCTTTCCAAACATTAGCCAGATTAGATGATTGGTGATCTTTACGATAAATGGCGGCATTGGGTCTTTCAAGTACAATCAGCTCAAAAACATTTCTGCTGACATGACTGGTATAATGGCGCAATTAACTTATGTGATGTAGGATCAATTAATATTCCAGAGGTGTCCGACCTCAGATGCAAACCGTACTGATGCAAAACCTTTTAAATCTTACTGCAAAGCTTTGCTGGAAAATGTTATCCCATAAATAAAATTTACCTTGAATACAATTTAAAATATATTGGAAAGAAGTAAACATGTTTAATGAACAGTTTGTATACCGTATTAAAATGTTTTACACTTGAGAGAAAGACATGTAAATGGAGTGTTTAGTATTACATTTAATGAACTAAAGTAAGTTAGATCCCTCCAGGAAGTAGAAAAAGCTTTAGTTCAAATAATCCTACTGCAATGCTGGTCCAGATACAACAATTCATGAGTGTCTTTACAATGGATAAATTTTGTCCTAAGCACTCTGTAATGAATTTAATGCTGTATTTAAAAGTAGTTGTATCATACCTTTGCATAAAAAGGGCAGCTTAGAAGATGGTAATGATTATAGAGATATAACACTTCTGATCTGCATCGGTAAAGTGCTCCGACATATATTTAATGACAGATGTAATGTTTATAACGAGCTGCCGTAGCTCATTTGGTGAAGTGACGGATATAGTCCAATATTAACAACCGGATATAGTCCTATATTAACAGCCGGATGTAGTCCTATATTAACAGCCGGAAATATACAATTGTCTTAGAGTGATGAAAAAAGAAAACAAAACAAAACAGGAAATCGTAGTTACGTTTAAGTATAAGTTTAAGTATACTTGGACTTTTTATGACGTCATTCCTTTACCGAAATAAAGACAATAGCGTCATGGCAATCTAATATTAAGACTTTACTTGGATCAAATATTAGAAAGATACCTTCTAAACCCAGACATATTTGCACTTATGTTATGAATCTTCTTGGCTGTAAGTTGAAATCTAACTACAATTATTACTTTTGCAAAGTTTTGTGCTTTATTCCTGTTGCAAGCATGAAAAGGGTGCACGTATATTTTTGGATGATGAACCCATCAGAAAATTAAGATGGAGTTAGGGCTTGCAACATGATCTTCAATGGTTTTTGTCACTAAATGCTGAATTTATGAAGCGAGTTGAATAATGTCAACCATTTTGCAGGTCTCAGAAATTCTTCGACGAGTTTCTTATATTTAATTTAGAACCACTTCGCATCTTAGAGTCTGTTTATCCCACATTATTTATTTATTCAGAAAGGGTTTGCATAGAAAAAAGAATAGAGTAGTTAACTACTGGCTCAGGCGATGTATCTCTCAATTCCTTCGATTAAACATAATTGTCCCAGACTTGAGTTGGGTTAATAATACACAATTAGACAGTAACATATAGAAGTAGATTTTGTTTGATATTATTTATTAAACATACATATCAATATAACATTTGACACATATGACATTTGTTTTCAATGTTGGCTCTCCAAAGAATATTCCGTGAGATGTTACACAGTTCGTTTACTTTGAGTAGATGACGTCATATATACATGACTTTAGACAAGACGGTTTACAAGTGCTTCCACCTAACGTGTGTTCATTCCACTATTGTAGCATTCCATTTGTTTGATATTTTTGTAAATGGATAATTACCGGATGCAGAAAATTGACTAAATTTCGACTGTAAAAGAGTTACTTTTCTGTGACTGAATATTTGATTTAGTGTTATTTGGAGGTTTGTTGTTGTTATATATTTTATACAACTTTCTGTCATTCAGGAGACCAGCATTTGGCGACATTTGTTCCAAAGTGCTTATGTTTTACTCCAACAGATTAGCATTTGAACTATGCTTGTCAAAGGAGTTGGGTGTGAGTAACTGAGTTGGATCCGACAGTCAACTATCCAATGACCGATATTCGTAATAGCATTTACAAACAGGCCTCTGTGGGATTGATTGGTTATATTCGAAGTATGGCCGTCAAATTGTCGTCAATTGATACTAAAATTACTGAAGGCGGTGAAAGGAAAGATAGCACGGTCGCACAGTAATATCATGGGGTTATTTTAATCAATCAGATTCTTAAAATGTAATATGATATCATTTTAATATCTACAAATTATTAATTTGCCCTCATTGCATATGGTATGTTACAACTAAGTGATAAGTATCAAGTATATTTATGAAATGATGTTGAAATAATTAGAAGTTTCAGCAACAAAGCATATAATGTAATTTGGATAGATCTATTTTAAAGATTAGGATTCTAGTAAGCTTGTGTTTATCAAGTGGTCTAATACAGTGACAGAATTTCGTGAATCAAACTGACAATTTGGTTTGCAGCGATCTGAGTCCATTTTAATATGTAATAGTAGTTGATGATACCTTTTATTGTCGTTATGCTACCCGTCATTGAAATCAGTTGAAGCGAAAAGAGACTCAAACTGACGCTGACAGGGGTGAGATGTGTGAGAGAATTGTAAAGGCGAGCACCTTTAATTCCATCACCCGTGAATCCTATTCGGGGTGAATAATGATTCTAACTTTTTTTTTGTAAGGTGCGATGAATAGATGCAATCTGTTTGCAATGATATACCTCCTGTGACGGTGTTTCAGCTGGGAAAGCCTTAGGGTCTATTAAGGATTGCGATTTGCAAACACATACGTTCACTTTATTCTATATAATTTTACTCTGTTTTACGCATGTCTTCTTTTCGTTAGTAGTACGTATGTGTCAGTTAATGTACAAGCTATGCTTTTATATTTTGTTTTGTTTTGGATACTTAGTTTACGTTGAAAAGGTTTAGACTTTATATAATTTTTGGACATTTTGCCATTTTTGCTGACTACCTTTTGTTCTGCACACCCAGGTTAAGAATGTGCCTTTGTGTTAAAATATTAACCACATGTAAAAACATACCATTTCTATATTTTAAATAGTTATATTAATTATCTATTTTAATCTCTTTGACTTACTTTGGTTAGTTTAAAACTTCCTTAGAAAATCTTACTTCACTAGCTGGAATGATAAAGTAAATCCCACTCCCAAATAGAGGATTTTTTATCAATGTTTGAAGACACTTAAGTGTGCACAAATGACTAACTTTTGCATTATACTTTATAAATAACCTGTCTCAAACGCTGATATCCACGTGGTGGATTTGTCTTTCATGACAAACTGTGTTATCCTTATTAAAAGATTATTATTATTATTATTATTATTATTATTATTATTATTATTATTATTATTATTATTATTATTATTATTATTAAATTTACTATCTCCAGTACCTGCAAAGCTATCTTTGACATTGTTTATATTTTCTTTTGTGTAACCTCTGTATCACACAATTATTTAATCTGCCGTGAAATAGTCTTGTGGATTATTTATTTTTTCCAGAAACCATGTTTTCAGTTCGAATGTTTCTTTATATTTACTTATGTTCATTTGCTTGTGCACTAGAACTTTCCCGAGAAATACACCACCTCTGATACATACGAAGTTCGTATCTATGTATAACGTAAATTTTATTCAAATGGTTTAAATGATTTAATATTTCCCTATAGCACCGAACTCGTAAATTTCAAGATGGACATTTTAGATTACTATTGATTAACTAATGCTACTCCCTAAATTCCGAGTCTTCACCATGCCATTAAATTACACTTATATTCTCATGCTATTATATAATGATATTTTTTTGATTATCGGTTTTCTCCCTCTTTTTAGTTTTATTTTGTTTTCATTATTAGTAACTTTTGGAAGAATATTACCTATACCACTTGAAACACAGTTTTGTCCATATTATGTGAAATTTATGATGGAAATCAAGTCCCATGAAACAAATGAATGCATTGTATCAATGTTGGGTGTGCCAAATATCCCAGATGATTAATCTGTGAAAATACAGCACATGTCATACACTAATCGATATTCCGAACGTGGATCGTTATTGTGTAGTTTACTGTTAATTAGATTTAATTCATATTAGTAATTTTAAACGTTCCACTTTAATTCAACCAAAATCGTAAAATAATTGTATTAACAGTGCGTGAAAAAAAGATGGCATTTGCGAGATGTGAGGAAAACATATACAAACATTTGATTTCCCTACATGTTATTAGATTAAGACCAACACAAGTAAATGAGATAATAGAAAAACCATGAAATTTGACATCGTTATTTCTCCCTAACTACCTATGAAACTTATTTCCAGATGTATAATTCTCTTTGCAAGCCACACAAATAGTGCAGACTTTATATGAGTATGTTTGATTGCGTGTATGTGTATGTGCATACGGTAGCCGACACAAATGATCCTGAGTTAGAATTCGGACTATCATAAGAGTTAGTCACGCTCACCAATGAGCTAATGAGTCACATGGACTGTTACCACCATTGTGGATTGATATGGCACGAGTAAAGCCCATTGGACCTATTTTGCATGTTCTATATATGATGCAGTAAATTTCTTCAATTTGCATTTATTTGTGTATGGTGTCGTTTTAAGAACACTGCATACTACAAGGGTTATTGCAACATTGTTCCCTATTATATGCAAATTTGGTTTATACTTCTGACACTACTAAAATTGATAAAAATAAAAGCATCAGACATTGGGAGATGCGGTAACTGCACACGATGATGCAGATGCGTGTTAGTGTGATTAGCGTTTCCCACTGAATTTTGCCAAGAATTGAATTTCTGAGCGGATGGTTGTCTACCGAATTTTGGCTCACACATGATTATCGTATCAAAGCAATCTTGACAGAGACCTGTTGAGTCTCGACATGCTTGTAAGAAAACACCAAAGGCCCATACTTTAACGTTTCAAGCCTCAGTCAGAATAGACGCAATATCAACAAGAAAAAAAAGATATTTATAGCTGAAAAAGAAGTTCATCAGAGATTATATACATTGGTCTTTAATTGGATCTATGATTTCGCCTTTCCTTTATCCAAATACCGTTTGTTGAATTCTTCTGACTCCTTTGTTATGTAAACTATTTCATTACTTATTATTGCAATGTGACATTGTTTGCTGGTCTTGAATTTGTCCAATACTGAATTCATGTTTGCTTGACCTGATTGACTTTTCTTTTTTCTTTTCATTTCATTTAATTAAATAACTGCACATGAGCTTCATTATTCTGTATGTGCTTTAGCTTATTATTAGGATTATTATTCAAGTAAACAAGGAGTCAATATTTTGATCAGAGTCAGGGTTTGGAGATTCCTAAGTGAATTGTGTATGCTATTGTTTTGCAAATAAACAAGGCTCGGCTCATTAGATCATTTTATAACGTTAATTTTCATTATGTAATGGTTGAGTTTAGATATTGTTAATTATGAAGTGAGGTAAGTAAAGAAATATATTATCCTGTAACTGTGAGGATTTTACCAGTTATGCTTGAGCATTCGGTACTCTATGTTGTATTATATTGCATCCAGTTCGGGCTGAATTTTCTTTTTGTGAAATTATTGAATTCATGTTATTATTAACTCTGGAAATACAAATGTACTCTTGGATAAAGGAATTCATTAGAATTTATACGGAATTCAAAACAGCAATAATATTTCTGTGAATATACAAGAGACTGTTGATACTTATGCACCTAGCATGTTATAATAGACACGTTAACGCATTAAATTTTAGATCTTTTCGGGACCATAATACCTAGACTGAAGAAGAGTTAGAGGCTTGGTCAAGAAGATTTACCTTCCTAATTCATGTATAACATGATGGAAAATCAAAGTCATTAAACTTAGGACCCTGATCAGTCTTGACAGATTTGAGAAGGCCGAAAAGTGTAAAAAAAATAGACTTTATCAAAGTGCTTTCTATGGTTTTAATTATAATGTTCCTCAAAACAATATCTCTGAATATCTTGTAGACGCAAACATTGTGGTCAACGAGGAATGGTTGCCAGACTTGTTCTTAGGTAAAAGACATAAAAACATCTACCATTAGTCTACTAAATGGTCCGTAAAATGCAGAAACAGGCTGCAGATGAGACATATGTACCTTCCCATTAGGTTTTCTTACCAATTTACAAGTGTGACCAGATCCACTGCACTTACAAATATCACTTTTAATTTTCGGCAATTAAATAACCACACATCTTGTGATAAGTTTTAATGATTACTAAATAACCAGCTAAAGGAAATTCATATATTGTCTGTGAATACTACTTCCGAACAACAGTATGATAACCCACGAATAATTTTCTACCAGCGGTTACGTCAGGGAATCTAAAATTTCTCATCAGAACCCAACGTTTAACAATATAACAAACATGCTATTATATAGCTTCAGTTTCGCTAATAACCATATAAAACAGACAAGAGATCTCAGGAATAATGTTCCTGTTTGACAATGAGTGATTG
Organism: Potamilus streckersoni; assembly: GCA_016746295.1. NCBI lineage: Eukaryota > Metazoa > Mollusca > Bivalvia > Unionida > Unionidae > Potamilus > Potamilus streckersoni. The sequence goes on from JAEAOA010001927.1 coordinate 631,206, forward strand.
TTATTTGTCAATCTCACTAGAGTATAAAAGAATGAATAGTAAACACAGGATCGCTGTTATCAATACCTCTTGATTTAGAATACAGGAGCAGTGCTCGTAAAGGGGAAACTGCTGAGAGGAAGACCTACTGACGAAACAGCCAACTATGTATAAAATAGTGTTTTTTTTCTCTTGCAAATTCAACATGGGTCTATACGGATTTTTAAATTGCTGATATAATTCAGGTATACTCATCACATTTTAAGATACCTCGTCATAGTCAGCACTTTGTTAAAGTAGAGAGTGAAGCATAGACTGGTGTATTTATGGACGAAAGTTCGGACGAAAAAAAATCATGGTTAAATAGATAAGTGCCATTTGCATAGGTATCCTAGGCAATCTGCCATAAAAGATAAAGGTCAAATAAAATATTTTAAATATGCGCGAAGTAACCTTTTCTCGGCCACTATTTGCCATTTTCTATTTTTGTATGGTACAGATATGAGATCTGTACTTCAAAAACGATGATTTCTCTCCATGCAGATCCACAACACAGTAACTACTGTTTTTGATACTTGGAAGGCTATATATTCTACAGCGTTCGGAATAGTTTAATTTATTTATTATGAAATCGAATTACAAATTCTAGTTGCATCAAAGAATCTAGTTTTTCATAAACATTGTTTAGACGCAAAACTTTCTGTCCTCTACACACCACAAGCTATATTCCAAAATCTGTGTGATTACAAGGAAGAAAACACAAAGCTTTTAGGGGCCCCGAGTGTCAGAGTGGTCTAAAGAGCTGTCCGTTACGGATCACTGCCATCTCACCTCTGCGTTAGTTCGAGTCTAGGATTCGGCAAACGTGAATATGTGAGAAAACTTGCCAGTAACTTCTGGTGGGTCGGTGGTCCTTCCCGGTGATTTCCCGTTTTTTACCTCCACTATTTATACTGGCCGTCATGAACAACCTATCGTGTGCTGAAAAATGGCCTTAAACCCAACAACAACAACAAAGCTTTAACATGCAATTGCTTGCATATTTATCATAAAACTATTTGTAATGCATTTTATAAGTCAAAATTTATGCCTCTGATTGTATTGATGCTTATTATCTGTATAGGCTCGTCTTTCCTTTACATTCCATTATTTTGTGGTGTAAAACAGATTTAGTTTGCTATTAAATTTTATATCAATAACACACATCCAGAGCTGATAGCTCCAGAAGAAGCATCTATTGTAGGGTCGATTCATATGATCCTCTTAAACTCTTGGTGACCCTTAATACCATCCATTCAACCTGTTGAATACGATTTATACATTTCTTTATAATTTCTTTTATTGTTCCGTCTTCTCTTTGGTCTTTTATAGCATCTACATTTATTCGTGTTCCTCTTATTCTTCTGTAAACATCTTAGTTTAAAACTTTTCGCAAAGAATACTGATGATTGTATTTTGAATTTACTCGTCAAAGGTTTTAAACTGTTGGAAATTATGGTTACAGTTACATGGTGATTTTTACACTCCGACACAAAGGTAGCTAAGTGACGTTGAATCTGAAATGTATACATTAAATCAACTTAGTTGTTTAAATACTATTCCATTGTGCTCTGTGTCAAATATAACACGTGATGATAGCTCCTCGATGGTAGATGTTTTAATGTGTTTTGCTGTGTGTTCAATTATTATTTGAAATAGAATATTGCAGATGAAATTTGCTATAAACAAAAAGCACTTACATTCGTTGGTAGAATAATACAACAATATCTAATGGGATACTACATCATGGGGTGATTTTTAGAATAAATAAATGTGTCAAATAATTTATAGGGTCTGATTGGAGGGAATGACCAGTTTGGAAGTATACTCCTGAGATCACAATGCTTGAAATCTGGAGATTTTTGTTTACGTTGTCTAGATTTACACCTTACTTGTCTCGGTATTTGAAATTTGAAGACATTCTACTTAAAAGCAAGAAAGACAAACGTTACGACACTATGTATTTCCTGACCCTAGAATGCCAAAGACGGTTTTAATAATTGATTTTTCGAGACGGTTTCTGTGAATTAAATCCCAAGTCAATTCGACAGTACTCTTTCTGGTGTATTGCTCCAAGAACTTATAATACTTCATTATTTACACCTGTAATTAACTGCCAAACCGTCTGTTTCTTCCAATTTTAATTTTACCATAGTCAGAGCAGATATTGCTAGTTCGACACCTGCGATTGTATAATGAGGGTGTTTCACGTGTACTTGAAGAGTGGAAATATAAGTCCTATTATGCAAAACATTTATAAGCGATTTAGACATTTATTATGCAATTGGAATTGTTAGTTTGTTTTTCAGTATGTACTGTATGGTGTTATCCATATGAGATCCAGCTGTAACACAGTGTATCAGTTTGCACGAAGTGCTTTAAGTATAAACTCATCATCAAGCTAATTGTGATTTTCATTTAACTAGGCGTTTATATAAATAAAGATATAAAATCCATGAAACCGTGATAAATATATAATTTCCTAGAGATTTTTTTTTTAGTTTAGATCATTACCACGAGGCCTTGATGTATTGGTCATTTCCACGAGGACTAGATATATGTCATATCTCTGATGACCTGATATAAAGATCATTGCTACAAGATTGATATAACGATCATTTCTACGGGGCCATGATACATAGACACTTTCCATGCTAACTTGATATCAAGTTAATCTCCATGAGATTTTGATATGGAGTTGATCTTATTGCAAACAGTGTTTGCAGGAACCTTAAATGACACTACCCTTGCACCCATTTTGCAACAAAAGCAAATCCAATACAAGAAAGACCAATACTGAGTTACATTTACGTAACATATACCAATATGGATGATCTCAGCAATAAAAATCGACCTCATCATGCTTACTACGATGATTCAGTGGTTAGTGTGACGGCATCGAGACAAAAACGTTACGGACACGATTCTTACCATAGGATCAACCAAGCCCACCTGGCATATTGTATCCTTGTGCAAGGCACCAATTAACCTAGCCGTAAAGCACCAAAACAATCCAGTTACCAGATTTGCAAGCCATTTGAGAACATATAGGAGCTAATCAAGAAATATGATCAGGTCTCTTACAATTCGAACCAGAACGAAAATAAGCGTTCCAGTTATGTTTTATTTACCACATTACGCATATTTTAATGCCTTAATACAACTAAATGTTCGCATCGTAAAATTATGCTGTTTCATAGCAATTATTGTATCTCCCGATATTTTTTCTTAAGCAAATATTAAACATAACTGTGATTCAATTAAGGAAATATATTGAGGAAAACGTAGTTGAAAATTTGATAAAATCTGACCTTTTACAAAACGCAAAACAAGTAGATTTTACCTTTTACAAAACCCCAAAGAAGTAGATGTAACCTTTTAAAAAACTCAAAGCAAGTAGATGTGACATTTTAAAAAACTCAAAGCAAGTAGATGTGACTTTTTACAAAGTACAAACCAACTTGATGTGGCCTTTCACAGTACACAAAGCAGGTTGATGTGGCCTTTCCAAGAACCCCAAGCAAGTAGATGTATCTTTCCCAGAACCAAACAAAAAAAAACAAAAAAACAAGTTGATGTGACCTTTTGCAGAACCAAAAACAAGTATATTTTACCTATTCCAAAACCCAAAACAACTAGATATATCCTTCTATAACACCCGTAACAAGTAGATATGATCTTTTAAAAACACAAAACAAGTAGATGTGACTTTTTCCAGAACCAAAAACAAGTAGATGTGAAATTTTACAAAATCCTAAACAAGCATAGGTGACCTTTTACAAAACTTAAAACAAGTAGATGTTACCTTTACGAAAACCCAAAACAAGCAAATGTGACCTTTTACAAAACCCAAGATGATTAGATGTGACCATTTATTTTCAAAAGCCAAATCAAGTAGATGTGACCTTTAAGAAAACTCAAAACAAGTAGTTGTGTCTTTTCCTGAACCCTAAACAAGTAGATATGACCTTTTGCAAAACCCAATGCAAGCAGATGTGACCTTTTACAAAACCAAAAACAAGTAGATGTAACCGTTTACAAAGCACAAGCCAAGCAAGCTATGACTTTTCCCACAACCCAAAACAAGTAGATGTGACTTTTCCCAGAACCCAAAACAATTAAATATGACCTTTTACAAAACCCATAACACATAGATGTGACATTTCATAAACCTAAAACAAGTAGATGTGACCCGCAAAACACAACACAATTAGATTTGACATTTTAGAAACCCCAAAACAAATAGATGTGACCATTTACAAGACCAAAATAAGTAGATGTGACCCACAAAACCCAAAACAAGCAGACGTGACTTTTTAGAAAACCCAAAAGAAGTAGATATGACCTTTTAGAGAACCAAAAACAAATAGATGTGACCTTTTACAAAATCCAAAACAAATGGACGTGACCTTTTATAAAGCCCACAACAAGTAGATGTGACCTTTTACAAAACCCAAAACAAGTTTATTTGACCCACAAAACCTAAGACAAGTAGATTTGACCTTTTAGAAAACCCAAACGAAGTAGATATGACCTTTTAAAAAACCAAAAATAAGTAGATGTGACCTTTTACATAACCCAAAACAAGTTGATGCGACCTTTCCCAGAACCCAAAACAAGTAGATGTGACCTTTTGCAAGACCCAAAAACAATGTAAATGTGACCTTTTAAAAAACCCTAAACAAGTAGTTGTAACTCGCAAGACCCAAAACAAGTTGATGTGACCTTTTTCAAAACCCAAAACAAGTAGATGTGACCTTTTACAAAACCCAAAACAGGTAGATGTGACCTTTTCCAGAACCGAAAACAAGTAGAAATAACACATGCCCTAAACATATGGAACTGACTTCTTGATCATATGGATATCTAGTTTGCCAGAGATTGAAAGTAAATCGATGCTAGTATTAAAATCTTCACCTCAGTTTTAATTTTATAGAAAACATAAAATATAGTTATATGACCCGTCAACGATATTTGATAATCCTCCTTGTTTATTGTCGATGGGTAATGGCAAGAAATAATGGTTTGCTGGAGAGATTAATTTATTATTATATGCTCATTTATTTCTCTTTTACCTTTACATTGTGAAAATCGTTCAGTATTTTCCGATATTGCACTATTTCTTTTAACGTAAACAATTTCTTTATGAATGAACTAAATCAGATATTTCATGGACTGCTACATAACAGCCAATGTTTCATAGACTGACACATACAAACTGCTTTGGCACATTCCGCGTTAACTTTTTCGATACAATGTTTCAGATTTAGGCATCCTATAGACGCCATTCGGGGTCTTCACAATAGCACGCAAGTAATGAGACATAAACTGTTGTGTTTTTGCTAGTAATAAAAGAAATAGCAAAAAATACTTACAATTATAAAGCCTGAATCTACTCAAAATGTACTTTCTTAATTCCGCAAATCCGAATTACATGAGCCATATCATGCGTTCTCAAGATTGATTAAAATTATACTGTGATTTCGAATATATTCCAAGTGCAATTACATCCTCCGTAATGCACTCAAATTTAAATAAATATTAAATTCCACAGCATCTTTTCAATAATTGCAATTGAAAGGCTTTATAAATTTCCCACATTATGATCTGAATCATTCAACGACAAAACAGAAACAAAAGGATGCCGATGTCAACACACTTCAATACCATTACAATTGGCAGAGGCTGCTGCAATCCTTTGAAAGTTACTAAATGTAGATAAATCCAGACCATAATTACTAAATTGCGTTGAATCAACAAACATACCAAAACGTATTCATTCCAGATGAAATGGAAAAATTCTTGTAATTCCTATTCATTAACAATATTACTCCAAATATCAATTTTAAGTAGACCAATCGCCATTTTCTTTAGAAACTTACGGCTAGCGCTTAACCATATTCGAATTTGTCTAGACTGAGTTACGTGCACGGGTTGTGTATAGATGCAGCTAAGCTTGTATATTTAGTTTGAAAAACGCATGCATTAGGTTACTTTATTTATTGTAGTTTATTTTTGTTTATATATTTGAACATTGGGAAGAATACGAAAATAAGCATATAAAGCATATTCTAAATGGTTACTGCATTTATATACGAAAATATGAACTCGTTTTCCGGATGGATGTATTGCACACCTAAGGTCATGCAGTATACCCATCCGTAAAGCTCGTTAATATTTTCCTATACAAATGTAGTAACCTATAACTACAGTAAATATTTTCGTAGCATTTCTTCCATTTTTTAAATTATCATCTGATACTATTTTCCTTCTTTGATGTTCATTTTTCTTATGAATTTATTTCAAAAATAATTTCTCCTTTCTAGAGAAATATTTATTGTTCTTCTCTTCCTCCCTTCTATCTATCTTGGGTTTGATGTAATAATAACTCATTTATTTTAGTTTCTCGTGTTATTTGTAATATTTTCATAATCTATATTTCATAAGTATCTTTCTCTTAAATTTAAATTTCTTTCACGTTCACGTTTCTTTTAACAGTATTGCTTTTGACAATATCATTAATCAATTCCCGTTTTAAATATTGTTCAAATGTCAAATATATTTTTAAAAATACACTCACATTACATTGCTCTGTGTGTTTGTAACAATCACCAAATAGGAGACTCATTTTCATTGTATAGTATCTTAAACAGTATTTATTTTTGGAATATCTAAGTAAAAAAAGAACTGAATATTTCGAACCGAAAGATGGTGCAAGATTTTGGTTTGCAAATAAAAGTTTATTAGCCTCTCGGAGACTAAACAAAATCAAATACACAGAATAGAGGAGAAACATTATCGGATTGCCAAGCAAATTGAATTTCGCCTGCATTTAAATTACCCAACTATCGATAGGACTGTATGATTTGATATTGTTTGATACATACACTCAAAATTGTCTCTGGTTTTTGGGTCTGGACTCACCTTAATTTTCCTCATTATCAACGGTAGAATATATTGTTGCTTACAATCAACACTGATAATGATTAATTTGGCACTAATTTCCTCTATTTATTCTTCTAGCTAGTGCATAATACCAGGCTGATAAAAATTAGGTCCATAAACATTTATAACAGAAAACTCTTTTTAAATCTTAAATATCTCATTGTACAATCACAATTCTTACACTCAAATATTCGTAAGGCCTATCTTTAGCTGAAATTTAGGACCAAAGATAATTTCAATCGCTAGATAATTTTTACCAATGCAACAAAAAAGGGCTTCACAACCCCTTTCCTTTTTTCAGAGACCCGAGACATCACCTACATTTATCATTTCTTGCACATATGACATATCATTGTTTATCACCAATCCTTTAAATCGTTTTCACTCTTTCAGTTTCCTCCAAGTTCGTTTATGTTTATGGTTCTAGCCTTAATTATATTCTGGCCAATTAATGCTTGATTACACAATCCTATCATGACATTTCTAATAGTGAAACATGTTGGAAGCGGACCGAAAAATGTGGACGAATGACTAAGGAAGAGATTGTGCGAGGAATCCGCTGTACACAATACATAACAATTATATAGGTAAATACTGCTACACTTACACGGTCTTATAGCGAGCGAATCAAACAACTGCAAAACCGTGCTCTAATAGTATAAGTTTCTCCTTATATAAAAATTCTTCAAGACAACAAGCGTTGTAAACTGAAATACTCAGAAATTCACAAAATAGGTAGTAATTTTCTTCGAATCTATTAATCACATTTAACGAAACTCTGATTTCACACTTTCTTGTTTCACATATATATTAAGACATTCCACAAATCACGACATAAATAATACAGTAGAATGAATTAGTTCTATATCAAATTCCTAAACACGTACATATCAAAATATACAGAGGATATGTTTAAAAAATAAGGAATCGTCCATTTTACGTAATTAATATACATATTATATGTTATTCCATTACCCATGGAGGTAACAATCACTCGTTCTCGAATTGTTACAAACATGAAAGGCGATGTCATGGAAACCTGATTCGTGATTCGTTAACATGATTACAGATCTGGCTAAGACTCATTGTATCTTTTCCACAAGATTCGATTCTCTCTATCTAAATGAAGGTAAAGCATAATATCGAATCTCCTAGAACTGGAACACATATAAACAATAGTAGTTTGAGGTAATCAAGGACCAGAGGCTATATCCCATACAACAGAGGCTCTCATTAAATAGGATTTACCTATCCCAGAGAGTCACATTCCTCTTCCAAAAACTATACATTTCCACCACAAGAAGGTTCTGACTCATCCGACCACGAGGGTAGAGGGTTTATTTTATTTCTAACATTCAGACAATATTTGATACCTTATTAGTGTTTCAACCGTGGATATTTTTATCATTAAGATATACCTTTGATCGATCAAGATCAATGGTAAGTTTAGTATTGTTTTGTTGACTGATTGTAATAGAAAAGTTATTAAATACTTCTGACAATTTCTGGCTTCAATTTTCAAGATAATTGATATAAGCGCTGCTGCCAAATCTGATAAGTGAAAGTTTTAGACAGTCATGGCTGTTAAAATATATCATCGATGTTTAATTGTTAATTGTGGCTGTCAACCGTTTAGCCTGTCTCGCTTATTTTACGAATTTGGAGTGCAAAACAATTTTTCGTGTCTAGTAAATTTGTAATAGCTTTTTCACCATTTAATTTTATCTTGGTGATACCATTGCTTGTTATTTTTGCGATAACAATCTATAATCAATTATAACTGATTTCGCATCTACAGGATAATCGTTGTGTAGATCGTATAACGAAATAAGATCAACTTTAAACTAATGTGAAATATCGTAAGGTATCTTTTTCTGTCTCCGCCAAAAATGAGTCAGATGTAATCCAACTAAATCCACTTAACGGAATGGCATTGAATAACCGTACAAATTATTCGTGTCAAGATAAATAATATACTTTGATGGAAGCTCAAGATTCTAATCTTTCATGCATTTATTGTTTGCTTTCGAGTACTTTTTTGTTATTAAGCTAATATCTCCTCGGATAACTTTCTCGATAAAGTTATACATGTCAAAATATGTTAGCAATTCTAGCTCTACTTTACTAGACTTTAAAAAAGCATCCAAAGATAAACCAAGTAAAGATTAATACCTACAGGGATTTTATCCTTAACTGTTAACGCTCACTCCATAAATTCTTTCGCAATCGTCCGCAAGCAAAAGCACGACTGTTTTCAAACGCAAATCATTGTAATAGTCAAATATTTTGCAAACATTTAACAATCAAATTCTTTCTAAACATCTTGAGCATATTTATACGTTCGTTTTTTAGCCGCGAATAAAATTTATCTTTTCCATCTTTCCTTCATCAAATTTACTCCAGTTGTCGAGCTAATCGTATGGAAAAATTTCTATTTAACAAACTTGATTTATCAACAACACAGTCTTGTTGGTTATGAAACTCATTACAACCTTTTACCGGCACATCTGACGATGATGCCATAAACTGTAGGCTGTCGATAAAACGAAATTTTATATAAAGTAGCTGATATGCTTTTCAAAATTATTTGGAATACACTATAACGTTTTCAAGTTTTAAACGAGCTATTATGTTAGGATCACCAAAAGCTTCTTTGATAATATGACTGTCATATTCTCTGAATTTGAGAACAACTGTAGTAGTGAAGCATGACAAATTAGATTACACTTATCGTGAGCCTGTCTACGATATTGCCCTGTCCAATGACAATGATCACAAACTTTTTTAATTTCCAGTCGAGTCAAAAGCTTTTTCAGAAATATGACAAAATTCAGCTTGATCGTGATAAGATTCTTGTTGAGATGTCAGTTTTATCATTGGAATGATTCTTCTTAAACGAATAAATATATTATCAACTTCACTAATTAATTGATTGACAAACTAACAGCTGGATCTTACCGCGCTATATTTTAATCGGATTGTATAAACTTGGATTAAAACAAAAATATATCTTTTACGCTACTCCGCATGAACACAGTTTTATATTTGTTTACTCGATCGGCTAGGATTATTTTCTACGCCAAGCACAGGCTGAGGTAAACAATCTAAGTCTGTGTATACAAATGAGCTTTTAGTTCATGATGAACAAACCAAAGAATTTTTATCCTGGCCTAAATTTGTTATTCGTTGTAAATTATTACATCATTGTAGATGCTTTGTAAATTTTCATTTTCAGAACAGTCGTGCAAACAACGATACTAGAACTACTTCTTATTTTTATATTTGTTATACTGTCTACCAACAAGTTTGTGATGCATACACAATGACTTTTATAAAACAATAAGCTTATTGTAGATTGCAAAGCTTTTCCTGAAATATATTTATGCTTCTCAAGACCAAATATATTAACTGAAATAGCATTATTTCGTTTTTAAAACATTGGTATTTGATTTTCTGCAACTCAAAAGTTAATACCAGAAACATTTAATTTGGTAACATGACTAAAACTTTTGTCAATACGATCGGAGTGTTCTTTTGCCGGAGACATTGCTTAAGGAATGGTTCACTGTAAATATTTATCAAAGTCTTTTTACGTCAATACAGCATTTATTTTGTGGCAGGTCCATATACGAACCAACACATAATTCATTAGATTTCATCGTGTACAATGCTATTTCAGTCATCATCTCAAACTTCCAACCAAACCTGATTCAGTATATTCATCAATTTTCCCATATTTACTGATGTATTTCATCAGCTAGCGATACAAGATTAGTTCAAAACGAATCGCTCTTTGATTTTACATTAATGAAAGGGTCTGCAATATCCTTTTCAGTTGATTCTTCTGCAAAAAGTATCTTTGAGAATATAACGTGATACTGCACTAGAATCTTCAGACCCTTACGGTTTTCAAGTTTTCGTTTAATAGATCGTTCTATCAAAGGAAAAAGATTTGTTGCGATGAAATTTAATATAAAGATTTGCTTACCAACCGATAGCTGTTGTTAAATTCTGCAAAATCAGTACCTATTTTAGATGGTTCTCTAATTAGACTCTTCTTGGCTATTCACGTAAATTCAGCATTGTAATGTAATTTACTATCATATTTCTAACTGATTGTTTAATCCATGCACAACTGCAAATTATGTGGTCTTAAAGTTCACTGAACAAAGGGCTAGTCAAACAATCAATTAAGGACATAAATTGCTATAGTATAATGGCACAGAATCTCGCACAGACAAGCGCAAGCGAACAAGAGTAATATTACGTTCACTCTAAGTGCAGCATGTACGCGGGAAATATTTAGGGTCAGAGATACACGTAAAATACGGACAACCGACTGCTAATGCAACACCGGCTCGTTATAAGATCAGCGTCATAGACGATAATGCTGAGCGGTTTGAAATACTAAAGAAAGATTTTATTTATGCGTTATTTTGTGATGAAATTAGAAAAGGACAACGAGTGTTGTATCATTTCAATGCTGTGGTTACTGATGAAAACATTAAAAATCTTGCTTTGCAGGATGAGTTTCTGCCGCATCCTTTGTTTAATCTTTACTAGGCATCTGAAAAAGGAATTATTCGAAAAAGAACGAAAAACGTGCTAGCTAAACAAAATCAATGGATATCTTAAAACTAGTGTAAGAGGAACACGAAAAGATAAAGTTAGTTATTATAGATATATTGTTATGACACATTTCACGGACCTATTACATATGGTTTAGGAATATACCAGGTCAACCGTGTTTAAACCGACAATCGTATAATACACCTCGAGCTTGCTACTCAACAAAAAAATATTAGACAAGGACGACATGGTGGTGGTAATGTTAATATTCCTTCTAGACCTACCAATACAAGAAATACTAAAATAAATTATGCGCTATAATTTGTTTTCAATATCAGCTGCGGCATGATATTTCGATATTGATCCTACTTCAGAACATTATTATCAGATGGTAAAACAAGATCACATTTTTCTAAGAATTGCAGATCTAAAATCGTCTACCGATACAACTTATTGTAATATTTTCTAAAGCTTGTCACGACTGATGCAGCTATAGCACCACTCAATGATAGCTTCTCCATCATATACTACACGAACCATTTTTTGGATAGAATTGTTTCCTTTCCGAACCTGCAAATAAACGTATATCGTTTCCTCTGTGAATTAAAACCAAATTAACCGAAATAATTTTTGCATTATAATATGTTTTCTTACATCATCTTTTATAGCATAAATGCCATATAACTTTACCTGATCGATATATGTGTTTTGTCTATTGTTATAGCGTTTGAAGTTATATAAAATTATATAATAAGACTCTTAGAAAAAATAAAGTTAATCTATGACGACGTTATTAATGATAATGATGCCAACGACTTATTGAAGATGTTAATGTCAACGTCAACAACCAAGTCGTTGATGTTGATGTCGATATCGATGTCGAGGACGACGTTACCCACTACAATGCCGTTGGATAAGAACAATCATGTAAAGCATACAACCGGTCAATATACTGTAAAATATCATATTTCAAATAAATATTAAAATTTAATTTTACAAAAGACGAGAATAAGTCGTTTAAGCAGCTGATAAAACCGTTCTTAAACATCAAAATTCCAGACCGACAGAAATATAAAAATCTTGATTTAATATTTGTCAAATATGTAAGCCCGTAAAATCTAAATCTGTCCTACGCGATTATGACAAAGTATACAAACACGTTGTTTCGCGGTATTAATTAAATGCTTGGTCGGTATTCAACTACCACATTTATCGCTATACCCACGCAACTTGACGAAAATATTATTGTCAAGCTTTTTAACTACGAAAACATCCTATTCATCTTTTTGAAATTCTTACTCATACAAACTTCCAATCACATGTTTTCCTTTAGGGCAGACGTTACATGAATTGTTAAAAGTACTTTATTAACGACGAAACCTTTTCTAGTCCAGTAGAAATTAAATCCTTTTTCACATACCTTTTTGTTAACGAAAAAATTACCTTATCACCTACTTTAAATTTATGTCTGCAGTACATGTTTTCCTTTCCAAAATTGGAATTTTAATTAAATCCTTTAGCGACATTTTATTAGATCTGTGTTTTATGTTGTTGTATATATATATATATATATCAACGATCTGCGAATGATCATCAATATACCTATTTGTGTTTAACCTATCAAATATTTATGTATCAGCTCGCTTAGTGTGTGATTAAATCTTTCAATTTATGTATCAGCTCGTTTAGTGTGTAATTAAATCTTTCAATGACAACGCATTTCTCCTCGCTTCCTATAACATAGTTTATTAATTTTTTTGCTACAAAAAAACTGCTCAAATCGTTTATTTAAAAACTCCGCTCCGTGTTTTGTCCAAATATTATTTAGTTTTTTTCCATACTAAAGATAGTTTGTTTTAACAGAATAGTCAACGATGTTCTTGTTTTATCCAAAACGGGTATACTAAACGCGTATTTGTTGAAAACGTCAATAGTGTTAAACAAATATTTTTTCAATATCGATGAATTGAGCAAGATCCGAGTTATCTAAAAAAATATATTTCCCAGATATAATCTCGGCATTAGCGATGGCCTTGTGTATAGGAAATTTTTTAGTAGATTTGCGTAATTCAGCTGCTAAATCTTCATACAATTCTGTTCCAAGACTCTCGGAGACCTAGATTTTATTTTGTTCCTAACATTCCTTGAACAAATTTTCAGATTTCTCTCATATTTATAGGTTTCATGTCGCGTAGTTCATCTAACATTATCTTTTCAACAACCAGGCTTATCTTGCTTGTTATCCCGATAACATATATCATGATTCATTGACAATGAATCAGCTTGGCAATGTCCATCCTCCTTTTAGGTAATTAGCCAATAAAGTTGTAGATGTCAATGCCTCTGCCAATTACTTCACGGTGATTGCATGATTGACGATAGGTAACAATTTTATCTTGTTCGATACAAAGAGCTTTATCACAATAGCAAATATATTTTATTTTATTTTGTTTTTTAATTCTCGACAAAAATGAAAAGTATTTTAAAATTCATTTTTTGGTAGGCTTTGTTTAATTATTGTGTTTTCTGACTACATTTCCCTGTTTGTAAATGGAAGATGTTTAACAAATAAAAGATAAAAGGTCCAAATTTTTTCTTTATGAGGGTCAAACTTAGAGGGGGTTAACGAGAATTTAACATTTAACATCCAGCTTTACAAAGATTTTCCATACTTTTCGGAGATTTCAGGAACAAAAACCGGTTAAAACCATTCAACAATCGATTATTTAAATTTTTTTCCACTGTTTAATTCCCGTTGACCTACCCTAGGTTTGGCACTCAAAAAGATTAGCAATCTGACTGATTTTTATCGAATGTCAGGGACTCCAGATCCCAAAGTCTCCGTTGACGTTTGCAGGAATATATTTTCCTTTCTAATGCAAATAGCACAGATGCTTTATGACATTGTTATGTTATTTTTCGTTTTTTATTATTTTCTATTCCTTGTTAGGCGTTTTAGTTTTACATTTGAGACAGTTTGTTGACTACACTGATGGCTGTCATTTTGTCATATCTGGCCGTCACACAAAATTAATCCCTATGTTATCATAAAAAAAACTTTAAAAGATTAGAATCCAGTCTCCTAACGTTGTCAATAGATTGCAACATCTCTCATTTAAACATCATACAATAACCACAAGCGGATGTTCCAACCGGTTGCAGTTGATTAGACGAGTAATTTTTTTATATATATTTTGATAAACTATATATGGTTTATAAGATCACTCAGCGTAAGTCATAACGAATCAAATTAATTATCATCAAAGAGAAATTCAGCGAAATCAGAAATTGTTATTCAATTTTTTAATTTATTTCAATATTCCTCAAGCATGGGTTATAATTCATTGTATAAAGTCTTAAAATGAGTAAATAACTTCAATTAGTTGGCTTTCCTCGTCAGTTGTCAGGCGTTGTCACACTGTAACTTTGTCACCACAGATTTGTTCGATTCCGTCTCTAGATACGTCATTTTAGTTGCTGAAGAGACTGCCTCTGACGACGATGCTGATCAAAGTGTTCCTAGTACAGGTAAATATTTTGGTATTAAGCTAGCTATTACAAAATTTGTTGGACCAGAGAAAACACTGTGTTTTGACATCGGTATTAGTTGTGCAGTGGATAATTTAAGTACAAACGTTTTGTTTTTTTTTTCTTCACCAGCTGTGTTTATCGATTTACTGCTGATTTAACATACACTTTACTGCAGACACTTTCATTTCTGAGATCCCTGTGGATATCATTAGATAAATAGAATTACATTTTGCAAATGCTGATGATAATGTTTAAACTTGTTTGGGCGTTAGGCATATTTATCTGGTTGTGTATTCCGATTTCATTATTTATATTTGTTTGTAACACAATACTGGTAGACAAATCACACTGTACTGTCATTCTACCCTTGAATGCATCAATTGTCAAGAATCTGTCACTGACAATTAGAGCATATACGTTATACTATTCGGATGGCAGTTAGTCAAGCGTCCTGGTGACTTCAGTATAAACAGTCAAACAGATGATTCGTGCTTTGCTATGTCAAAATACAAAATAAGATACAGTGATCGAAATCTTCTACTGATATCAGAGACCTATTGTCCGGGTCCTTCTACTTTTGCATAGATTCTATGAGAAGCACATACGACCGATAAATGTTTTAGGTGACGTAACAGCAAAATTGCATTTGACTGCAAGTTCAGGATATTGTATAGAATATCATCTAACACGGTTATTGAACAAGGAGTAGTTAATTTCTTGATCATTACGACCCGTCTGTCTTTGAAACACAACAACCAACTATGGAGATAATAGTTTGCAAGACGTAGATCTAACATGCCATGTGTAATCAGCTGTGTTAGGAATTGCTTTTTAATAAATGTTGTTTGATGGAAATATATCTAGTTTGTGTACGACGTCAATAATGATTCGAGTTTCATCATTTTAGCTACAGATGGAACAATTCGTGGGATCCGCAGCACTAATTTTGTAATAGTAAACTGTCCTTTAGCCACACCAGCAGCATGCATTTTGCAATAGTTTTGATCCGCTTGATATAAAATAACAGTATGTTGTATTCTGAGAAAGACTTTACTATATTCACAGCAAGATTTAAAGATTGTACTTAACGAAAGCACCGTTGTTATTTGGCGCGACGCTGCGGCAAACACTTTTTGTTGTGCATAAAAATTGTTATATTGATGTACTCGTATATTTGTAACAGCTAATATTATTGTGTCTCCAACATCAGCAGCTGCATTATTAGCTGGACTTGCGATTATATTCTTGTTATCTGGAGAGTGATTTCCAGCATCAGTGCGGAAATTGCTTTAAACTGCTGTCCCAAATCCGATATCCTTTAACGGCGTATTTTTTTGTTGCGATTAATCTCGAATAATAATCGCTGAAAGAGACGATACTCAAAATTGTACTCGCTATAGGCAAGTGCATTGAAAAATCTTCCACGGTTTGAATGGCCAGTTGGTACCGTGTGCTTTTAAATAAAATCCAACCGTTATTGACTCATTCAATTTCTGCACCTACTGAAATATCACCGACTATCGCAATTAATAACTGTCCATGCAATTCTAGCACTGCTGAATGTGGCTATAAAAACACGTCCTCATCTCTTGTGTTAAAATTTATAGTGCCAGATTATTTGTTTTAACTGAGATTTCATCGAGATACTGAATTTACTACAATTCGTTTGTGGTATTGTCGGTATCATGTTCAATTTTTAACTAACATTTTATAATCGCCACACGAAATTGCAACGTGTTTTGCACGTTGGACACAAAATTTTACTAAAGATCAGCAGGGGTTATTAGTTGACTTCTTTCATTTACCAGCTCACTTTTAACCTCATAGCCGCGTGGTGATAATAGTTTCTTTTTGGGAGCTATCATAGCTTGTTCTGTTTCTTTTGTTGGTGGAATATCTGATATTGCTCGTTTTATTTCCGCGTTTGAAGGTGCAACACCTTTGGGGTCGCTTTTAATTTATCAGCTATCTGTACTATTGCAGTACTGTCAATGATACCAAAAATATTGTCTGGTTCAAGTGCAATTAGTGCTACTTTACGCGCAATTCATGTGATGTGTTCAGTTATTTTTACAAATGTATTTCCAAATGTATTTTGCAAATGTTTCTTCTATAAACTTTTTTGGTCTCATCTTGTTATTAAATTAGGTTCACAAAATCTTTGCACGATAGTTACGCTATTGTGTTCGTATATGTAATTCATACGTTACAAGCCCGTTGTTTAGGTCTATTTGTCGCCCAGTCTGATCTGTTGCAATGTTATATATGTGATCGGGTTTTCAGGAGTTATCGGATAATATGTTATTTGTCGAGGAGTAAATCTAAATTGCATCAATGACCAGGCGGAACATATGATGTTAAACTATAGATCGTCTGACCTTGGCTTACCTTGGCTAAGTAGGATTCTAATGCAATAAAATAATTAAAATTTTATTTACTTGTGTTATGTTAACCGGCACATCTCCGTCATACGATATACTTTGTTCAGCAACACTGTCATATTGTTTGTTTGAAAAGCCTAGCAGCGACGCAAAACTGGTATGTGGTAAAAATCAATTATCAAATTATTTATTAATGTAATTCTGACTTGTATTGTACTATATTTCCGACCTTGGCTTACCTTGGCTGAGTAGTATTCTGATGCAATAAAATAATTAAAATTGTGTTTACTTGTGTTATGTTAACCGGCACATCTCCGTCATACGATATACCTTGTTCAGCAACACTGTCATATTGTTTGTTTGAAAAGCCTAGCAGCGACGCAAAACTTGAATGTGGTAAAAATCTATTATCAAATTATTTATTAATGTAATTATGGCTTGTAGAGTATTATATTTCGGAGTTAATCCAAAATTATATGCAAAAGATTGATTCTTTCTTTTAAGATATTTCATTGTTTTATTGAGATCAGTTAGGTATTTTAATTGATACCGACGACAAAGTCGTTGCGCCAGGATTAAATGTAAACTCGTTATTAACATTTGTTTTCACATTTGCCATTGAATGCCAAATTGCAGCAGAAATCAATCCGATTTCGTACTGTTTACCAGAATCTGGTATTGCTGGTAGATTATAGTAGACAAAAAGGTTTGCGTTGTCAATCATTGTTTGTGATTCATCAAGCAATAATTTTGTTAGATACTAACGCTATGTAAATTTCGTATTCGAATTACGTTAGTAATCCGTTCAATCTACGATTTTTTAATATATTAATAATTTTGCTGTCGGTTCTTGTGCTTTCATAACCAGCTTCTTTTGATGTTGTTAATAAGTCTGCCAACCACCTCAGCGCTAGATGCAAACACTCGAACGCCATATCCGGTGGTTTCCTCTGGTAATTTTTTATTTCGTTTTTCGTAGTGTGTCTTTTAAAAATACAATATTTATTATAACCGACAGGTCTATTTCTGTGCCGATCTGCTTGTTTTACATAATTTTTTTCAATAATTTTCTTTCCTTTTATATCATTCATGCGTAGTACTTAACCTTCTGCTGTAGTTTTAATCGCTTCCTCAGTTGTTAACTAATCTATATATTTTCCATATAGTTTTAATTTATTGAAATAGTTAACGCTCTATTTTCGTCTTAAACATGAACTTGTCCAGGCCTAGCTTCTTCCACTTTTTTCTTAAACGCAGCTCGAAGTTTTGTGAAATTCTTTAGCAATTCAACTCCATGTTGCTCTTTGTCCAGTATTTATTTTATACGCTCTATAAACTTCGTTTATAGAAATGTGACAATACAGTAACCAACATCTTATATTGATCATGAGCAAGTTTGTCTAATGAAAAGAAATACATAATTTTATTAGTCTTTGTTTGATCGATGATATAATTCAATGAATTTATATAATGTTACATCACTGTATTGCTCGTTTGCAATAATTCTCACATTAATATTATCTAGTTCTGTAAAAGATATAAAACATCTCGTACTTTGCCTAACAAATCTGTGGAAGTTGTGGAACCCTTGCACGAGATAAATTGAAATACATTTTTACTCGATAATGAAAAATAAGATTTAATTTTATTCGTCTACCCGTTATTTAGAGGAATGTCGTCAAATATAATTATGATGCTCAAATGAATCAAGTTTATCAACTGGAATTAATTTCTCTGTTTGATTATAAATACGTTTTCGACAGCGCCAACCTCATCGCGAAGCTAATCGTTGTACTCGCTGAATGATTGAAGTTATACTGCTGTGGATTAATTGTGTAAATGTATACGTGATCTTTGTCAAAATTATCGTTGAGCACAATATTTAATAATATATTTATTTTACCTGATCCTGTTGGGCTAACAATAAGAACGTGACAATCTGGATATTCGTTATTGTGTTCATGTTTGATTAATCGTTATGTATCAAAATTTAATCTAAACTTCGATGACTTTGTCATAGTTTTGTGTTATATATTTTATATAATATGTGTTAATACACAAAGTTTTGAACAGCACTCACTCACCGCTGACGAGCCAGCAACAACTGGTACATCATCGTTAGTTAAAGAATGAAACCGGTGATACAATGAGAGGTAATTTATTGTTGTCAAAGCAGTAGATTATCCGCCACCAAAGGTTGATCTTACTGAAGTAGTAAGTTACTCACAACTGAAAACGATCGATAATAACAAACTATCATTGACAGGAGAAACTTTAAGCGGTAACTTGGATATATCAGGGAAACAAATTATTAACCTACAGACCATGTATATACCAGCAAACTTAAATTAAACCCAACCGCTGAGTTACTTACAGTTGAAATATGTGGATAACAACACGCTTGATAAAACTGGTGGAACACTTACAGGCAATATTAATATGTCGACTAAGAAAATTATTGGGTTGAAAACCAAGTATCCAGCAACAAATTTTGATAATAAACAAGTGGTGAGTTATTTACGGTTGAAGCATGTGGATGACAACAAGCTCAATAAGACCGGCGACACAATAACAAGCAACCTTGTCATAATCAACAACTAGTGAAAAACCTGGATTACAGATAATATCACCTCCGCCTGATTATACTGATGCCATTAGTTACGCTCATTAAAAAGGATCACTCGCCCCGTATATAAAATAATCACGTGGAAGAGTGTCAGACATCATAAATAGGAAAAACAATAAAATAACATATATTCCAATCAACCCTAAAGATCTGACAAAAAAGTGTATGTTGATAGTTTATCTGGTAGTTGTGTAAAATAAACGCACAAAAAATATCGAGTATATCCTAACTGATAACTGAGTTGGGTAAACGCATCGACATATTATTCTGAAAATTATCTTCATCACGCTTTATCTAATAGACAAGAACGGACCTTCTAACATAGAAAATAATGACTTTTGGATTAAAATTAAATGGCCAGTTGCAGTTATTATTTGGCAATTACATTTGCGCGGCAGATTAAACTCTAATGTTGGACAAATTTACGATTGGCGTTAGGAAGGATCAGACGATATCAACTGGAGAATATTGAATAGTAATAGAGACACTTATATCTCAAGAACACAGTACATTATTATTCCAAAAAGAATTATGTTAACAAGTACTTGTATTTTAGAATTTATATTATCAAAGCTGAAGATCTGTTTCCAGGATTGAGAGCATTTGAAATACATACATTTGACGATCAAATTTAATCTGACATTGCAAATGTCAGAAAAAGACCAATCATATCTGTTGCGAAAGAAATTTATGGCAACTATTTGACGTTTGCCCCGTTTTGAACTGTTACGGTCCCAGTTTCTATCGCACGCATGTCAGTGTACCTATAAAATGACCCGGTTGAATGCTACTGGAGCGTCACATAACTTGTTTATGTGTTTAGGAATGAAATAAAGAAATAATCATTGAAATTTCTTAAGGCCTTTCTGGTTTTACAATATTAACTTCAAACTTTGAAGTTGCAGTTTAAGTCATTGTCTACATGTCCTGAAGTTCCTTCTTCACCTCAGAATCAACGAATCTACTCAAACATTAGCACTTCCCTTAATTTAGCATAATTTAATTTGATATTGTTGATATTATTGAAGAAATAACGACTGTCACATTAAACGACCATTAGTCAATTTAGCTTAGGCCAAAAAAGCAAGAAGGTGGTAGTCAGTTTTAAGAATAAACATTTGCCCATACAGGTACAGCCGGAATTTAGAGATTCCAAAGATAATTGCTAATTATTGTTTTCTTGGTAACTGAATATTTACGTTCAACAGGAACAAAGTTCTACTGACATACGCAACAGGAAATAAGTTCTTCTAATGATCCTGCAGTAAACCTGCTTTAAGACTAATGTCAGAAGCGTCGGTACGTAAAACAAAGTCCTGTGTCACTTCACATAATCTTACAAATACCTCTGCATAAACTTATCTTTTAATGTCTGTAATGCCCTCTCACTAGCATTGGTCCAAATAACTTTTGTTGGAGCAATCTACCTTGTCAAATCTGTTTATGGATGAGCAGTAGCACTAAAATTTGCAACATATTTATGATAATAGTTAATTAATATTATATTAGTATTAATTTATAAATCTATTAAATTCTACACATTGAATTTTAATTACATTACAATCCGTCAGTTCTCTCAATGAGCTAATAATTATAAAATCAATGAAATAAACGGCATAAAACTATCAAATCAATAGAGTCCAACGAAATGGATACATGACACATGCGTGAATTGTAAGCATATCAACACATTTGGAAAATAAACCAAACAAATGATAAGGAATTTTAAAAATGGAAACTAAAATTGCGTACCTTAATGCCGTTTCCTTCCAAACAAATTGTCCTAGTCTTTAATCTATCTACTTTTTTAAGACAGCTGTCTGGCTCATTCCTACGAGTATCTTTTAACCCGAAGAAACACGACTCTCTAGATTTCCACAAAGTTGACTTCGTCTTACCGCAAATAAAATCGTACTAAAGAATTTTGTGCAAGTCAGTACTCTAACCTGTTTCCCAATGTGTACGCCATTAATTTCCCCGACCAATTGGAAATAACTGTTCATAGCATTGTCTCCAAATAATCATGTATATCGTCAGACTTCACTAGCCTAAAAAGATGCGCCTCTTTTGAACTGTTACGGTTAAAGTGTATATTGCACGCATGTCACTGTACCGTAAAATGACCCGGTCAAATGCAACCGGGGCTTAACGTGAGTTTGTGTGTGTGTGTGTGTGTGTGTGTTTGTGTGTGTATGTGTGTGTGTGTGTGTGTGTGTGTGTGAGAGAGATAGAGAGAGAGCGGTTTGGATTTTTAAAGTAGCTTTAACAATTGTTCAGTCATATCGCTACGATATTGGCAGTGTGGGAGTTTATAGTGATGTCTAGTACTGGATTATCATGCCGCAGACATGTATCATGATATCCCACCCAGTCACATTATACTGACACAAGGCCGACCAGTCCTACCTGTTACATTTTAAAGTGTTTTGTCTGGTCAATAAAGGCTGCAAATACGGTAACAGTAGGTCATAACTACATTCAAGAAAATCAAGATCTTGACAAGCGAATTCTTAAAAAGAACCTAGATGATAACTATATCAAAGTAACTCTTGTCTCTTTCTATTTGAACGACATATTGGATAATGTAAATTGATGCAGAATCTTAAACAATTCCTACAGAATGACAGCTTATATCTGCTTTTACGAGGGCCTCAAATATCTCGTACAACTCACAGACCAAGCAAAAATGGTCAAACAAGCTGTCACCTCCTGCTAACATGACAAAGGTGCTGCAGATATTGCAATGTCGATTTTCATTGGCTGCCCAACAATTTTTCACATAAACCGATATTATCTTCCTACTGCTGACAAAACTCTGATGTTATATCCTAACTACTAGCCACAAGTCGCTCCTACAAGATAACAAAGATATCTCGCGCGTTACACTGCTGCTCATACGAAGAAACACTTCCTTAATAATCTTTCATTTGTATCCACACGACCACAAATTATGACGTCACTCCTGAAGTTTGTTCCAAAGCAATCGCGTATGTGCTTGGCTACACACACCTAAACATTCGGCCATTCTTGAGCCGAACCTGGAGGTAGAATCTAAGCAATATCAGAGATGATAATTAATCAAAGGTATGCATTACCACTTATGATCAGCAGCATTTTACGAACCTAATTCATACTGTCTCGTGAATATTGAATTATCTTCCCATCATCATCTACCTCCCTTTCAAGAAATTGTGATTATCTATTAGAAATATTGAGTTCAATTTACCAATTGCTGATGTACGAAGGTGAGCAGGGAGCAATACGATTACTTAAAAGTTCTCTGGCCGTGGATTTCACCAATCTGTCCACCAACGGGTACAATGTTTCGCAGCAGAAGCATGTCAAATATTAAATTGCATTCATATTCGTGTCTGTGATAGAGATTTTTATATACTTGATGCTCCAGTTTTTATTATTAATTTTACAGATATTCCTACCTACGTCTTATACCGCTATGAATACAAATAGATAACAGACTGTTTCAAGTTAGACATTTTATAGACGAATATATAAACTGAATTCATTTACTCGTTTTATGCATCAAAGTATGATTATGTTCGAGTTCTTATAATTCAGCGAGTCCGATCAATTCATTTTCGAACCAGGTCAGCATAATATAAATCTCGTATAGAAAGTTCTAATAAAATAATCAAATATGTAACGATGCCAGTATATGTGTGCGCAGGCGTAACGCATATCACTGCATTCGTACCTAACTACACTGCTCTAGTCATTATAGTTTTACCTAATTTTAACGGGGATAAGTAGAACTATGGGTTTTCGTCTAACTCCTACGCTGCTGCCGATATTGATGTTGGCTTGGAGGCACGTGTTGACTTTCTTGCAGTGAGGGACGTAAGCATCAGGATGTACGAGTCGGCGGGAAACAGGAAGACTATTCCTTCAGGATTCTTCAGCAGTCTGGGCGGGGCGGACAATGAGTCATGGTTTCTTGGCTATTTGACGAGAGCTGTGCAACCGGAACTTATTCGAGATCGTCAATTTAACGCCACAAGTTACGTATTCCATTGTTGAATCAATTTGCAATGGCACTACACGTGAGAAATTTAATTCACTATCACTATCGTATTGAAATTTAATAACAAATATATTCTACTTGTGAATGAACCATTGATCATGATTTGTAAATTTACATTCTTTGATCACTCAGGGTGGATGAATAAAAAATTATTCATACCTATATAAATCATAGGTGTTGATAAATTGGTGATAGATGAAACATAATTAATTGGTCATCCATGCTGATAGATCCATGTATAAATCGTGCGCGTTCATAAGTTTCATACGGTAATTCTTGTTTAGTTATTATTCGTTGAAGTTATATATGTTCTGATTAGTTCCTCTTCGGAGTCATATCATTTCATTACATTGGTTGCTTAATTCGGTACGCAATTGCCTGTGAAAACTATTATTGGACTTCATGCGCACGAGTATGGTGTCTATTTTTTTATCGTTCAATTAAACTATAAATATAAATCTCATTCAGAAAAATCCTTTCCCTGTCGTCTCTAAATCCAATCATTTTGTTACATCACTATAATGAACATGATCACTAGAATCTAACAAAGTATAATATGAGACGTAAATACAAACATTACACCCATCTTTTACCATAATCTTTCTGGATCTAAGAATGCAAGAAATATTTTCTCCTCAGTCTTTGCTGCTTCATGATCTTCATTCTCTGCCTAAAAGCATATAATTATGTTAAGTGCCATTAAATACCGAACCCCCAAAGATGCTCAATTAGAAAGCCAGCCTTTCTCAAACAATGATACAATAATATCTTCGTAAAGCAGCTACAGTGATACATCTTACGTGTTGTTTTATTATTTCAAAATGTGGAATAATAGAGACGATGGCAAGACATTTTGCATTACTTTAAGGGCAGTTATTTCTGATTATACGCGTGTTTTCATATTGTCTACTTAACGTCTTCTACATATGTTACGGATGGTTTCTGTAAAAAATATTACGTTTTAATAAGTAAAGATGTATATTTATTTCTCTTAACACTTAATCCAAAATAAATCACGATTTTGAAGCAATCATGACATATCTTTATCGTGCTCTCAAAGTAAACATAAGCATTCCATGGTTTACGTACAAAATTAAACTCCAGCATGGAACCTTTGCATTAATCTGCCTCTGGCATTAAACCCTGAAAATGCATTGATTTACGTTGCATATAAATTCATATAGCTATATAAATAATGACTGATTTAATCGAGCACAATATTCCATACTTAGGTGGGTGGGAGTGTTCTTCGTAAAAAATTTTGCGTTTTGTGCTTTTTACCCTTTGTATAATACACTCATCTGACACAAAGATGTTCATCAACTGTAATAAAAGGGAGATTTCAACTACTACGCTGTGTTAGTGCTACTTAACTTTCACTATGTATGTATGTATGTATGTATGTATGTATGTATGTATGTATGTATGTATGTATGTATGTATGTATGTATGTATGTATGTATGTATGTATGTATGTATGTATGTATGTATGTATGTATGTATGTATGTATGTATGTATGTATGTATGTATGCATGCATGCATGCATGCATGCATGCATGCATGCATGCATGCATGCATGTATGTATGTATGTATGTATGTATGTATGTATGTATGTATGTATGTATGTATGTATGTGTGGTAGGTAGGTAGGTAGGTGTGTATGTATGTATGTACCTTTATTTATATATATATATATATATATATATATATATATATATATATATATATATATATATATATATATATATATATATATATATGTATATATATATATATATATATATATATATATATATATATATATATATATATATATATATATATATATATATATATACACAGTCGTTCCAGATTCCTATTAAAGAGATCAAGGTATATATATAGGATTTGTGTATTAGAAATAATTATAATTATATGCAAGACAGAACAGACTGTGCCATTCCTGGATTCTGTAGTAGAATATTGATAATAGTCGACAGAAATAATAGTTTAAAACAAATAATACTATCATACAGGTTAGAAAAATTAAATTCGTATTCTACCTAGTTTCGAACCCGGGTCCGCAAGTAAATGACATCCATCCCCTTGCCTGAACGCTCCAGCTCATATACCGTCACGACTAATCACGAATCACCAAAACAATGATGGCACTGAATCGGTGTTATATAAGCTCGTGCGGGGAAGACACTTTCGCATAACGACCTAGTAAATAATTCTCATATATATACACAGTCGTTCCAGATTCATATATATATATATATATATATATATATATATATATATATATATATATATATATATATATATATATATATATATATATCAGCACAATGTAAACATGCGTATTAACGAATGGCTTAAATCATTATCTTATAGTGTTAGAATTAATAACAAAATGCTTTGATTCAGTTCATGGAAGATTTTATATATTAAATAAATCATTATTAAAAACAAAATCAGGATTTACTTGTTGGCTAAAATCTTGTTGTTTCTTTTGTATTACAATGACAAAACAACGGAAGATCGTATATTCAATAACAAAATAAAAAGAAGCGATACACATCCTTCCATTTCACGGGCATGGTAAAACTTTATAAATATAATTATGTACGGATTGTGATGTATAAAGGGGCTGATTTGTCAAACAACGAAACGAATGATAGCTTCTAGCGTCCATTGTTTAATACATATTTTATACAAATTTGAACAAGAATATATCAATAAGTTAATAATTCACCATTATTTCAGGAGAACAATTTTTTTAGAGAAGAATTTGATGTTTTCAAATGTAAATATGATTCTGCATATTCTGTCTTCTGCTGCAGGGAGACTATTTTAATATTTTTCTCTATCCCTATTCTCTCCTGGAATGGCTGTCTTCTGCTGCAGGTAAACTATTTTCAAATTTTTCTCTATCCCCTTTCTCTTCTAGTATAGCATTATTCACTCTTTCTATATTCCGTTATTACAGAGAAACATCTAAAAGAGAACCAATTCAAAACCCGCGGAGGCCCATGAAGGAATAACAGGCTGTTAAAACATAATGCCATGAAAATAGAGTTGAAGATGTAAAATATTTAGTATGGTTGCTTTCCAGCCTTTCTTCACATAAGTCTGTTTATAATCAGCTTTAAGGAAGGCTGACAAAATATTCCAAAATCCATATGATGGGTGTCAAACATATTTATTATAATTTATTGTCAGAAATATAAAAAGATGTGATAGACATGGTACAGTGGTGGTATGTTCGTGATGCTGACACAATGGTTAACATCGCCTAAAGATAATTGAACCCTAAAAAAAGGTCGAGTCATCCTCAAACATTCTAATCTCGTCATTCATTAAAGGGTTCGTCGACTTATCGGCATATCAATGATTATTTCTTTTAGAAATGAAGAAAGATAGTAGTCAAGATGGACACATGGCCTTTAACTGACCCTTATAATTTGCATCCTTTGATGATAGAATTAGGCTTGTTACATTTTGATTGTAAATGCTGCAAGTGCAAGTCACTGGAGAGAGCTACATAGGAAACATTTTGAAATTTTTTTACAAAATTTATTTAGTTTGGTAAAATACAAGTTGAATAGTATGGACTTCCGGTCATTCATTTATTGTTGTCTTTCTTTCACGAACATTTTAATATTCCACTGGAAACTCACTTGAAGTACATATAGTAGTGAACATGTACAAACTATTGTTTCATTATAATCATCGAAAATTCTTTGATCGTCTTTCATAAAAAGCATAAGATATCTTTGCTGATGCAAACACCGTATCATTTAATTTAAAAGTTTTCTAAATTGATAAACAAAAATCCCAATAAATTGAATAACCGCTGGATCATCCATATGAGCATAGCAGCAGTCGCATTCATATACTACTGTTTCGTCAAATTATTTTGAAACATGCATAATATGGTCAAAAAATGTTAGGAACAACGTTGACGGATCAACTTATTAACGCATCATATGACCAACAAAATATCCAAATTTAATTATGTTGACGTTATATAATTGTCTGAAATGCAAGCTTTCATTAATGAAAGGATTTCATTCGGCCTTTTAAAGCACAGCTTCCATGACCATGAAAGGTAATAGTAATTTCTACATTCTTTTCATCAAAATAAATCGTTTTCGACTCCACTCCGTTATTTCTTCTCCCTTCCCTCAAAAATATCAATCTGTTAAAGCAATATTTTTAATTATATGTAAGACAACTGTAGTTGTACGCATTATCTTGTATTTTGAAGGTGTCAATACTTGGAAAAAGTTCAGTATGAATATTTTATCTGGGTCTCAAAACGCCCATATGCAAAATGAAAAAGTGTAACAGTTATTATCCGTGAGAAGCAAACTAGCTATTCACACTTCCAACACGCTTATATTGTCAAAGCACATAACAATATCAAAAACTTAAAACATAAAGCTCTACGTATGCAAATTCGTTACAAAATAGAAAAAATAATACAACAGGTCAAAACTTGTTTTCGATTGCTTCCTTTTATCATACTAAAGTGTGAGGTAAGTGTGGAACAAAAACATTTCAAATATTTTGTTTATTCTTCAGTTAAACGTTACTTTAAGAAGGGGAAGGTCAATATTCCGAGAAACCACCTACTAAAAAAGTCATTTCATTCATTCTGTAAATGAAGAATGGCAATAACGATGCAATTTCCAGCACATTACCTGTACTTTTACAAACTTCTGCTGGATTACAGTTGTCAGCATAAATTTCTTGCACACAGTTTCTGTACATGTAACAGATGGTCTCAAAGGGAAGAAATGGGCAATTTAGTATGCAATATACTTTACTAGATATAAATTGCGAGTTTACAGCGGAATGCAATGGAAGGAAAATTGGTAATCTATAATTGTAATAAGGAGTGATTCACTAACCAGTAACTTGCAGACAGTCTATGCAAGAGTTGGAACCCTTTTTTATTCATTCTAAACGTATCTTGATATGAAAACATAAAGCAATGAAATTGGTGTGTGGCAGTGAAATACCCTTAAAGGAAATAATATCAGATCATGTATTGTTTTTTTGTTGTTTTTCCTTTGCAGGAGATTACGTATCGGACCTCACTTATTTCTGAGCCAGTGAATCATTCAACCTGAATTGATTGGGTGGGTGAGCAATGGGCAAAATATACAGTGTTAAAATGTTATGATACACATACTGGCTACTAGAGAGACTTATCTCTTCAAGTATCAATTATATAAACGTCTATCCATACGCTTCAGTTGTCAACAAAATATTTGTTTCGATTTCCATGTCCTATATTTAATGTCCTATTGACAATATATCTTGGTACGAGGCTATTTTATTTTATGCAGTTAAGGACTGTAACCGTAAATATCAGTACTAAATTAAAAGCGTTTCTCTAATTCTTATGAATATAAGCAATGCTTTTATGTAAGTAGATCGAATGCAAAACATTTGTTGGCTAATATGCAAAGAATACGTTATCTGGGAAATGAATTAGTGGTCCGGTCCATATAAGCAATGGAGAAATTATACTTTACATAGCAGAAGAATATGTATTTTAAAAAGATAATCAAAATTTGTTTAGTTCTATGTCATTTCTGGTAGTGCAGTGGACGAGCACACCTCACATAAATATTACATCTAGTAAATGAAATTGGATGGGTTTGTTAATTAAAGTGATGCTCTGAAACATTGAAGTAAATTATAGCAATGTTCATTGTGGACACATATAAATTGATACCTCGATGAAAAACAAATATTTCCTTGACAACATGTACATTTTCTAACAAGAAAGCAAAATTTACAATTCAGTGCTCTCAAATGGTATAAAAACAAGCAATCCATAATTTCAATTTAGCAATATATATATATATATATATATATATATATATATATATATATATATATATATATATATATATATATATATATATATATATATATATATATATAATGTTTTGTTACATCATCCACTTACAAAAGTTAGAAACCATATGTGTTACAGGTCCTTTTCAGTCATATACTATGTTGATTAAGTATAGGTTTATGTCTTCCATTAGAGTTATATTTCTATTAAAATATTCGCTGTGCAGGAATTGCAATGGCTTTTTCACAAAAAGATAATAAGTAGATTGTAAACGAGTATCTATTTGATACTGCATTTGATGGGGAACTATGAACGAGCTATTCTGAATAATACTGCACGACCTTTGGATGTACAGTATGTTTCAAGTAAAATGGAGTTTATATATTCCTATACAAATCCAGTAATATTTTTATTATATGTTCAATTGGTTTCATTGCCTAAGACTTAATAATTAAGTACTGTACAGAAAACAAAGTTATTGAATCTATTTTTATTCCAAAATTAAGTACTACACATAACAGCATTCGTGTGCACATAGCACCGCCCAGCGACCATTGAACTTACTTGCTTACTGGCTATGACAAGAAGCTACATAATTGTTTCTGTTCTGTCTTTGATAGTTTGTAAGCGTAAGCGGAAATTATGAAAGTCTTTTAATTTAAATTCTACAGAAGATGCCGTATTAAACAATGTTTTTCAGTGAACAACAAAAGTGTTTCTGTTTTGGAGTGCAATAAATACTCGTTTGCAGTTTAATTTTAGTTTCACATGTAGGTACGATAATAGACTTACATCTTAAATTACATTTCCCTTTTGTGTATCAGTATTTGAAAACTATATAATTTTGTGTTAGCAGAGATAGCCACAAAACTACATTTTGAAGTGATTCAAGTTGCACAAATGCACTTAGATTTATTTACGTTATTATTACCAGTATTAGATAGCATATTTTTGTGCCCAGTCACTTCCATTATTTTTGTTGGAGGAACCCACCTTTCGACAGGGCTGTCACAGTAGTGTTCCTTACTGAACGGTTGGCGGTTCTCATCTGGATTTCTGCTCTTTTTGCAGCTGTTTCATCAAAGATGACAATTGATTAACTCACTTTTAGCCTAGGGTAATACTTGAAAAATTCACTATTTTTTCCAGTAGGATACATTTTTATTAATTTTTTCCAATGTACTCTTTGTTAAAATCTTTTTTGTTTTATTATCTTTTGCAGCGTTGTTTGATGCATGCAATTGTGGAAATTGTTTGGTATGTGCATAGTACAAATGTATTACAGATGTTTTTCATCCTTTTTGTTTACTTTCATATCTATTTATTTAAATTTATTCATTATGTTATCTAAAACATTTTTTCTTCAATTATATTTTATTTGAAATAAGGACATTAATTTAGTCTTTAGAAATATGATTGCGATATGTGGGAACGTTTTTCCAGTTTCTGCATTGGAATTATGTCCGATTAAAGGAGATGTCGTCATCCATCATTTGTAAAGGATTTTGTTTTAAACACTGCAGTAAAGATGAACTGGGTCTCGCTCCGGTGCTGTTCAGGTGAAAACATGTGAGGTATTGTTCATATGTAGTCATCCCTATCTGTACCGTCAAAGGTTTTGTTATCCCTCTTAGCATATTGAAGATATGTATCACCGGCAGAATCTGTGAAAACTGATACATATACAATCTTTAAATTTCTGTGCCCGTCTTGCCCTCTAAATACAAACATAGTTCCAAAAAGGTAGAACAGAGAAAATTGCAAAACAGCGGGTTTGTAAGAGACCATTTATCCAGCTGAAAATAAGGATTCTTCATAATCTTGGCTTGTCGGCTCCGATTTTCATGCTTTTCGTCCCAAATCAGCATTCGTCAGTTTCATTTTGTTTAGAATTTTGTGTTCCGACTGACTTTTGAAATAGGCATTCCCTAGGAGAAAAGGGATACCTGTTAGCCTTAAGATGACTTTCTATGATGTTTCTTATAGAATCTAAAGAGCATGGTACATAGTCAGAAACATTCGCTTTGGTTATAAGAATATCTTTCAAATACGTGTTTGAATGATCCGAAATGATATTTTCAATACAGCTGGTCTCACGTTTGTTGTCATACAACCATCTCTGGAAATTTCTGATATCTTGTTTATTCGCTTGCTTCGTTGAATATTTATTTTGTGACTGTTAATTCATCCACATTGTCAGCTTTATCATGTCTACTTTCAACTGGCTCAAACACATGGTTTACATCATCCTCAGACAAATACATTAAATCAAATGTTCTGCCGTCTGTGTCCATTACTTGTTTTTAATATAAAATAGGTCCTAACAGACGAATTCATTTTTAGGCACACGTGACGTGCTCGTGAGTACAATATGAAGGTGTAATATACTGCATGATTCTGACAATGCATATATAATAAACACGAAAATGAACGTATATAAAAAGGGTTTTATCATTCAAATTAATACTGAAATGAATGGAATATGTTATAACCTTTTCCTAAAGACTAAACACTAAAAAATATCCGGGATATTCTTAAAGGGCTTATAAACATCATGTCAAGATTCATTGGTCAATCTTCAATATATTGACTGTTATTTCAATGATTACATATCGTAAAAAATACACACTTTTGCTGCATCTTTTGTAACAATAAAAACAAATATAGCTTAGATTTAAAAAAAAAATAGTATCGACCACTTTCTTAATCTATCAGCTGCTGCTTGA
Organism: Potamilus streckersoni; assembly: GCA_016746295.1. Lineage (NCBI taxonomy): Eukaryota > Metazoa > Mollusca > Bivalvia > Unionida > Unionidae > Potamilus > Potamilus streckersoni. Next base: position 663,900 of record JAEAOA010001927.1, read on the forward strand.
AGAATCCTTCATAGGATTGAGAAAATAAAAGAACACAGACTATTACTTGCTATGTTATAAAGGAATATGTACATGGCAAGACCAACTCACTTGTAATACTGCTGATGATGAAAATTAATTATTGACTATAACTTGTCTACTTCAATTACCAAACGGTATATTGTTTGTTTTTCTCTGCTGACTGGATGATCTCTATTCGACAGACAGAATAAAACAATGATGGAATTATTTCACAAGGAAGTTTAGAGTTGCTGCATGTTTCTATGTGTATCTATAGTGTAGGTTGTAGCTTAAGTTAAGTGTCTATTGCAAGCAAATGTTAAACCCCTAACGTTTGTCTATGGTTGTGGGTTGTACCCTAATATAGTATTTCTAAACATATTGGCATGCCTTTTGATCATATAAATGACTGGAAGTGAACATCCTGCTCATTATATTGTGTCTTAAATCTTTATATAAGGTTCTGATAGACAGAATTATGTATTGGTGCTAAAACATAAATATTTATAGTCAATGCTTGCTATGTTCAGATATAAGCAGAGAAACATTTATTTAATGAATATTTCGTTAGAATTACAAAGTGATAACTGACTTTTTGCAGTGCATCGTTCTTTGGGGGAAATATTGGATTCATTCAAGGGCATTCTAAATTACAACAATGTGATACATTGAGACTGTTTGCACATCAACTCATTCAAGGCTTTTAGTACATCAGCACATTAAATGCTGGAATTCATTCGGGAAACTTTATCTTTTTAGACTTGTGATTAAACGTTTACGATTTAATTCACAATAATGTAAGTTTGTTGGTTTGTATTTTTACATTGATTTTTTTAAAATTGTATTAAACTTACTTTTTTAAAACAATGGACTTCTAACAATGTTCTTACCAAACCCTATGTGTTTAATTACTGATAATAAACATTATTGACTATTATTCATGGGTTAACCGATCAAATCTGTTCCTTTGTCTGTCAACCTCCAAATAAAAACAACATTAATTTTCTAACAATAAACATTGTGTTTTCTTTCTCAAAAAGGACGAATGATATGATTATTTTCTTCTGTACGTGTCTTCGAGCAAATGTAACTTTTCAGCAATTGATTCCAAACCGTTATCACCAAATTTTGATATATGTTAAGATGTAGTTTGTAAATGTCAATAATGATAACATCAGTTGTACCTGACTCAGCAACAAAAATAAATTTAAACAGACATACCCAATTTATAACTTAATCCTACTATTTGCTTATTTCCTTTCTTATTTGATTTTCTCTTACTTAGCAGCAGAACTCTAGATCTAAATGTCAAACATTAATCTGTAAACAAAATTCACTGACGTTTATCAAGGGAAGAATGAAACGATGCTTCGAGGCATAAAACACCTTCAAAGAATGAATAAAATGTCTATGAATGGGTTTTATTGCAGTATGTTGCTATGCGACAGTTAATGTTTATTGGTTGGGCTGCTTCTCTATTGACGTAGTAATGATACATGGTAGAATTAAACAATTTATTTAATGTTTTTTTGATTTTTCTGAAAGTAAACAAATTTTGCGATGCAGCTTTTGTGCAGCATTACAACTTATTGAAAATTTCTGCCAATTTACGCAAATTTATTACCGCATTAAATAATATTATCGATAAAACATCAAACGTCTGCGACTGCTTACTTCTAGTAATCTATCTATCATTACTGGACTTCGCGGTGTAACTTCTAGCTTTATAAAAGCGGTTAACATAACTTAGTTTTGTACTTTATTATAGACTGAAAGTGATTCTTTCCCTGCCAGGTTCAATCTCGGTGCATCACAAGAAAGAAAACTTATTATTGTTTTGGCGTTGCTAAGAATGATGAAAATATCCATCTGTTTGACAAAAATTAAAAGTATAAGGCCAAACCAAGGCTGGAGCAGATTAAATGTTGTGGATATGGTTATAAAGTTTCAAATGACCCCTAACTTTCCTTCAAATGGCACCAAAACAACAATATCAATGTATTTACTTAAAGTATGCATAATACACACTAAAAGTACTCAAGAATGATGAGATAGCCAAATTTCAAGTAATAAGAGAATGTTTATTTGTGTGTGTGAGTGTGTGTGTGTGTGTGTGTGCGTGTGTGTGTGAGAGTACGTTTCTATTTTTTCCGAGATGGATTAGGGCATCATGGATATGACGTTTCAAGTTTTATGGCCAGCCACTCATAGTGTTTCTTTAAGCCTGGTGTTTCTTCAAGCTCCTGTACATGGGTGGCCAATTAAACGACCTTTTGGAGGCAACGTTGAAAAGAACCATCCGTATAATTTAAGTCAGATATATTTTATTACCATTTTCCAAGATGATTTTGCTTCGGCTAGCTCGGCGAAAGATTCTCCTAAAAGTACATAAAATATACGTTTCTTATGAGGACATTGCATTTTTGGATTCAGACACTGTCTAAAACTACACTCGCTGTATCACAGGAAAGTATTATACTTAAGATGAAATATACGCCATCAATTAATAGTTTATGCACTATTTTACAGCAATTTACATAAGTGAACAACATCATATCTATTGATCTTCTGTTCTTTTAAGGTTATGTCAAAATAGACTAAATAATCAAGTTCGTCTTTCAGACGTGATGACCATATAGGCTGTCAAGAGTACTCTGCTTTTGTATTTTTCGGTTCAAATGATGTAAATTAAAAAGAATTGTCTTAGCGTTATGTTTACCAATTTCTATCACACATTTTCTGTGACAATGGAGCACCTCTTTAACCAAGTTTCATATCTTAACCAATGTATTATATACGCGTATCTACATAAATCCCGATAAGCGCCTATATTATAACATCCAATACTCGCAATTAAATTGCACATATATAATTGATTGCGTTTGTATTAATAGTTTCTGAAGGTGGAAATAAATAACGTAATGCGTCCAGCCTTGACAGACCAAATGATTTATGCGGTGCTGAAATCATAAAGCAAATAAACCAATATCAAAATAATTAAACAAGATCAAATGCAAATATAAAGATCACGATTTAAGTACCGTATATATTTACATGGCAATAACATGTTAATCATTTCTCACGCTTCCTGTCAGAATAATAATTATCAATACATTCGTTACAACAAAAACAATTAAAATGATATATTCTATACATCGTTCAATGGTTTTCAATTACAGCAGATACCTGCTTATTCTCATAGCATGAATTGTCTTTCTTCAGCAAGCTTATATCTTTTTACATTTCAAATCGTCTTATATTTTCTTTAATAACCATGCGTTGTACTTTATTCCATCAAATATACTTTGCTAGTCCGGATTCAACACAAATAAAACGTTGGACAGTCTGTGTAATGTCTTTAATTGATATCACGTCGTTTTCATACGAGAATTTAAAATTTCAAAGACATGTGAAGCATTCAGTTAAGAGCAAAATGTGTACCATTTAAATTGGAAATGAACGAATAGATACAGTAATGTTTGTTTCTATAAAAGAGCTTGATACAATCTATATTTTAGAAACAAACATTACCAAAGTGTTCTTCAAAGTCAGTCAAATGACTGAGCTAAAATTCAATGCCAAATTTATTACGCTACGCAAAATGTTAAGTTAAACATCAGCTTTGATTCATAAATAGGTTTTATTTTGACTAAAACAAGCCATTGTATAAGTATCCATACACTACGTCTATAAACGCATATCAGGCATGACTTGATAGAACATTACAAAAATTAGCGTCCTGTCCAAGGAATGAGTTTATAAAGTCTGTCACTATTTTAAGAAAAACATTGTTCAAGAGAGTATATGAACCTCATGGGAAAAGCTTATAAATCACATAGCATATTATGGTGTTTTCCTTGAAACCGTCATGAAACCCAATTAATTCAATTCATTTATTTTCTGGAAATCAAAAAGTTTCAATAGCACGTCATCTTTGATAATTAAATACCATACGATAAAATAAGAACACGCATTCACACACATAATATTTCCACTGATTTATTATAGAATAATGTAATAATTATATATATATATATATATATATATATATATATATATATACACATATATATACACACACATATATATATATATATATATATATATATATATATATACACATATATATACACACACATATATATATATATATATATATATATATATATATATATATATATATCTAGATTTCTTTAACAGGAATCTGTAACGAATTTGAACACATATGAGAATTAATCACGAGGTCGTCAAGCGAGTTGGTCTGCTACACACGAGTTCATATAACACCGATTCAGAGCCATGATTTTTAGGTGATATGTGCCTAGTCGTGACGGGATATGGGCTGGTGTGTACAGGCAGGCGGTGGGTGCTATTTACTCGCGGACCTGGGTTCAAAACTCCGTAGAGCACGATTTATAACTCTCTAACCTGTATTCGTACTAAATTTTTATATATATATATATATATATATATATATATATATATATATATATATATATATATATATATATATATATGTGTGTGTGTGTGTGTGTGTGTGTGTGTGTGTGTTTTATTTAAATCTTGCTCACTGTTTTCGGTGAGATTCCATGTTTCGTAACAAATATTTATTCATACTATCGATGTATGTACTTTTTTTTGTTTTAAGTTTGACACATTGAGCGCAGTTTCAACATTCAACTCGAACTAAAGGAAGTTTTCATTGTCAGCTGTCCCTTATGGAGAGGAATAATCGTCATAATTCTATGCGTGTGTTTTGTAATCCTGCTTAATACATTATTGAAATGGCTGCTTGCACGTACTACTTTTAAAATTCTATCCATGTATATGTGTTCTTCATTGATGCAAATTGTATGTGGCAGATTATAAGTGCTACTTTCCTTCTGCATTGTTGTAAATGACTTTTTGCAATTGCTACGTTGATAATTATAGTCATGAATTCTCTGTTCTTCAATGATGCACTGTATTGATTGCTTGAAAGTGATTAGATCTACTTTCCTTCTGCGTCATTATATCTTGCAGTTTGCCAACTACTGAATTGATTATGCAGTTTGCCATATTGCCAATGTTGTATCAGTTATCACAAGTTTTAATATTCTATTTATAAACTTGATATATCACAAGTAACACGGTTTGCTCTTTCTCAAATCATGATTATAATGTGTCACATAATAAGGCTATTAATAACTTGGTTTCTCCTTGAATCTACTTTCTACCTTTATTCGTTTTACAGGCGAACAGAGTTATCTAGGGTGAATCACTCTTCTCCAGGTAAAGTTATTTCGAAATTACATGCGATGGAACGTCACGGAAAAGTATAATATACATGAAAATTTGACCATAACTATTATTCACTCCTATGGTTTAAAACTTTATAAATTTATTAATGACACAAGTCATTTGGTTTTTGTCAGTGTTGAACGTACTTTCCACCATCGTCTCAGGACATAGGGCCTATTGTAGCCTAGTGGACACTATTGTAGCCTAGTGCAGTGGTCCCCAACCTTTTAATTGCCGCGGACCGGTCAACGTTTGATAATTTTACCGAGGCCCGCTGTGGGGTAAACGTTGATTGTTTATATTTTAGATATTTTTGTTTAATAATATTAATTTAATTGTATTTAAAGATGTCTTTAAACTAAGATACAGTAATACCAAATGAATATAAAGTGATTTAGCATTTTAGCTTACTAGAACGCTAAACCAATGAGAATCCTGAACTTGTTTCTTTGCAAAGAGATTGTTCCATCTGGAGATAATAGGAGACAATGTGTGTTACTTATGTCCAATTTATTCCGTTGTTTCATTTTGGTTGCTTTCACTGCAATAAACCTTATCACACAGATAGGATATCGGAAATTGCAATAGGGATTTAAGTGCTGTGGTGGCAATGTCATGGCATTCCGCCATGACTTTAATCCATAATACCGGCAGAGTTGTTATCTCGAACGTAGTTTTAAGGCCGCCGTCATTTGCAGTCTGCAGCAGTAGATCTTCTTGTACAGACATGCTAGATTCGCCTGGTTTGTTTACAAATGGGTCGTGGATCCTTTCCTTACTAGTTCGTGGGTCTGTTGTGGTTGGGAAGTAGCGCTTGAACTCTTTTAAAAGCAAAGACAGGCGATCGTGCACCAACTGAGAGAATGAATGCTCAGTCTCAGTCTCGCCTAAAACATCCAGTAATGTCTGAAACATGTCCAAAATGCCTCTGTTCACGCGCTGTCCTCACAACTCCAGTTTGGCTTTAAATTCAGCTACTTTGTCTGCCAACTGGTAAAGGGTCATTTTCTCCTGAATTGACAGATTGAGTTCATTGAGCAGGCTGAATATGTCACACATGTAAGCTAGTTTTGCGACCCATATCTTGTCACTAAAATGTGCTGCTAGAGTTGACTTCTTTTCTGAGAGGAATCTTTGCAATGGCTCTCGTATTTCAAATACTCTGGTTAGAGATTTCCCTATGGATACACATCTTATTTATGTGTATAAGAGAAGGCATCTGTGCTCTGCGTCCATCTCCTCACAAAGCTGCTGACACAGGCGCAAGTTAATGACGTGTGCATTGATGTGATTAAAAATTTAACGACATCAATCAATATCTTGTTAAATTCCGGTGAAAGTTTTCGGCTAGCCGGCATTTCTCTGTGAATGATACAATGCGTAGATTCATTCTCATGTGCAATTTTCTTAATGCGAGCAGTTAAACCAGACAGGCTTCCTGCCATGAAAGCAGCTCCGTCTGTGCAAATGCCAACACAAAAGGATCGTTTTAGTTGTCCTGATATAACCATCCAGTGACATGTCAGTTCTGCTCCTGTGATGTTGGTTGGCAAAGGTAGAATACATAAATCCTCAGGCACATCCTCCTGATATAGATATCGCATATAAACAAGTAGAATTGTCTTGTTGTCGATATCTGTAGGTTCGTCAACATGGAGTGTGTACCACGCTGTTGTATTAATCCTTTCCAATAATTTGTCTCAATGTCTTCAGCTATTTCCTCAATGCGCCTAGTCGCAGTGCTAGCCGACAAAGGCACATATGCTATCTTCTCTCCTAGAAGTTCATGGCAAATGTCTTTACTGGCGAGTAAGATCAATTATTCACCGATAGTGAATGGCTTTTTAGCCTTACCAATACGGTTAGCCACCAAATATAATGCTCTCAGTGCATTGTCCTTTATTGATGTGATGGCCCTCAAATATTTCTTCTGTCCTTCGTGTTCCCGTTTTGTTTTTTTTGTTTTTTCAAAATAAGCCAGGGACTTGTCTTTCAATCGAGGGTGTTTGGCGTTCAAGTGACGAAGCAGTTTCGAAGGTTTCATTGCTTCATTAGAGAGCTAGTCGCCGCAAACTATGCAGAGCGGGGTTGGTGTGTGGGAATCACCTGTCCCGATAAATTCATATTACAAGTAGGACTCATGGTATTGTCTGTTCAAATTTTTATGTTTCTTTGATGTTGAATGCTCTTCTTCTGTCTCTTCACTGGGCCTTTTATTTTTCCCTAGGAAACTTTCTAACGATGTCTGTTTTGTACTCATTTTTGCTAATTTGTGGATTAAATTTGAGCAAACACAATATACACGTACACCAAGCACTGTTAAACCAGTATCGGTGAACAGATAGAAGAGTGATACAAACCTTCTCTCCACCAAAGCCGCTCATCCCCAGACGTGACCTAAAACCGCCCCTATATCACCATAATTTGCGCATGCACGGTATTGGTGCTGCTTTAGGTGACGTCTCTTAGCTCCTGGTTAACCTCTCGTCCATGGCAAGTCGCACAAACCCAGGAGAAATACACCAAAGTAAATAAATTGGAAGTAATTTAATGTTCCTTGGGCGACTCAGTACAATTTGATTCACAGCCCGGTACCGGTTTGCGGCCTGTAGGTTGGGGACCACTTGCCTAGTGGACACTCTTGTAGCTTATGGACATTTTTGGGGCTATGTTTCATTGGGGCTGACGGTATCTTATTAGAGCTGACGATGTCTTATGGGAGATTCAGTGTCCGATAAGAGCTGACAATAGCTATCCATGGTTTGATGCAGTATCTGTATTGCAGTATGCCGTCAACGTCCATGTGTATGAATACATGTATGTATATGAATGAGTACATATAAGGGAACCGTGAAATATATGAATGTGGATCGATAAAAATGGATCTAGTGAAACTGCAGAGTTCCAGTTAATGTATATTGAATAAAACTGTAAAGTTACAGTTTGTCAAGGGAATGACTATTCCAGTTTACAGTGATGAGTGTTCAGCTAATTTGTGTATTTCGTTGAACGCAGTACTGTTTAGTAGAAACAATAGTAGTAACATAATAAGTATTCCTCATTTTCCTTTTGTCTGTTGTATCTCAAGAGATTTCGTGAATCTCAAAGAGAGATAGCCTGCAAGAAGCACGAAAAAATGAAATGATCAAATTGTATACAAGAAGATATATTATACATTGTTATATTTCCGCCGAAAATTGCCATCCCATTTTTGATTGGACATTTTATGAGTGTAATTTACCTCGACCAAGCAGGTATTGTCACTGGTTGTCTGTGGCAAGTATCTGATATCTCCCATTTCATTTTAAATCTCCAATTCCTATACAATAACAAGAGGCAAATGATATCAAACAAGGACGACACACACGAAGCATATACTGGAGCATAACTGTATGTTACAAAAATATGAACTAATTTCATTAAAGAAGAAAAAGGATTCTAACAGTGTGAAATATATTTTATATTCCTAAACATAAAGAACATTTCCATACAATTATGAGATGCTTTATTTCCACAGATATCAAACTAAAAACTATTTTTTTGTTATTATTAAAAATCATATTCATCCATATATGAAGCGATATGTATAGTACAGATGGTGATTGTAAGGTACTTCTCTGATAAAACGTCAGACTCCTTTGGTAGTAATTACAAAAATTAAATATAAATAACGTTGTTATCGCTAACAGTAACCAGCTGAATTTGTTTTTATTATTACTGCTACAATACAGTAACAAACTTGCTTGATACATGTATCACCTACTGATGCAATTGTTTTCTGTTAGCAGATTAATATCTCCACGTAATTTTTTAAACACATTCTAAAGTTTTTAAGGCTACTTACAGTTTAATTATGTCTTAAGAACAATCAGGTTGTATTCCCTAGTTTCTGTTCCAAAACTTAATCTCCAAAAACATTCCCATTTTTGGATTCGTATTCAGTATATTACACCACTTTATAAAAATGCTCTCTTTTATTATTTTCACTTGCTTTGAGGAAAAAACAATAAAATGTAATATTTTATTTGCTGATTTGTTATTTCTGATGCTTTGACCTTCACAAAATTATTATTTTATGAACCTATAATGAAATGTTTATTTTGATCTGTTATCCTTAATATATGTGCCCTGATGCTATGGGTAAGGCAAATTCAATAATTTAAATGAGTTAATAATTTATTCACCTAGCAGAGAGAGATAGAGAGAGAGAGAGAGAGAGAGAGAGAGAGAGAGAGAGAGAGAGAGAGAGAGAGAGAGAGAGAGAGTCATAAATAAGTAAGGTTCTTCACAGAATAATAAAAACCACTAGCCAATTTCTGCCTGCACTTGGAAGATATAAGAGCAGAAAGTAATATCTACTTTACAAGCATGCAATACATTTATTTTGATGTGAGTTATAAACACCCAAGTACTATTCATCAGAGAATGCAGAAGACTGGGTTTCAGAAACTGAAGCCACACAAGTACCAATTTCTTACTTTGTGAAAAAAATGGGATCATTATGAGAAAATGGAGATCATCTGATATACCTGTTTTTGATGAGTTGTCAGTGAACAATCAAAATGCTGTTCATGAGTCGTATAGACAGGAATATCATAGTCTAGCCTTTACAACTCCTTAAGCTGGTCATTTTGGTGTCAGTAAGACTTATAACAAGGTCCTGAGTCATTTTTATTGGCAAAAAATTAAAATGATGTTTATTAGTACCATAGATCTTGTCAAACTCGTCAAGTGGTTGGAAATCCCAATCGAAAGATATGTAAGGCAAATATGTAACCTATTGATGCATTCGACCATTTGACAAGCCATTTAGTAGAAAAATGGCCGAATGTCGGTTCCTTACCTAATACTAAGTCAGTCATCTAATCGTATAAAAATATTTTTTATCATGATGCAAACATGATTGTCCACAATTTGATTATTCGGCTTTTGTGACAAAATATGTTCCAAAACGAAGATTATGATGAGAATAAGAAAACCTTTAGGAATGCTTAACTATTTTAAATGTAATATTACCTATAAACATTTTAATGTACTGTTGATGTTGCTCTTAAATATATTATTTTCACCGAAGCTTAAGTGCCGTAGTATCACCGGAATAGATATACGCCTATGATGTGCGTCAGAATGGGTGACGCACAATACGAGTCATACGATCAAAGGTCGTATGATGAAGAAATAGTTATAGGGGACAAATCATTGTAGTTTCTGACCCTTATTTGCTAAAATACCTATTGTTTGCAAAGTAATGAGAGATGTCAATAAGAAGTAGATTTCTTTAACAATGAAAATAAATACTTAATAAAGTGTGTATACTCTGGTTGAAGATGGACCACTCTGCTGTAGTATACGTGCTTTTGGTTTCGTAAGGAACTATAAATCGCTAGGATCTTCCATAAAACACACAGTTTTAGAGAACGATTAAAACTTTGTCGCTATAGATAAAAGGATTAAAAGAGTTACAATGTTTATCGACACAAAATGAATGTCGTTAAGCTCCGTGGGGAGCATTAATTATTTCTGGTACAGAAAAAAAAATTAGAGCGAAATCTATTGTCAAACGGCCAAGCTAATCTCTAGTATGTCATTATGCCAACAGATGGCGACACGAGTTGGACATCAAAGATGAAACTGGAAAATGAAGTATTTACATTATTGCGAGGCCATATTTTGTATGAAAACAGCAGTTGAAATGACGTAATTGTAATATGAAAAGTTTATAAATAGAATATACAAACTTGCAATAGCTGACAGTCTTTGCCATACGACAGTCTACAGAATCAATTCAGTAGCTGGCAAACTATAATGACGCAGAAGGAAAGTACAACTAAGCACTAGAAAGCAATAGAAAATTCATGACTAGAATTGTGAAGGTGGTGCTTCCAAGCAGCCATTGACAATAATACAGAAGGAAAGTAGTATTTGCCAACAACTTGCATCAATGAAGAATACAATATAAATGGATATAATTTTGAAAGTAGCACTTGAAAACAGCCATTTACAATAATGCATAAAGGAAGATTAGAAACTACAATTATGGCGGTAATCAACCTCCATAGTCCCTACATTGCAGATTGTAAATATCTATCACACCAAAATCAACGTTTGTTCGAAAGTTTTCTTAACTACTGCATTATTTCAGCAATGATACAGATCCAGAGAAATCTGTCTCTATGATAAATTTCTTACGATTAATTCGCAATACGAACTTTAAAAATCGAAACGTTTTCGTAAAAGGAAACCTATTTTTAGAACTAGATGATTACGTATTGAAGAGTTAAATCGTGATTAGAAAAGGAACAAAATTTCAAACCTTAGGAATAAATCAATAATAAGTTAATATGAGGCTGAAATTTTCGAAAAGCTACTCAGTGAGATAACACATACCTGATTTTACTTAAAATGACATATTAAAAAAAGAAATATATTTGAAGAAGATTTTTGGAATTATAAACTGATACATTTTACGTAAATGCATTGGTTTTACAGGTCGCCATAAGTGTTATTACTAAATGTTATCAAAAGTATGCACCAAAAAGATTTCTAAAACACATAATTAATCGGAATAAATTCACAAGCGTCAAACAGGAATACAGGTGGAAATAATATAGGTTACCAACACCGTCAGAACAAGGTTACACAGATGGAATTTAATTCAGCCAAGGATGGCAAAATTTGCTTTTTGTATTTCAGCATGGCATCTGCAGTGTATTTCTCGTCCTTTTTTATTCACTGCCGATTAAATTATAGCTCTATAGAAAGGCAAATATATATCAAAGCCATTAAATATAGTAAATGTCTACCTTAAGTTCTTGCAAAAGATGAATGCTTCCCGCATTCCTGTGATAGAATCAACGCCAAGATGTTGATCAGATTATTTTTATGTACCGTTCATTCCACTATCAATGTTGGAAATCAACTAAAAAAAAGATCAAAATATATATCCCGGAAAGCTTAGTTGCGGAAACATCTTTGTAAGCCACGGGTACATCTTGAATTGACAATTTTTGAAGAAAAAAAATCAAATATGTTTATGTCACAATATGCAGTGAGATTACATTTCTCATCCACTTTACCTGTCTTTTCACACATTCGTAGAAGAGTAACGAATACATGAACAATTATATATATATATATATATATATATATATATATATATATATATATATATATATATATATATATATATACGTTTTCATTATATATCTTGTCTAAAGGTTTGTATACTGAGTTTATAGGCATTGGTTCTACTTTCGACGAAGCTGACACGATATAGTTGTTTATTACATGCTCTAAATATTATTTTGGAACATATTTCTTTAACATTCTATCTGCCTGGTATATTAGCCCCGTATATTTGCTGATAGAAACCGCATAATTGTTGACATTGTTGTATAAATTGATGTTGCAAATTTCACGAATTAAAATTACAAACACTGTTAAAAAAATGTCGTAGTTGATTTTAATTACTCTGTCACAATGAAGTATTCAATTAAAATTATAGTATAGTACCTTTATATTAATTCTGTTCAATCTGTCACATCTAACAGTTCACATTGTTTAATTCAGGTTTTGCACAGATCAATGTCCTTCGCTCGAAGAGTTAAATAATGTGTTTGTAATTTAAAAGCAATTAATAACTTTGTCTTACTCCCCAGAATTTGTAATCCATTACAGTTACTGATTACTTTTTTTCAGGAATTGACTAGAATTATAATTTTCTAATTCAAGTAATCAGTAAGTTCCATATTTGATTACTTTAATAATTCATTGCTTTACAACACTAATTACTGAGCATACACAAAACATTAATGGTTATATTTTTAAAGATACAAAGATTTGATAAACATAATGCACTTCAAGTGCTCCTTCGTCTTCCGAATTAGTATATCTTTTAATACCAGTAGCAACGTAGGTAAATTAAGAACTCAATTCTGAAAAAATAAAACCTCAACGGGAATAAATCTAGTAAAAGACGGTGCCATTTTGGAACATAATTCTATAATTCTGTACCACTAAAATGTGCACTATCTAGCAATTGAAAACATGCTCTCTCCTTCAAATGCAACACATTACAGTGACTTCAAAAGGTCTCTCTCTCTCTCTCTCTCTCTCTCTCTCTCTCTCTCTCTCTCTCTCTCTCTCTCTCTCTCTCTCTCTCTCTCTCTCCATAGATTTCATAGGATATATTCACCAGCCCTACACAGTAGAAATAAATGTAAATCTTATTATACGATTAAATACATTGATAGTAAAGTCCACGAATCTTGCAATATAAACCCTCTTGAAAACTAATAATGATAAAATGTTTTACATATATTTCTACTGTTCTAATTTCCTCATTATTATTTATCCATGTTTCATAAATTATGTCATTTAGGACAGCGACATACATTAAGCCAGTTATGACTGCAGTATAAGTTTGAATGAATCCAAGTGAATTTATACATAGGCGTTATTTTCAAACGTGATTATACAAGTATTATTTTATATTTGGCTCCTGAGCGAAACTTCAATGCAATATGTTCAGTGCATATAATGGACAGTCTTGCACAAGATAATAATCTATTATTATAAACAACATATTTCGGATTGCAAATGGGACAAGAATAATCTATACTTTGCGAACTGCTTGGCAGAAAATGGACTAATAAGCTTTCAGACAGTGCCATTGTCATCATCTATCACTTGATAAGTAGCATTGTATACTGAAATAAGAGCATTATTAATTATAAGGTCGCATCTCTCCGTGAATCATACATCGCTGTTAAATGTATGTATGTATGGTATGTATGTATGTATGTATGTATGTATGTATGTATGTATGTATGTATGTATGTATGTATGTATGTATGTATGTATGTATGTATGTATGTATGTATGTATGTATGTATGTATGTATGTATGTATGTATGTATGCATGCATGCATGCATGCATGCATGCATGCATGCATGCATGCATGCATGCATGTATGTATGTATGTATGTATGTATGTATGTATGGGGTTTGCCAAGTCTCCTTTTACTGTAATTGTTTTACAGCTAGTGTTATATCAAGGATACATCTCTCATACTATGAATATATTATATTTATATCGTACACAAACGTACATACTTGCATTTATAATGCAGTTTTGATTGACTGCAAGTAAATGTGTATTGACAATACGAATGGAATTAATGAACCCTGCACAACCCTTTATAGCGTGTCCGCTATAAAATGAAGTTCTTCATTTTTGCAATCTCCTTTGCAGCATGATACATTGCTTCTGAAATTTATTTTGATTCATATTGATTAAATAGATATAGGACACATTTATGATTTCGACATTAAAGATGGTTTCAATGACAAATGAGAGCACTTCCAACACATAATAGTTACGTACTTGAACATATAATGCAAAGCGTAATGAAACTAGTCGGAAATATAAACTAAGCAAAACTAGGAACATGAAAGAGGTATTTCAAACATTATAAACTAAGCAAAACTAGGAACATGAAAGAGGTATTTCAAACATTATAAACTAAGCAAAACTAGGAACATGAAAGAGGTATTTCAAACATTTAAGTGTATTTACAGCTTGACTAAGGCATTATTATGATCTAACTAAAATTGCTACCTACCGTCTTGTATTTCTATCTATCCTCTTTAAAATGTGTGAATATAATTTGTCAATATGCATAGGTCCATAGATAACATTGCATGATACAGTTCAAAACGCGCTCTTTCACGGATTATAGCTAGCATCTTTCTACGTTGTAGAGAGAGAGAGAGAGAGAGAGACTTACAATGAGGAGACTTACAATGAGGGCATGTATTCATAGCCAATCACTATCCATATGACTTTATTGGTGAATTAGTTTACTGCCTTACCAACTAACTCAGCAAGAGAGAAAGGCTGGGGATGGGGGAAGAGTGGATTTAATATTACGTAATCTGTTTTCAAACCCTTATTCAAAGATTTTATAAATTAGGAAGAAAAAACAAAACAAACAAACAAAGGATTAAATAGATTACAGTATGTGTCTTCGTCCTAGCCAAACAGTGTAATCTTGAAAGGCTATGACAACTTAATATCAGAGGTATTGCGAATACCGCATTAAAATCTCCTTGAACCTATATCGTTATGAAGTCTTATGTTCATGATACAATTCAGTTTTCGTTTTCTCTCTTTCACTCCACAAGCCTCATCAGATTTCCAGACGCAAATGTTTACAATTAAAAACTGCTTTTGAGTGAGAAAATTGTGTTTTTATTGTTGCTTGGACACAACATCAACACGAGACTCTGTTTTAAAGTCAAGTGGTATACAAAAAGAGGAGGTTGGAACTTTGTCCATTTGTTAAGGACTTCCAAACAGATTAGAAATGAGTTCCATTCCATTATCATGCATATATCGGTCGTGTAATTTTCCAGTCTTGGCACAACCATTTCGTGTTGTTGTTTCTTTTCCCCCTATATTATTCGTACGAACCACACAGTTGTATTTTACTTATGAA
The DNA here is from genome assembly GCA_016746295.1 of Potamilus streckersoni. Taxonomy (NCBI): domain Eukaryota; kingdom Metazoa; phylum Mollusca; class Bivalvia; order Unionida; family Unionidae; genus Potamilus; species Potamilus streckersoni. Next base: position 679,680 of record JAEAOA010001927.1, read on the forward strand.
TTTCTGTTTCCTAGATGTCATTTGATATACATAGATTGGGACTAATCTGTAGTAACTGGTTCTGCAACCTTTGAATTTTTTAATGAATCCTGTACGCTCTAACGTAAAGACTGAAGATCAAAGATATAGAAATTTTCAAAGTCGGCTATAAGAGCGTATTATGGGTTTATCGGTATCTCTGATACGATTCGTAGACCTAGTCGACCACGTTGAACTCGTCGACCAAGTAGAACTCGTGGACCTCGGTACATAGTAATAAATATAGCCATTACCATAGACTAATATTAAAGGAAAATTATGTGACACCCATGATCATAAACAAGCTTTTAGCCACATCTAAACTTTGCAGTCGAATTTAAAGTCAACATTACCTCCGAGACAGACAAAACGTCAGACTGTTTTATGCCATTAAATAGCTTAAAATGTCAGATTGTTCCTATGTCATTAAATAGCTTAAAAGCTAGACTGTTCCAATGGCACTGAATAGCTTTAAACGTCAAATTGTTCCTATGACATTAAATAGCTTAAAACGTCAGATTGTTCCTATGTCATTAAATAGCTTAAAACGTCAGATTGTTCCTATGTCATGAAATAGCTTAAAATGTCAGATTGTTCCTATGCCATTAAATAGCTTAAACGCTAGATTGTTCCAATGGCACTGAATAGCTTAAAACGTCAAATTGTTCCTATGCCATTAAATAGCTTAAAACGTCAGATTGTTCCTATGTCATTAAATAGCTTAACACGTCAGATTGTTCCTATGTCATTAAATAGCTTAAAACGTCAAATTGTTCCTATGCCATTAAATAGCTTAAAACGTCAGATTGTTCCTATGTCATTAAATAGCTTAACACGTCAGATTGTTCCTATGCCATTAAATAGCTTAAAACGTCAGATTGTTCATATGCCATTAAATAGCTTCAGCGCTTTCGGAATATTGCTTATTCTACAAAATACAGTATATACTCGCCTTAAAATCGTTTCCAAGTGCAAAAGGCATATAACCAGATGTACCGTCACATACTGCGTCTGGGTCTGTGCATTTTGCCAGGAGTAATTGGTAGAATAAACAACATATACCCTGATTCGCAGGCACACTATGCAACGACAGAGCAAGATCTTTATTAGTTGAAGTTTGGTTTGTAGTATAAGCGAATAAAAATGGTACTGATCGTTAAATAATGGTAATTATGGTTGCTATGGGAGTTTCAAGTGTGGTCTTCAACAAGAAGTCACTTTTACCCACTGTCTGTAGCATATCCTCTATGAAAGTTAACCACGGTTTCGTATGCACCTGAGGCGGTATCCATGTTTAACGTCTGCAAAAAGGAATTGTTATACTTGTGTTTGTTAGCCGCGTGCTATACATATAACATCTTGATTGAGAACAAAATACATCAAGATCTTAAAATTGCTTGACAATATTAAATATATGACAATTAAGTGTTAATGTACATGAATCTGAGTTACATACACTAAATTAAATTAACAATTTTTTATCAAAATTATGATATAGTTTTCAGGCCTTGCCGCACTCAAGTACAATATATATAAGTAGTTTGTTAGTTAATTTTCAACTGTTGCCTTAATCATTGCAAATATTAAGAGCTTTCTCTATATTTTATGAAACTACTTGAGAAACAAAAACAATGCATATTAAAGATCTGCAATTTATATATATATATATATATATATATATATATATATATATATATATATATATATATATATATATATATATATATATATATATATATAATTCTGCTTCATCACCGCCAATGATGTCTCTTTAATATTCTTTGACTCCAAGTATATTTCCAAATCATTCAGAAAAAAAAAACAGAACAGAATCAATAAAACTTTGGTTTACATTGTTTTCATTCGTTTCAACATGAATCGAAAGCAGATTACTCGTTTCGAAATTTCACACGTTATTTTGTTTTCTTATATCTATGACTGTTTCTAGAACGTCTACTTTCATACCATTTTGATGAGTTTCTGGCAAAGTCTAATAAACCAGATTTAAATAAGTAATTGTAAATTCAATCAGCACATAATTATTTTTCTTTCTAGATTCTTATTTGGTTTTGTTTGAAATTTTGCAGTGGTCCAGAAAGTTAGCGAATCTGTTATTCAGTATAGAAGATAACAGCTTGCCAGCATAGATAAAGAAATCTAACAGGTCTATTAATCAAATACCGTCTTATATGCAGGCATCAGGTACTATCCAAGAATTAAATATTTAGTTAAAGAAGGCAACTATTGCAATTATTAATTTCTCTATGTACTTGCTGCCAAGTCAATTCCAACTACAAATTGCACAGACCCAGATCTGCCGTCGCATAATGCGCATTCGGATCTGCGCATGCGCTGTTTGTTAGAAGTAATCTGTAGGACCAACATAGACCCTTATCTGCTGTTGTAGTTCATAATTTGTGTTGTTTGTTGTTGACTCGAATTTTAAACTAGTAAATATAGTTTTCTTTTGGAGACCTTGCTATGTTTATTTTAATCTCTGTCGTCCGCTAGCAGTTCAGTAGTTTCAGTGTTTATATTTTAATATGTTTTCTCACTGATGAACCATATAAACATTCATCGTCAAGTTCTAAAATTATAAACATTTCACTTTCAGGTCTTATGTCTCATCAGAGTTTAGGATGTGGAACTATAATTAAAGATTATCTAAAATCTGCTGTTTTCCGTTTGATTTTCTTCACCAGATTATTGAATCGTTGTACATTTACATTATTAAAGAATCCGTCTTTGCTAAGAAATAAAATCGTGTTTAAAGGATAAATCAGTATATACACGTTATTGGTGTTGTTGTTTTGGGTTTAACGCCATGATGCAGAACATAACACGATAGGCTATACATGGCGGTCATACTATTTGTTAGAAAAGAACCCTAGAAAACTTCGATAAGAACAATTGACCCACGAGAAGCTACTGGCAAGCGTTTTTACATACATATATCGACTGTGTCTGAGACTCTAACCCAATGGGACACAGATAAATGACAGTAAAGGCGAGCACATTAGACAACAGAGCCACTTGAGGCCCCGTTTGATACACGTAACTGGATGGTTTGAAAATGAGAACAAGTATACGACAGAATCAACAAGAATAGGATATCGGAGAAAACAGAAATTGGTAGCAGAAATTGTAAAATGGTCATTATTAGTTCTAAAAAATACATCTTGGACTGCATCAAATGGATAGCATTACCATGTTTATGGAACCTCGTGACACCTTTGAAACTCATTTGGTTTTGACTATTCGCTTGGTCATTAATATTACCATTATAGTTTCATTTTGCTAGACATTGTGAACATCTACCAATAAAAGTGGATCAGAAGCTTTTTCCCTAATTATTTTTAGTGATTGTAAAGAACAAAATCAGCGGCAAATCCATTTCAACCGCTTTCAAACTCATTTGCCGCTGATTTTGTTCTTTGCGATCACTTTCAAACTTGTGGTTCGAAAGGGACTCGTGCTTTCATACTAATCTGCCTATCGTAATGTTTACCACACGTTTTGAATGAAATCAGGTAAACATCGGTTTTCGAAAAGTGGAGCAAATTTTGTGATTGCACAAGTTTTATTACTGGTATAACTTGAAAAGGTGTTATCACCTAGACCAATGGGCATTTACTGTGATGTAATTATGATTTTTAATGTAGATTTATCAATTTTTCAGTCATATCGCTACGATGTCTGCAGTGTGGCAGTTTATAGTGATGTCTAGCACTGGAGAATCATGCGGCAGACATGTAGCATGATGTCCCACCCAGTCACATTATCCTGACACCAGTCCAACCAGTCTTAACACGAACCTCTTAATGCTGAGCGCCAAGCGAGGTAGCTGTTAGTACCATTTTTTAAGTCTTTGGTGTGACTCGACTGGGGATAGAACCAACGACCTCCCACATCCGAGGCGGACGCTCTAACCATTAGGCCACTGGAGCGGTTACGGCAAGCTCTAGCTGTTCGGATGCATGTGTTTTAATGTTAACTTCCTTTATAGTTGTTGTAATTTGTTGCATAAATGGTTTCCAGTAACTCCTCTCCACAAGGACCCTGAACAAAAATGAGCTTGTGGCCTTTTGACAAATTCTCCTGCATAGTAAAAACATCTATGAAACCTGCAAAAGTGAGACTTTCACTTGTCACGAGTTGATGCTCTTAAAATAAGCAACAGCAAAGAGTGCAAAGCAATAATCTTGGTAAAATTCAACAAATATTTTTCTGTATAGTTTAAAGTGAACATGAAAAAGAAAGAATTTACGGTATTGCGAATTAAATCCAAAAATAATCCTAGTATTACAGACACATGTCAAAATAATTTAAAGTTGTGAATAATAAACATTAGTAGAAATCCAATTTTATGTTCACCTTTAAAGAGTTGGTCTGCCTGAATAATGTTGAGGTGCCAACAGTGTTTGGTAAAACACAGTAATATAATTCCAAGTTTGAATTAACTATAAATCCCAGTGAATATCTGTCCAGGAATATTAGTTTTTAAGAGCAATCTGTATTTCCAGAGGAAATAACAACTTGAATATAATAATTTATTGAAATAAATTCCAGCTTAAATAAACTACTGGTCACAACAAATAAAAAATTATTCTGCTACCTCTTCATGCATGAATGAATATTTTTTCCAGTAATAAGATTATATAGTATTATACTTGACCTCAGATCACAAGCAACATCTTCTTTTAAACAAAAAAAAAAATTACCTAATGCACAAAAACCTCCAAGAAAATTATAATGCTTCCAAAAAATAATTAGCAGTCTGTTATTTAAATTACACATTTAAAGTGTCAGGTAAACCAGGTAAATTGTAGTGGAATCCCAATAACCTAGACCCAGACCAAAAAAATATATATTTGCATTGGTTAAAAATGATCCTGATTAAAAACTACACACACAGAGAATAATTTAGCTAAGTATTTATTGTTTACATAATAAAATCAATAATTCAACTTAGGTACAAGAAAAGAAACTTGATTTTGGACAAAAGTTAAATCCAACATAAAATGTTGAATTACAATAACATATAATGAAATTTTAAAAATTAACAACGAAACTAACAAAGAATACAAATTAAATATACTTAACACACTGAAAGTATAATTTGTGTGGAATGAAAAGTTACATAGGAGTTTGTGCGGATATCCGTGGAGATAAAATACTTTTGTGTCTAACAAACACGTTATCCCTATATTGGTCCTTGGAAACACTGGTATCGGAAAAAAAGATCAATTGAATTTTATATTACCTTTGATTTCAGCTTGAATGTTTCTTTCCAAACAATTTCTGATTGCCTACAAGTCCTCTTTCTTGTCAATATTTTGTTTACATGTTTTCCACATCCATGACAAAGATAAAACAGTTTTATAGCATGTTGAGATATCGAAGTTTATCTAACAGAAATCGTTTTACCCCTCCCCGTCCCCTATAGGCTGGATGTTATGTTGCCAACTGTGCCAAAAAACATACGTGGGAGACTTGGTACGACTCACTCCTCACATCCAAAATTATGGGCATTTTCTGGCGTTCTAAATGGGATTTACCTTGATTCTGAATCTTGCATATTTTGGAAAAGTCTGAATGTGCCTTAGGGTGTGGCTATGTACAGTACTTGCGTCTTGCTAACAAATTTTTTCCTTCACTAATTTATTGACAATTTTTTAACCTTTTATACATTAGTGTTATTTGTACATTTTTTATATGAATGTTAGATGTGCTATTTGATTTTGATTTGAATTTTATTTAATCTATTTAAATGTAATTAATGTATTAATTTAATAAGGAAAAATAAGTTAGAAAATACAGAGATAAACAATGTGGTCAGGAAAAGCATGAAAAATGCTAAGGAATCCTGGATAGAAATACAATGCTGCAAAATCGAAGAGAGTCTGAATAGAAATGACAGCAAAATGCCATATCAACCGGTAAAAGATCTCATGACCCATAAACAATGTAAAGCTACCACCATCTTAAACAATTCAGGAAAATGCGTCACAGAAGATCAAGAGATCCTCAAACGATGGACATAATACTGCTCATGATTGTACAATTGTAAGACCCGAGGAGATCAAGCAGTACTAAATTGTCCTCAGGCAGAAGAAAATGATGATAACCCCATCCTTCATGAAGAAGTGGAAATTGCAGTTACGTTACTAAAGAAAGGAAAGTCAGCCGACATTTACAACATATGAACAGAGCTCATTCAACCAGAAGAAGAGACAGTCACAGTCCTAATAATAGTCTGCAACATGATATGACAGGTAGGAAAATGGCCCACCACATGGACATAATCCTTGGTCATCGTGCTCAACAAGACAAAAATCTACAGCTATGCCAAAAACTACAGAACCATCAGTTTGATCAGTCACCCGAGCAAAGATAATTCTCAATAAACTAAAGCCTCAAGCAAAGAAAATTATTACTGAAGAGCAGACAGGCTTCCGAGCAGGAAGGAGCACCACAAAGCAAATTTTCATTCTCAGACTCATTTGCGAGAAATGCCTTTAGCACCAGCAGGATCTATGCCACATCTTTATAGATTTAATAAAGGCCCTTGATAGGATATATTATGCATCCTTATGGTCAAATATAAGGAAGTATAAATATCAGCTCAAACATGGTGCAGAGTGTTGAGCACCTCTATGACAAAGCCACTAGCGCTGTCCTCATCAATAGCAATATAGGAGACAGGTTTCGAACGATAGTTGGAGTCAGACAGGGATGTATGTTGTCACATACACTCTTCAGCATTGTCTTAGAAATATGATGGAGGATGCACAAGGGCACTATCAGCATCGGAGGAAGCACAATCATAAAAGTTCGCTTCGTAGATTATATTATTGGTTTAGCAGGAGATGAAAAAGAACTGGCTCACTTGTTTGGACGCCTTGACACAACCTCCACAGCATACGGTATGGAGAATAACGCCGGAAAAAAATAAACTGATGACAAACATCACAATGGCATCAATGCGGAAATAAAGGTCAGTGGATAGAAGCTGAAAAGAGTCACACGATTTAAGTACTTTGAATAAATTACCACAGACGATTGCTTCAAACCTAAACAACTTTGCAGGATTGCCCAGACAACAGCAAGAACAAGAAGGCTGAGAGCAATATGGAAAGATACCAACATTGCCTTTTGCTGCAAAAAATGCTTATGCGCTCGATTGTCATATTTATCGTTCTGTATGCTTGTGAAACAATGATGCTCACATCAGATCTACAAATAAAGATTCAAACCTTTGAAATAAGATGGCACTGCAAGATCTTGGGCATCTCACACATTGACCATGTAACCAACAAAGAAGTCCACAATATGATCCAATGAGCCATCGGATCCTATGAAGACCTCTTGACCACTGTAATAAAGCGCAAAATGAAGTGGTACGGTCATATCTCAAGATCATCTAGATTGGCAAAATACTGCCTTGCAAGGTACAGTGCGAGGGTGCAGAAGAATCAGCAGACAGAAAAGAGGGGGGAAGACAACATTAAGGAGTGAACAAGCATGGGTTTTGGTGATTCCTAATGAGCAGAAGAGAACAGGGAAAGATGGAGAGAATCGGTTGCAAAGTCAGCGGTGCCCCAACGATCTCTTTGGTTAAGTGATAATGATGATGATGATGATGATGATGATGATGATGATGATGATGATGATGATGATGATGATTTAATTAATTTTTGTACATGGGTATAGAATTCTATTTTAAGTATAGTTTGCGTACAATCTGTAAATATTTGTGGATGTAAGTGTTTAGGACTATTAATATTAATATTATTAAATATATAATATTATTATTATTATTATTATTATTATTATTATTATTAATATGATCTGTTGACATCTTTGTGGTTATTTCTAATTGACTGTTAAAGTCAGGTGGGTTCTTAGAAGAAATACGTTATTTTACATTGGATGTGTTAGGTCCAGTGGGTTCTTGAATACGTATGATATTTGCGAAAGTCACGTGGCTGGTAGTATCAAAATGGTTGGTGATATTTGTTATATTGTTTTTTTAAACTTCGATCTAAAGACCTATTTAATGGGGTGTTTAGTTATTATTTGAGAGGAAACAGATGTTTAGATCATCCATCGGAACTACAATGTGCTCATTGGACTAAAATATATATTTGTGGAAAATCGTAAAATTTTCAAAGGATTTCTGAATCTCCTGTTTGATGTATCAGGACTTTTGCCAGACCAGTGCATTCTAGAATCTGAAATTCATTCGAAATATTCGTTGTTTATAAGACTTGAAATGAACTTTATAGGACAGTTTTAGATTCAATTCAATACTGTAATTCCTCATTTATTTCATCTTGCAAACTTGATAGTTAAATTATTTGTAAGGTTTTTCAAACGTTTGCTGGCTTTGCTTCATTATGCTCCTTAGTTATCAATTTACTAGTTTCTGGAAATATTGGATTGTCTATTCGCTAAATTTTGCTCACTTTTTTCCTGTATAGTATTATTTCTCTATAATCACCGTGGCTGAACCTTTATCTGCTTTCATATTCACAACAGAATGATCTGCTTCAAGGTCTCCATTGGATTTCTCTGTACTGATATTACGTCTTTCTTTTTCGAATCTAATTTTGCAAATTTGTGCAAACATTTTATCAGTATTTATCTAACACTTGATGGAGGTATTGAATGAGTTGACCAAACCATCTTTTCTCTAGAACAGGTTCTTTCTCAAACTTACTTTCTGTATGGGAAAAATTCGTAATCGTAATAGACAGAGAAGCCTTTGTAATATTCGTGTTTTCTCGATCATTAAATCCTAACTTTTTCTATCAGTTGTTCGCTTTTTAGTGTTGTTTATAGTTTCGAGATTTTGCCCCATGGAAACGCTTGATTTAGACATGTTTATTATCCGGATCAATAACTGGACAATGTTTGAATCCCTGATAATCAGAGCTGAATACGCGATGTTATGATTGGCATATTCTGTCATTTAGTCATTGTGCCTGGTTAAAGTTCCATGTGTTTTTAAGAAAAATCTGTTTGGGGATCGTGGGTGGGTATAGCAGTTACATTCTCGGGGAGAGGAAGACAAGGTGACTGAGTTCAATACATTACCCAACATCGTGATAGACTGAAGAGATATACCCCTAATCATTTCTAATGGGTTGTGAATCAACCTCCTGGACTGGTAAAAACCGATTCCGTTTGTTCCATTCGATAGTTTCTAGGTCTGTTTCTTCGTGGGCTCCTGCAAATCCAACTATTGATATCTGTCAAATGTCCACGGGTGCGGTTGATTCTTTATATTATGTTGTTTGGCAAACCATGGCGAAAAGACCCGAATAATTAATTAAAATTCGTGGATGGTTTCCAGTTTAGATTTCCTCTTGAGTATACTCTTTGCTAGGTCAAGTGCTTGGTACGACAGTCTTGATCTTTAAATCTGTGAATATGTAGCCGAAACTTATACAACTTAGTTCCTAAACCTTCTCTCTATAATGTTCCAGCAATAAATGTGCAATATTAGTTGTCCATGTTATACATAAACTTCATAGTAATTCATTGACTTTAGGAATAGTTTGAGCCGGTTTTAAGATACCTGTGCAAAGAAAAAATTACATTCTTTAGGTATGTATAAAATTCGATTCGAAAAAGTACCGTCTATACCTGCTTATAAGTAGAGCCCAAATCCGAACTGAAAACTACGAAGACTCAGATGCGTAGTGGCGTATTGCTCAGGAAGATCTAGGACTGTACAGTGTGTTAGAAGTAATCAGTAAAACAAACAGCATAGACTTTGATCAACATAAAAATTATGCTACTGTAGATCAGAACCTTTGTTGCTTGCAGTTTGACTTTTCTTAAACTTTATTGAATTTATTAAACAAGTTAAATAATGTTCACCTTTTGCGAGCCTTGGCGAACAAAAGCTTGACATTTATCAACGAGTTTCATAAATTGAATATTAAATCGTTACCATTTTAGATTCTTTTTATCACATAGCTTTTACTTCAGTTTAAATTATTTAGATAGAAAGAAGAACGAATAATTTCGTTCATTATGACAGACGGTGCACCTCTCATTTGTTGTGCATAAAATATAGTTCCAAGCAAAGCTGAACTGGTAAAAGTAGATTGCGCTGTTTTACAAACTATAAATCAAATAAAAAGCTTCCGTCCGAATAAATAAAACATTTTTAAACGACAAAATCATTTTTAAAAGAGAATGATCAATGCGTTCATATGCTAGCACATTGTTTGATACGGTACACAGTACAGTAGACCGACAGTAGAGTACACATTTACCCTAAAATGTCACATTCAGCACAAAACGTTACATTGTTGCGATTTTTATGTGAAATAGGATTACTGGATGCAAAACTTCTCACATTTACTGCAACGCATTTGTGACCGGATATTTTCGATGCTTGATTTATAACAACAAACTGTACAGAAGACGTCAAAAAATTTCTTTTCGTGTCTGTTTTGCATTACATATATGCTACGTAAAGATGCTGTGGTTGGATAAATTTCTGTCAGTTAGGAGACTCATTCATGTCCAGATTATTCTGTTAACAGAGGTGAGTTTTGTTTACTTCTTTAAGTTAACATTTAAACCACGTTTGTATATATGGTGGATAAAATATATATGTTACATATATACGCCTCTCCCCCCGCCACCAGCAATCCCTTAGTTTTACTCCTTACAGTTGTTCTTTTCATGTAGTTTTACGCCATTTTTTATTATGATGATATTGCTAAACATGGTATAACAAACCCCTGTGGAAGTAACATATCCATATTCAGACAACTGATATAATTTTTCTTCAATTTCCTTTCGCAAGTCGAGTTAAAAATTGGCCGCCAGAAAATGTTCATTCAAAACAAAACATTCCAGAAAGCAGGATTAAAAACGTTTCTTACGATTTCAGCCAATCAATAAATATTATCGTGCCCAATAATTTCACGGGCTTATTTGGACCAATCAGAATTAAATAAAGTGATAGGTTCACATGTATAATATTAAAGAAAAATGAAACTGCACACACTGTAGGCGACGTGTACCGACTATGTGATAATTGGTGTTATTGCATGATCGAACTAAGGTTTCGTTTGCTAATAGAATAGTGTATTTAATATGTGCTGGTCTTTTATTAGTTTATAAGAGGTGCAGATCGTAATTTGGCTTAGTTTTGAAGGGACATAAACTGAATAACGAAAAGCAGCAAGATATTTAAAATGCTTTATAATTAAAAACATACGTGACTTAATGTATCGGTGCTACATGCACCAAAATAAATTGCCTTAGTTGAACAAAATTGATGTCTAATTTTTAATCTTCCTACAGTGAACAAAAGTATTAAAAGTTTTCGGCAAATAGCTCTTTTAGTAGAAGAAAGGTCACTGTCACCTGCATATGGAAGGATTACAAATAGTAAATATAACCCTGTTTCATCTGTCAATCTATATGGTTTTACAATTCTTTGAATCCAAATACAATCCCAATTATGCAGAAGTAGAGAGAGCAAAGATTTCACCTTGACTTTACCCACTTTTACTTGAAACGAACACAGCTTGGTCTTTTCTGAATCTTAAGCGGTTATTTCATTTTTGAGCACTTGTAACCAACATGTGTACTGTTAATTACCTTTATTTGTTTTAGAATCCACTTGCCTTTGATACATACAACAAAACGTCATATAGTTTTCATTATCTATTCCTTGTAGTTTTTAACTGTAATCGCTCGTTGGCAATAAAACTTTTTTATCCATACTTTTTGACCATAAAACATATTTTGATGAAGGAAGCTGCCAGCTGACTGCCTGCCGGCTTTGTTATTACAGTTTATTTAAAATAGTTTAATTCCCTTCATAACGTTTCGAACCACCTGTTTATGAGAGAAAAATTCAATAACCCGAATCTTTTCAAAACCGAAAAAGGGAAAATTCCGTCAAAATAAGTTTAGAAAGACGCTTTAGAAGAATTCGATATTCACAGCGAAAATGTATGTTGGATTTCTAATGTAGCTTGAAGAATTTTTCAGCCATATCGCGACGATATATGCAGTGTGACAGTTTATAGTGATGTATAGCACTGTAGGCATCATCCCGCAGATATGTAGCATGATGTTTTACCCAGTTACATTATCCTGACATCAGGCAGACCAGTCCTAACACTAACCTCTTTTTGATGAGCTCCTAACGAGGCAGATGTTAGTACCATTTTTATAAGTCTTTGATATGACTCGACCGGAGATCGAACCCACGATCTCCAACATCCTAGGTGGACGCTCTAACCGCACGGCAACTGGAGAGGTTCAAAAACGTAGCAATACATATATGTACAATGGATATAACAACAGGCACATACATAAACTTTTCTTTACGATTTTAAGTACGTATCTTTAATTTATTTAATAATATTTTTAGCTGAATTCTCATTTATATAGATAACCTTTTCGACAGGTAACTGTCTTTAGAATCTGTGTATATACATCACTGATGTAAAAATGGCGTGCCTGTCATAGGAGATCTAACTGCAGTCATAAAAATGTGGGTAAAGGGCTATATAATAAAGGTGTCTTTTTTCTTGAAAATATTTCTCACTTCCAAACACTCTGCAATTGAATTCTAATTGTTGATTGTTGATGCGTTAGGCGTACTTATGGAAATAAATCAATAAATAAACCAAGGAACATTTAGATACGCCTGTTCATGACAGAGTCCTACAGATTCGTTTAATCGTAAACAAATTGATTGGCCACCTAACTAATGAGTTTAAGTACGTGAGTTTCCATTTAGTCTAGAAAAGCATGTATGCAATGTGCCTTCTGCTTAGAAAAGTGCTATCTCTCCATCCCAACATGTTTGAATTAGACATAGAGATAATGAAACATTTAAAATATAAAATTACGTCTACTATTTCAGAATTTGACGTTTCCAAAAAAAGTATTGAACGACTGCGAATACACCATGTATTAAGTATTAAACCAGTTTTCGGATAATTATGGTATTCTATCATCCCAATCTACCCACACCAATATCATCTCTCTCTCTCTCTCTCTCTCTCTCTCTCTCTCTCTCTCTCTCTCTCTCTCTCTCTCTCTCTCTCTCTCTCTCTCTCTCTCTCTCTCTCTCTCTCTCTCTCTCCCCATTGAAAAGAACGTTTATAGTTGATTGTTACATATATCGCACATGTATAGTTTGAAATGCAATATCGTTATTTTTTTAACATTATCTGATATAAATAATACAACACATAAATAAAATGTATTAAATACTATAACATTATAGCAACCACTTAAGACAAGGAAATTGTGCATACGTAATTTCAATCACTACTAGATGACAGAAAATATCTGGAAAAGCAATATCAAGCTAAAATATATCGAATTTTGTATTTAAACAAAATCAGTCTCTAAGCATGTACTTATGCACCACCAAAATACTTTGAACGATAAGTATGAGATACTGCCATTTGTATCGAGTACGCTAGAGAGAATATTTTGCTTCCCAATGTGCAAATCCTGTTAGCAAAACGCGAAATTATTAGACCTGAATAGTAGCCATCCTTTTAAAACTGTTCCTATTTACAGTTTCTATAAGCATTATATTTTTCAGCATTGAAAACAAGAGCGGTTATTGTGCACTATTCATTTCCATGTTGGACCATGCGCGTGTCGTGCTGAAATTTGACATGAATAGAGTAGGAAATTAATTATCTTACCTTCCATGATTTTGGAATATCACAGATAGAAATATGATGCTAATTCATAAATTAGTGACTTCTGTCATCCGAACGAGTTTTGTTACTGGAACAGCGGAGATGCAAGATAGTGATGGAATCAATGTGCCCAGTCGATTAATCACACTTTCTTGTTAAACAATATGTTAAAAGGAAAGTTAATGTTTATAATTTTATGTTCTTTGTTATGTAGATGTTATTTTACTTTATTGTGCAAAATATCATGCACTTGATAAGGACAATTTCTAACGTTTATACGAGTCATTACATCACCAGTACCTTGTACTCCTGCTCGATTCGCATCAAAATTTATTTGTCTTGTTTCGTTTAGTTCTACATAATTGCATGTATGAATATACCACTGGGGTAAAAAGTAAAAATGCACATCTCGGACATTCAGAAAGCAACTTTATTTTGTTTAAATTTTGTGTTCAGAAAGATTTCTCCCTGCAATTTGAACAGCTGACTTGGTAACCGCCATGGCTAGCCCTGAGAAGGACAAATTATTGATTGGCTAACTAAGGCCATGTGACGAGAATACTAATCAATAAATATGAGTTCAGACAGTGCACTGGAAGCTAGCTGTCAGAGCTACTTTGCAAGTAGAAAAGGGTTTTGACCACATATCCAATAGAAGACCATAATTTATATTTTTATATAACCGATATTAACTTTGGCCTTTAAAATCCCAACACTAAATAATATTGGTATGAGATATTTTCAATAGGTTTATTACGTGATTGATATTGAATGTTATTGCTTTATACTTATTACATAATTCTTATAAAGCCGCTCCTATCTTTAACCACACTGCTCAAGCACACTAGTACTATATTGAATGGGGGAGGGGCATTCTGATCATGATAATATGTCACAATCGCTTACGGTCAATGTAATAAATCTAACTGTCAATATATAGGAACACAATGAAATAACTAATTTCACAATGCCATAGTGCATTATAACGTTGTCTTTTGGCATTTAGACAAACAAGTCTGCTGTACATTATTTGAAATTGATAGTGTTGTGACAGATACAGTGTTTATGTAAAGTCACTATGCGGGATTAAACTGCATGGCCTGTCTCACTTTTATTTTATTTACTAAAAATTATTTGAAGACCTGAACTCAAATCTTTTCGATACATAACACAGGTAGTGTTTCAACATTTTGGTGGCAGTGGTGTGATGGTAAAAATACATTTGCTATCCAGGGTTCAAACCTAAGGAGACCAGCATAAATTTGGACCGCAAGTGTGGTGGACAGTGACGTTTGCAAATTACTACGTATACATGTAAACTTTGAAGAAATTAAATTGCTGATTCTCCTAATTCTGAAACTATATTTAGAGCTGACATAAGTGATTCTAAGACTGGTCAAGGTGATGTTATATATGACAAGGAACCTGGCGACGGAAGGTAAGATTCTCGTTAAGATATAGAAAGAGAAGGGCATGCCATAAACAGTATAAAAAGACTTAAAATATGTTGAGAGATTTATTTCATTCACGCCCATCAATGCTCCCGACACCATATCGCCAGATCGACGACTGGGATGAGTACATTTCCCGCTGTGAGAACTTGAGAACTTCGCAGAATTTGGACGATGGATTGAACGTGAACAATTCTGACCCTAAGTGCAAGGTTTAGGTGTGCTGCACGTACCTTCTGTATCAGCTCTGCTTGGGAAACTTGGGAAAAGGTTCGGAGTCACCCTTGAGCAGACCCGATGGGTTTCAAGATTCGAAGCAAGAAAACGTCATCCTGGTGAGTCTATAGACGGAGATGAGGACAGTCTTCGCCAGATGGCACAAAAAGCTTTTTCCAGCTTGGGAACAGTTGCACAAGACGCCATTGCACTGAACCAATTATACAAAGCAATTTCATTAGAGATGAAGTATAGATGCATGGATACAGAATGCAAACTTGTTGCAGAAGCAGATGATGTGATTGAAAGATATGAAGCCGTAATGTGGATAATAATGCAAAGAAATAAATTGTCTGAGGCGTAGCTGGGATAAATGACTATTCAGAAGAAATACGTTCGTACAACAATGGAAGATCTGAAACTACTCTAGAAAATACCCTCAGACAAGTTATGAAATGCTATATAAAATTAAAAATAACAATAAGTAAAGATGGGAAACGAAGCCTGAAACTCAACCATTTCAAAGCAGATCTTGCTTTATCTACAGTTTTCCAGATTTCTTGCTCCGTAAATACTCAATTTAACAAGAGTGTCAAAGTCAGATCGAATCTGGAAATTCTACATATAAAGGAGCAAACACTCAGTAGAACTATTATAAATAGCAGGGAAGCGGCAAACCATCAGCTCATTAGGCCATGGGTTGATGGTAGAAAGAAGGCCCCAATAAAATGATGTAACCAAGGAGATGAAGGATAAAACTATAGATAGGAAACGTTTATATCTGGTTGGACGAGTTACAGAAAAATGGGACAATGGACTTTATACAGCTGGAAGAATTATAGGTATTGAGGAAAAGTGTCTTGTTGACAGTGGTTCCACTTCTACTCTTTTGCCACACTCTATGTTTTAAAAGATACCTTATGAAAAATACCTGCTCTTGTGGTGTAACCACAAGAAGTTCAGGGAGTAAATGGTTAGGATCTACAAGTTTACAGACAAGTCCTACTGAATATTGTACCTGGTGGTGTTCCATATGCACAGACTGTGATTGTGTACGACATTATGCATCAAGGTATCCTTTGGCAAAATGTATGCTTACGTTTGCCAGGAAAAGTGACTACAACTATTTGACTATTCAAACAAAGTATGCTGATATACATTGTTGGATTGGGGGAGAGGTTTCAATATCATGTAGAGTTGTTGAGTAAAGTACCATTACTATGCCTGCTAACTCCTACATTGAACTTAGTGAATCAAACAGAAAGCTCTTTGATAATGAACAATTATATATTGTTCATGGCGTTATTGACACAAAAAAAGAAATAACAACGTGTTGCAGGTCTTCAATGGAAATGACTCAGAGATTAGTGTATATCCAAATATGAAGCTGAGCTTTACAAATCAGCATACATAGAAGAAACGACAGAACAGATATATGCTACTGTTCTTATACGCAGTGCAGATGATGTTTTAAACAAGGTGCCTGGGAATTTCAGAGAAATATTGCAAACAAAGTTGCAAACATTTTAATAATGATGAGAAAGAAGCCTTCTTGGAACTACTCATCACGAATCAGGATGTTTTCTCCAATCAAACAATGATCTAGGGAGCACTGACATAGTGTTGTACTGCATCGATACCCTTCATCCGCCCCTATTCTCTAACCATCAAAACATAACCATTTGGGAAACGAGAATACGAAGAGTAAGAGATAAAAATGCTGGAACAGAAAATTATTGAGCCATCAAATAGCCCTGGCTTCGCCTGTAGTTCTGGTTACCAAGAAAGATTGATCAACACGCTTCTGCGTAGACTATAGAAAAATTAATAATGAAACTGACATAGATGCTTTACCATTACCAAAAGTTGATAAATGTCTAGATGCCTTAAGTGGCACAAAATGCTTTCATTGTATGGATTTAATTTCAGGATTCTGACAGATTGGCTTAGACCCAAACGATAAAGAGACAAGAGCATTTGCAACAGGCCTTGGGCCATATAAATTTACTGCAATGCCTTGGACTTGATGGAAGCCCATCAGCATATGAAAGATTAATGGAAGATATATTATGGGCATTGCAGTGGAAATAATGCTTGTTTTATATAGACGATAATCTCGCACCAGTGATATACTTTTGGAACATATTTGCAAGAGACTTTTGCAGTCAAATCTGAAACTGAAACCATCGAAATGTATTTTCTTCCAGCGCAGTGCAAAATGTTTAGGCCATATCGTTTCGGTAGATGGCGTGCATACTCACCAGGATAAAATGTATGCTGTTCAAGAGTTGCCTCAACCAAACAATCCTAAGCAAGTTCGCAGCTCTTAGATTGATGCTCTTATTAAAGACCGTTTGTGAAGAACTTTGCTGATATTGCTAGACCTTTGCATAATTTGTGAAAAACGTGTCAGGTTTTCTTGGAGGAAGGAATGCCATGAAACATTTGATGTTTTAAAACTAGCCCTAACCAATACTACAGTCCTTGTTTATCCACAATCTGGGATTCGCTTTATTTTAGCCACTTATGCTAGTAAATATGCAGTGGGAGCTCTACTTTCCATAAGCAAGATGGACATGAAAGGGTTATTGCTTACGTGAACAAAACCTCGAATAAGAATTAGGTTTCATACTGTATGACCACAACGAATTGCTTGTTGTAGAATGCAATTCGGCAATTTCACAGAAGTAGATGTATCACACATTTGGTAGCAGAAACCATGTGCATGTTAAAGTTATTTCAGTGTTATCGACGGATAAGAAGAGCCAAGAGTAGCAGGTTGAGAGAGAAGCTTAAGAAGTTCCAAGATTAGGAGACGATTTCATGATGATGGACGGCTTTCTGCAGTCAGGAGGATATTTACTCGAGTTGACTCAGATAAGTCAACGTTGGAAGGTAGCTACCAATGATTGTTCGATTTAGGCTCGGTCTCGACAACCTGTGCGCCAAATCACTCTATTGCTGTCCTCATTGGTTGCAGATAAGTAGAGAGCAGCCTGCATAGTGAATTGTCCAGTTATTTGGGTTAACGTTGCAAAGAGGACCAGAAGATGTAATAGCTGCAATACAATTGAGTTGATGCAGAGATAGAATACGGTAACTTTTTGCTTGGAAAAATAGTAAAGTGTTGAGCGTTCTGCTATTTAAGTTGCAATCTGTGGTTGGAAAAAGCAGAATTTTAAAAACAATAATGTTTCGTGGTAAATATACATGAATGATGTTACCAGAAAACAAAATAAAAACTTGTTTTCATTTTACATATGTAACAGTTCTCTTTACACCAAACGAAGATAGAGACCTGAGAATGCAGACCACTGAGGTGTTATTGTTAGCATATCGATGGACCTTATCAATTAATCAAATGATTTTTAAAATTTAGAATGTTTTCTAAAGCAGTTGCCAAGTGCTGGATGTATCCAGTGGAATACGCCAGGAGGCGGGAATTGAAAAATCATTTCGGTGCTGCCCCTCATTCAAGGCTACGCGACATCTTAGTCTCTGGTACAGATGAGGAAAAGGCGTTTCGCAGATTGGTGAACTTGAAGCAGCATGTTATGCAGTTACATACTAAAGTAGCAGATGATGCACCTTCAAACTTCTTTGGAGAAAGGGATGGTTTTTCCATGGCTCTTCACCCAAAAGACTACAGCCAAATTGTTCATGGTACCCCCTTGGATAGTAGAGTGGCTGTTCAAGCTACAGTAAGGATATTAATTTGGGTAGGAAAGTGTCCAAAAACCTCCCGCTCTAATATTGCGTGACACAGATGGTGTGAAGTTATCTGGCACGCTAGAGCTAAGCGGTCTCTTGAAGCTCCTTACTTACCTATTCAACATGAACATAAACAGAATACATCTACCATATCAAGGGTTGTTTCATCGTAAAGTAGTTTGAACCAGATTATGAAGCTGATGTAGATGCATAAATGCGCATCCTATTCTCCGTCAAGGCCAAGATTAAAAAGGAAACTTATAAGATCGAGATATATCCTTCAAAGTCGGTTGTTGAGATCTTTGATAAAATTATTCAAGTTTGGTATAAGGTTAATCTCCGGTGTGATGATGAAAAATATACCTGCATCCTGGTGAGAAAAATTATTTTGGTTTCATCAGGCGATTGTTAAACATTCCCAGAGGGAGGCGAGAGTCTGGAAGATATAAAGCATGAGATCGTAGCTCTCCTTGGGATTTTCAGGAGAAGTCTAAAAGCAATATCGAGATTTTTCCCACCCACCTTTGGGTTAAGCTGTAACAAAAAACGAGTCATCTGAACCATCTGCAATGTCAACAAAGAGGGCAATAGCCTCAGAACCATCTGAAGACCCTTCATCCGCTAATCCGTCAGCTTCCGTCTCTATAACGGGATAAACCAGGTATTCCAAGCAAACCCAATATGGAGCCAACTCTGCCATGAATTGGCGTACAAAACAAGGTCTGCCAAACTATTAGAATGGAGCAGTATGTCCTTATTCCCTCCAGCTAAACGGGAGTAGAGGGAGTGATTCAAGATACCAATAGGATCGTGTATGTTGCATTGGCCACCCAACGGTTGGAGGAAAATGGAATCCATTCTTAATGGGAATTCATCTTTAGAGGACGCAGAAGAGACAAGATCGTATGAAGGAGCAGAATACAGGAGGAAACCAACTTGATCATAAAATCATATTGATCATAAAAGCTGTAATCCTCCAAAGGCTTGAGAATTAGCTCACACAAAAACATCAATAAATAACGCATGTGACCCAGAGGTTCACTAAATAAGGTGGGGAGGGTGTATTACCTAACTCAACAAACCAAAATAATAGGTACTATTAAGAACTATACCCCTTTCCGATAATGATGTTAATAATGATGATTAAAAACATGAAAACGCAGAAAAACATTATGCAAGTCGCTATGTTGTAATACCTTCATGGTGGCGAATGGAGGTTTGCATGCATAACATTGACCAATTAGTGTGTGAAGATTATTTGAATTTAAACGTTGAGATATTTGACCTACGAGACTATGGCATATTTTATCATGTCAGTTTCGTCTGTCACCGAAAACCTTTTACCATGTATGACTTTCCTGAACGGACGCCACACACCCTCCATTGCTTATAGCGCCTCGCCAACTTCATCTCTTATAAATGTGTAATGTATGTTTTATACTAAAAGTGAGTATTAAACCTTGTTCGGATCCTAGTAATGTCACGCTCTTGTAAGAAGTACTAATGAATTCGTCAAGAAATTCATCTCAAAGACAAAAACATTGCCATCAAGAGGAAAGACGTTCGCATGTTAGCAGTTATTGTGTAAATAGCTTAAAAATGAATTATCTTACCTTCTATGACATTGCAAGAAACAATGATGTTAATCCATAAATTAGTGCCTTCAACCATCTGGTGATTTTGTTAATGGAACAGCGAAGATGCATGATAGTGAATCAATTTTCCGGCCTTTAGAATCACATTTCACTTGTCAGACTATTGTTGAACTATATGTAGAAGATGTTATTTCACTTTATTATTCAAAATAGCATGCACTTGATAGGGACTATTTCTAACCGTATTATGACTCATTACATCACCAGTACGTTGTACTCTCCCTCGATTCGCATCAAAATTCACTTGTCCGTTTCGTTTAGTTCTACGTAATTGCAGGTATGAATAAACAAATATGGTTAAAAGTAAAAATGCACACCTAGGACATTGAAAGAACAACGTGATTTTGTCTAAATTTTGGGCACAGAGAGGTTTTTCCCTGTACAGTTGACTTGGTTACCGCCTTGGCAAGCCCTGAGAAGGACAAAAATTGATTGGCTATTTATAGCCATGTAACAGGAATAAGAATCTATAAACATGAGTGCAGACAATGCACTAGCATATAGCAGTCAGAGCGGCAATGTATGAACATCTAAGTAAAATAGGATTTTGCCACGTATCCAATCGAAGACCATAATTTATATTTTTTACATAACTGACATTAAGTTTGGCACTTTAAAATCCCAAAACTGAATCATATTGGTATGAGACATTTGTATAGATTCATTACGTCATTGCTATTGAATGTAAATGCTTTATAATTATTATATAATTATGTATAAAGCCGCTGCTATCTCCCACCACACAGCTCAAACACACTAGTATTATTTTTTTTTCGGGTGGGGTCATTCTAATCACGTTATTATATCAGAATGTGTTACGGTCAATGAAATAAATCTAAATGGTAATATACACAGGAATACAATAATATAATTATTTTCACCATACCATAGTGCATTATAACGTTGTCTTTTGGCATTAAGACAAACAAGTCTGCTCTATATGATTTTAAATTGATAGTGCTGTGACAGTCACTGTGTTTATGTAAAGTCTCTATGCGGGATTGTTCTGTCTCAATTTTGTATTTATTGAAACTCATTTTAAGTTCTAAACTCTGATCTTTCGATATTTAACACACGAGGTGTTATTATATATATATATATATATATATATATATATATATATATATATATATATATATATATATATATATATATATATATATACATATACATATATATATATATATATATATATATATATATATATATATATATATATATATATATATATATATATATATATAACGTGAGAAGAGCTCGTACTCGGTAACAAAAAAGTGAATGCCAACAAGCTTTGTATATTTCAAGAAAACAATTTATTTCCCTAGACAACAATGTAAAAATTGGTAATTAGGACTTACAATCTGTGAATATAATCCAAATATGTTTCTAAGAATAAAAACACAAGCACCATCAATAACTAGTCTTATAAGAATTCAGGTTCGAGTCCCCAACGACGTATAAATATGGAAGGCAATGACGTCAGATTTAGTCCACTGTATGAATAACAATAATTCATCACTTGAATCACAGTCATAATTTCCGAATATTTTCAGAATTAATTTCATTGAATATCTTTCAGAATTTTTTATTGATAGATCACTTAGTTGAGTGTCCAGGATATTAAATTATTGAATCCAAAAATCAGACGAAGAATAAAATCTTCTGGCAACAAATTAAAAATATACATAAATACACCTTGTTCCTTCAAGGTATTGAATGACGCGGACCAAACCAATATTAAAAGTGCGTATTTACACTCAAAACATCACTTCAGATCTCGCTGTATTGATTGTGTGATGTCTTACTACGCTAAAATTCACACGTAGACCAGAGTTACTCTACTAAGAAAAAGGTCATTAATATGGTTGCTTACAAACATTGATCACGCAGAGAAAGTATGTCCGTGATGCTGACCAATAATTTTAACTTCTTGTTGATTTATTACCAAGGTAAGACAGACTAAATGTGAATTCGCACGTATTACATCTTCGTCTTGAATAAACAAACTTTGTGATAAAAATATATACTACTAAAAAAATCCCAAATCCGAGAACAATGAAACATAAAGAAAAGAAAAAATTGTTTAAACCTTGCACACAAGCATTTTGATCACATATAAGTAACAATATATATATATATATATATATATATATATATATATATATATATATATATGTATATAGTCTTGCATTTACAAATATTAAGTTCGCTAATTATCAGACTGAGTGGTGTCTCTGTTTCCGAAGAGAATATAATACATCTATTCAATTCAAAGTTATGTGACAACACGTCTTTTTATTCATTAAAAGGTGTAATTTTAAAGAAACATCCCAATTCCCAAAAGAATTAGATGGGTCTTCTTGCATCATTCAGAAAAACAATGTTCGTTTGAAATAATGTTCACTCTTATGAGAAATACGTTCGTAACAAAATTCTTTTGTAATATTTGGAATTGTAATTGGTTTGGACAATCTGTAGTTTTATACGGTAATAATATACATGTATGGCAGTGTTTTTCGTCTAACTTGTCAAATGCTAATTCCGTCTAGAAGTTTTTAATTTGATTCTTTCCATAAATTTTTCATAGATACCTCTAAATCCTTTTTCCATTGTAATCCTTGTATACCAGGCAATTTTTATTAACGTTTGATGTAAATAAAACCACCAAATGATTATGAATATTTCATTATATTACATTATCGCCAAGAATGCGTTACAAAATATATGAACTTGGTGTGAATAGCAAAATTAATTTAAATTTACCTAACTTTATCAAGGAACCACTATTGTTATCATATTCATTCTGATAAAAAAAAAGTTTATACTAATCCATGGCTTATGATTCACACTTTTCCAGTCTTTTGTAACATAATGATTAAACAAATTTTTGTGGTTCAAAGTTTTCCTTATCTGCAGCCATGAAATGTCCAAATATTTACAAAATTTAACATATTAATCATGATTGATTTCTCCTTTGATAATCCTTAATATAAATGTTTTCTTTATTTACGTCTTTTGACATCTACCATCACAACTTGTAAAATATTGTATTTAAATGAGTAAGAACTTTATGGATATGTATTTGGCAACGCTAATAAAATATGATTAATTAAGGAATAAGCTGAACGTTTATTGTTAACATTCCAAATAGAGTTAAAAACTTTTTTTGTTTAATCAGAAAGTTCTTGATTTCTCGAATTTTACTAGACAAAATTAAAAATGTATTTTTTCAACTTAGCTGAAACATTAACACCTTAGACAACAAATTCGGCATATCCTCTATGAAGTTTAAAGTCTGGACAAGAGTTTATAATATTATCTACATCTACTTACAATCAAAACGTCCTTTCTTATTTCAATATTTATACTAAGCCAGAACATTTGGAACTTTGGTATAAAAAATTCCAAGCAGACTTAAGAGAGTTCTTTGAAACATCAAGGACACACGTCATATCATCAGTAAACTGAGAACGAACCTATAATTATTCCGCTAATATCTTGATTTTTTTTATTGCATAGGCCAAAGCATCTGCTCACCGGAAAACAAGTAAAAGGGTAGAATTCCCTTGTCTGCTCCTTATTTCGATACCAAACTAATTGGAGACTTGACCATTACAAACTGTCCAATCTCCTACCAAATATATGTATCTAATTATATTATTTACCCATGATATACTGAACTATCTCCATTTTAATTATTTTGGTAACTATTAGAATTCCCTATGTTACGATATTGTGTCATGTTAGGAATGTTTCTGTAAACCACTAGGACATGTAGTCTCACAATACGTAAGTACGATTTTACGATCGACATGTTAAGCTTCACACATTTTATTTAAGTTCAAAATAAGATAAACATTTCTTTTTCACTCTCTCTTAAAGAACCACTGATTTATAGCAAGCGGCGGCATCATTTTACATAGGCATTTTCTATTTTCTAAGTTAGAGAAATTTTGTATATTTCTTTCCTTTTTCAATCCACATAGCTCTGGTCATGCAAATCGTGCAATTTTTGTCTTTAAAGTTACAATGCAACCCTTTGTCATAAATTTCGCCATTCTTCCAATCGAAAGAAGTAAATGGTTTGTTAAAAAATCTATTTGCCACATCTTAATTTAGTCAATGAAGAGGCTTGTTGTTCCATTAATTTCGTATGTGATCCAGAATTAGTGATATGATACATTCGACAAATTTCGTTAGTGACTGACCTAAAACAATAGCACTCGCATATGTTGCACAAATTGATTCGAGAGGGAATAAAGAGAGGCAAGCCCAATTTTATTAACTGGATCTGAGAAGAAAAAGCGTGCAATAGATAAAAATAGTACTCCGGTGAATATTGGTGATCGGCTGGTGCTCTGGACTACTTTTACGGAATAATAGGGATCATAGCTCTGTATTGGCTTCTTATGTTTACTATATGACGACATTAAATCATACGTTCTAACTTCTTTCTTATATAGGTTGTCCCATGGCTGTCGAACATGGAATGATTCGCACTCATGTGAAACATGGTTGGATTTCATAGCTCGAGGAAGATATTGCATGACTCATGATGTGAGAAAACGTCGATATTACCTGGTTTTAATGAATACTAATATATTTGAAGATTCAGTATTTTTTAGATTATTTGGCATTGACCACTTTTAGCACGACATTGGGGTTCATGGAAAGTACGTTTTGTTCCTCTAATTTCTAATTAAGCATTTAAAAGAAACGTTGATAATTTATAATGTGCTTGAAAT
The DNA here is from genome assembly GCA_016746295.1 of Potamilus streckersoni. Taxonomy (NCBI): domain Eukaryota; kingdom Metazoa; phylum Mollusca; class Bivalvia; order Unionida; family Unionidae; genus Potamilus; species Potamilus streckersoni. The sequence goes on from JAEAOA010001927.1 coordinate 705,185, forward strand.
TAGAATTAGATAATTGTTTATAAATATTTCGTTTATGCATACAGAGGGTTAACTTTTACAATTTTTTTCTTTTACTCTTTTAGGGTCTTTTCTTACTGAATTAACACATTTCCAGAACATTTTGCTTTTGATTTAACTCTGATTTGTTTTACGTTTTGATTCGCCAGTTATGTTTTCAAATATTGTGAATAAATTTTCTGACAAAAGCAAAATTAACAGTCTCGTATTTTTACTACGCTATTTTTTTCCAAGTATACCTGTGGATCCCTATAATAAGTTCTGTACAGACTTCTTCTAAATAAGTCCTATACATATATCGAGGACAACTTCTCTTAGTCTTGTATAATTTACATAATTATAATTAAACGTGTCTGTATTTGGATCCATCACATGGTTGAAAACTCACCCTATTAAAACAAAATCATTTTAAAAGAAAAACAAAATTCTTTATGTCAACTAATTCTAAACGTCTGGATGCCTCTGTTTAGTTTCATGAAAATAATCCCATATAAATCTAGTTGTAAATGGCTGTTTCCATAACAACGTTTCTACCTATTTTTATTCAAGTAAAACGTTTAAATCGATATTATTGAATAACTTAGCTTCACATCTTGAATGGGTAGAATATAACCTAAAAAGAAAAAACTTTATATCCAAATAATCTTAACGACACTTTTCAGTTTTTTGATACAATGGGTATTTTAAAGAAAGTATATCAAATAAGGGGTGGCAATATAAAAACACGAGAGGAAACCTAGTTCATATATTCGCTGCTCTAAAAGCTACTGGACTAGTACACACATATTTCAATTCCATGCATTATAAAAATATAAACAAAAATTGCTATATGAATATTATGACTACAAAAAGAAAATCGGACCAAGCTTAGAGGCAATACCACACTATCATGAAGCACAATGTGCCATAAATTCTTAAGGACAAGTCATCCACACCCAGGTACGTATTGATACTGATGTAGTTATCTAATATTGGGAACTAAACCTAACTGTTTATTAAATATGACCGCGTGTTTAATGTACATATAGTTTCAGGACAATACTTCCAATTTGTTTATTACTGGTTAAATTATATGGTTTTCTTTAGAATTGCATCTATCAGTTTGCATACTTGTATACACTCAGGAAGTATAAATGGATGATATGGAAGACGTCACAAGTTTTGATCACAACAAAAATTATATAACCTTGCTCTGTATATATATTTGAATTTTGAAGTAGCATTTCATTTTATATGATTCATTTTATTAACAGACTAAGAAGACGATAAAGTTTCAGCCATTCTCATAAAAAGTACGTGATATGCCACATGATGAATAGATCTCACTAAATATGCTGACGAGCAATATGCAAAGATCTTTTTCTAAGTGAATAAAAAATAAAACGGAATAAAAGTGTGACATCGTATCGTTAGAATTTAAGTTTATAGCAATTATAATTGCATCATCATGATATGCTGGCATTTACGTAGAAACGGAAAGTTTAAAAAAAAAATATTTTATTTTTGTTTCATTGTATTTAATTGCAATTAATATTGTTCTCGCATTACAATCCAACGCTCACGCTGAACAGAACACCTGCACCACTTGTTGAGAAAACAAAGTCTTTATATTTCGACATAAAACCCAGCTTCAGTTCACAAATTAAGAAACGGAAGGCTAGTTTACTCAAAGTCGTCGTTCACATTGACTGGGTTGCTGATAGAAAAGTAGATGTAGCATGTATATAACTTTTATTGGGTCCAAACCGGATTATGGATGTGCTGTTTATGTCATAGTTAAAGATGCTGGATCCAATTCATTAGCAAGCAATATGAACCGCTTTGGGATAATTTTGAACACCTTATTTGAAAGTCTTTTGGCTAAAGAGAGCGAGCAAATTCAATCACATCGTAAAGAATCATTATTTGTACATTACCACCTAACATTCATATCCAACTCTTTAATCTGTGTTCCAGTCCTATTGCAAAACATAATAACAAAATAAACCAATTGAAACATCTAATTTTCATATTAGATTTAGCCTCCAGACTTTACAACACAAAAGTTGTTATTTCAGAAATCCGAAGGTCTTTGTGTTTGTAACACCTACCTGGCTTATTATCCAACCCAAAGTACTTTTTGAGCTTCTGGAGTAAAACAACATGAGACGAACCCAACCATTTTTCATAACTTTTGCAATGAACTGTTGACATTTCAAAATTCCAAAGATCTTTGTTTCTGCAACACCTCCATGGCTTCTTAACCAACATGAATTACTTTATGCGCTGCACGATGAAATCAATATGAAATTAATTATTCCATTTATATAACTCTTACAAGGAAGTTTTCTTCGAATATTTGAATTAGAAAATAATTTACTCTGACGTTTGAAAGGGCCGCAAAAAGGTTGCAGCATCCTTCATCAGTCGAAATCACACTATAAATGTTCGATTGGCAGATAGGGAGAGAATGTTTCAGCGGAAATCCGTACAATAGACTTTGCCCTGAACAAAGCATATGTAAACTATTATCTTCTCCTAGTCAATATCAGTACTTCGTTCACTACAAAATAGGAAGCTGGAATGCCCAGTAATCTTCTCACCAAACATAATGCACTGAAGACCTCTGGCAATATAGTAATAAAATAATGATGGTTACATTCATATCGGTATTAAAGATAATGAAAAAGCAGATCGCGCTGCTAAAATTTCCCTATCTCTACAACCATCTTATTTTAAGTTAAAATCCGCTGATTTTGAACATGCTATAAAAACCGTCCTTAATTAGAAAATGACAGGCATCATGGAATAATGATGTCGATAACAAACCCTATGTGATCAAATCAACTTTATACGAATAGACTCCTTTCTACGGAACCATCCGAATGGACGAGGTAGTCATTGCAAGAATTGAAATCGGTAATACTTATCTAGTACATTCCTGCGTATAAAAGGGCGAAGACCCAACTGATTGCGTCACTTATAATAATGAACTCTTTACGGTGAAGCATTTTATGACATTTGTTGTTATTTTTTGTTGTTCTTCAATCTACATACTGCATGATATCGTTATTAAGATGCTCAGCACATCAGCTAACTTTTGATACGGCATATTTGTCATATCTTTTCAATTTGTTGAAGGAATTTAACTTTTATTCTAAAAGACAGCTTGTTATAATCCTACTTTCTTTGAGTATTGAACCTACATTAGTTAAGCAAAGTGTAATTAGACCATTCGATTGGATTCGTTGGCGCTTCAGGTACCAAAGCCATGTCTTACTCAAAGTTCTCTGATCATGCATTCTCAATGAAGTTTCTCAAGTAGGCCTTCTTCATAGTACGGTTTCAAATCTCCGTTTTGATATTGTGTCAATTAGTTTGCCGAGCACATGTGAGGATTTCTCTGGTGACTAATTCACGTTATATTAATTTGGTATTCAGTAAACATTTTTGTTTCGTTAAATTTTTAGTTCGTTACATGTTTTGAAGATACAACAATGTATGAAATAATTTTTCCGTGATAACCACTTGTCACGGGCTTCAGTACATGTCCAGCATATCCTTCTTGTAATGTAATTTCAAGCGTCTCTAAGACCTGACACACAGAGACACGTAGGAAAAGTGTCGAATGTCAAAACCTACTGAGTACGATCTTGGGAACCTGGCTTCATGCTGCTGAAGTATTAATGAACGATGATATTTATGAAAGGTTGTTTCCAGCATGCTTCTTCTAGTGTTCTTGATAAATCAAAAGTACAGTAAACCTTTTAGGGTATTGATAAAGAGCAGCCAGATCAGTGACGAACAAAGATCTTTGTTTATATGCCGCAATTTGATTAGGAACGCTTTTTCAATATGCCTTTCACAACAGATAGACTATGCGGCTAATAGATAATAAAATAGCAAAACGACGAAAATCTTTGCAATGTTTTAAGAAACAAATGATAGTGTGTACAAATTTTTATTTTTTATTTGTAGTTTTCTAATGCAATTTATAGAATGCATTTCATACTTGTTTTATTGTTAATGTATCATAGAATATTGAAGGCTAAGTTACTAATAAGCCGCTATCTATGAATAAAATATCACAATTCAGGAAAACCTAAAGTATAGAATGGTGTAGAATAATTATTTATTAAGTCATGCAAAATACATTGCTAGAACAATACCTTGTATCTTTTTTAATATATTATATATCTAAATTTCTAATATCAATTATTGGTCGGTGTTAAGCTTTCGCAAGTTACATAGTCAGCTAGATGCGAAACACCGACATGAAACAACTGGTCTTGTCACATCAGTTTCCTTTCTACCACAAGGGGATCGAAAACATATTCACGTTGCAACCATTCATGGCAAAGTATTGTGTTTTTGAGCGAATTAGATTTGCGTCTACGACGGCGATAGAAATGATAAACAATAGAAAACTACTTGGTAAATAACTCGCTGGTATTAAAATCAAAGCGTTGAGGTCTTACGGAAGGTTGAAACGATCTTCGGAGAGCGATAATAAATGACAATGTAGAAAGGTTATATTTCCCACCAAGTAGGGATGTTAATGTCAGTAATGAATTCATGATCGATATCAAGTGGAAGTTGTTTGGGTTTGGTTTTAAAATAGCCGCGAAACTAGATTTTATTATATGCTTTAGGGAAATATAGAGACTAACTGGCTAAATAATTTTCATTTTTATTATTCCTATATTACCATATGTGCATAACAGATCCTTATATTTTCACGAGTAAATTTCATCATGCAATCCACCGATCGATTGTGTATGTTTACAAAAGTTGTACCTGTCTGGATTCATATGATTTGATCTAAGTTAAACTGAAGGAAATCTTAGGTAGAAGATATACAATTTAAAATCTTAGGTGGATATTAGTTTTCTATGTCCTTTATTACTATATTAAACCATGACAATTCAATGAATAGGATACATCTACTTTCAAATCATGCAATTTCGAAGATTTTATATTTGTAGGTCACGTAATAATAATAATAATAATAATAATAATAATAATAATAATAATAATAATAATAATAATAATAATAATAATAATAATAATAATAATAATAAACAATGAATCTGTGACTAATCGTTAAATTTAAATTAAAACTAGGCTCGCTTAATAAGTATTTATTATTTTCCAAACAAAAACTATTTGCCTGACATGTGCAAAATTATGTCAATGTTAGAAGCATTTAGATCCTTCCTTAAATAAATGTTTTCCAATAGATGAAATAGTAAATAATGTATGCTTTGCATATGCGTCTTGTCAGAACGTTGGTCGTCAGCAAAAGGCGTTATTATATTGAGACATAAAAAAACTCGATTATCAAAATTTCTTAATGCATATTAAAACTTGTAAAGGACTAAAGAAAGTAGTAGAATATGTTTAACATTTGCGCCAAAGACTTATTTATCAGCGTCTATTTTTATTTTTATTTTTGTGGCGTAAAGTCGTGTGACAATTTTTATATACGTATGAAACATATTGAATTATGTATTCCATATATTAACATCAGTCATAGTTGTGTTCATTTTAGAGGATTAAAATTTAGGACTAAATCACTTTTTTGGAGTTATTCTGAGTTTATTTTATGAATTATTTTTAAACTGTTCTTTCGGAACACCTCTGGAATCTATTTGGAATACTCTATACATTTGGACTTGTAATATAACGTTTAGGACTATTTAGGTTTTAATTCACAATAATTTTCACTACTTGCTCTAAGAAAATAAAATATTTGTTGAATTTTACATTTGTTCTTTATCGCTAGTTTTCATTTAATTCATAACCATATTTTTGTGTTCTCGTTCCCATTTAGAAAGTTCGACTTCATTTTTTGTTTTATTCACAATTTTGCACGTTTGATTCTTTTTCTTTGTCTTAAAATTTTGCTCACTGTTGACCTATTTGGGATTGTAGTGGTACTTCACTTTGTGTGAATGCCCATACATATTAGCTGATGTGTAGAGAGCAGTCATGAGATTGTAATGGGACTTAATCATCGCATCAATGTTTATTGTATATATATATATATATATATATATATATATATATATATATATATATATATATATATATATTGTATATTGTGTATCTGGACAACAGCCCACGCCAAAATGGTTATGCTATTATATTTTTAATTTGTGGTATCACTGTTTACTCCTTACGAGAAATTAATAAATAAATATTCTTTTAATTAAGATTTTATGGACACAAAATAGACAATTCATACAAGTAATACGTATTTTTGCTATATGTAGTTCCATACAATTTCCTCTAACATGAAAGATTAAGTGAAAAAATATAAAACACATTTTTTTCCGATCACATCAATTGATCAGGCATGGAGTGATATTACTATTACAAACACATTTCCGCTATAATGTATATCATAATATAACACGTGGGTTTGAATTCTAACATTTTTAGTTGTTATTGTTGGAATAATGGATAGTAGGTGCCAAAACGTCCATCGTCATTTGAACATTATTCCATATCAAAGGTAATAATTAATTTCGATACGTTTGCAACAAGGTGACATAGTGGTTAAGGTTAGTATCCCGCCAATAGGATTTTGTGGATTGGTAAGCCAGTTTTTAGTCCAAGTTATTGTTACAGTATTATTTTTAGACTTTATCGTTTCTATATTATTTCTGAAAGAAATGTAATTCTGGCTCAAAAACTGAATTGAAGCCTATTATTATTTTTTCTGTTTCGTTTAATCTTGGAGATAAGTCTGGACTTTTCTACATGTTCATATAGGTATAAATATGCAACTACCTTCTGTAAAGACTTTCAGATGTCGAATGTTGCCAGTTCTCTACGCTCTTAACCACTTGGCGTTAAAGGTAACCGTTTTGGACGCCAAATAAAGCTTGAGAAACTAACTAGTTGTGCTCTATATCAGGTTGTGAAAATTTTCATCCTGGATTTTGCCGCAATTATGCTGAATCGTTATTTTCTATACGCAATTTAACATCAAAAACATTATTTTTCTTTATAATGCATCGTTCATGCGCAGGAAAATTATACTACTGGGTCAAAAGTTTCAGACAAGATAGTTTGCCGCGTGTCTGACGAAATATTTTGCTCGAAGGATAAATTCTCCTGTCGAGTTCCAATGAATATGACAGATTATAGTAGTCATTTCATTTTGAAGGGGTTCAAATGGTACGATGCCCTCTATTCGACAGCACATCGCAGTTAACATTTGATCTATTTATCTCAACTCGTCATTGCCGTCCTAGCTATCGGTGGCGGATGATACAAAATACTTTCAAGTACATCATCAAGCATAAGATCATAATTAAGCCCTTTTAGATCCGATCCAATTTTTGCAGACTCCAAGATGACAGAAACATGAAGAATACTTCCCGAGTTTATTTAACTTTAGTACTTGGATGACTGCATCAAAGTCAGAAGATTGATATAGGCGTATTATGTTGCTGAATACGTGGATTATCTAGACAATTAGTCTATGGCGATACTTACTGGACATACTATCATGTGCGAACTGAATATTTTTTTGTGTCGTTTATGCTTAGCCTTTTTTGTCTTGGATATTTATGGTTGATTCAAAATACAGCTGTAGAATCTTTCTTTTAATTTGTATTTAATGTGAGTTACGGTTAACGCAGTTCTGTTTGTAGCCATATATGGTATAGTATGTATCTCAAATATATATTTGCTTCTGGAATGCGTAATCGATGCACGCAGTGAAAAATGCGTATACCATTTTCTTTGCAAGTAAAAAACAAAATATCATTGAATTTATGCACATGTTCTTTAAGATACCATCGAATTAATACCCACGTTCTACGAGATACAATATGAATTGATGCACTCGATACCACGTTCTACTTGATACCATATGAATTGATATAAACGATCAACGAGATAAAAAATGGATTCATGCACACAATCTACGAGATAACATATGAATTGATGCACACGTTCTACGCAATGCCATATAAATTGATGCACACGATCTAAGAGATACCATATTAATTGATATCAACGATCAAAGAGATAAAAAATGAATTCATGCACACGAGATACCATGTGAATTGATGCACACGATGCACACGATCTATGTTGATACCATATGAATTGATGCACACGTTCTACGCGATACCATATGAATTGATGCACACGATCTCCGAGATATCATATTAATAAACACGATCTACGAGATACCATATGAATTGATATATACGTTCTGCAAATTACTATATGAATAAATGCATATGTTCTACTCGATACCATATGAATTGATACCATATGAATTTATGCACACGTTTTACGAGATACCACATAAATAGACGCATACGTTTTACGAGAAACAATGTGAATTGATGCACACGTTCTGCAAGATACCAAATGAATTGATACACACGTTCTACGAGATCCCATATGAATTGATGCATATGTTCTAAGAAAAACCATATAAATTGCTGTAAACATTCTGCAAGATACCATATAAATTAATAAACACGTTCTACATGATACCATATAAATTGATATACATGTTATACAAGATACCATATGAATTGAAGCATCCATTCTACGAGATACTTTATGAATTGATGCACACGTTCTACAAGATAAGTAGTGCACGTCCATCGCGAATGAAGACGAAAATCTTGTTTCATCATCATAGAGATTGACTTTAATGATAATGCGACTGGATTCTATAAATATGGCGATATTTTTCCACCCTTCTCAAAGTGATGTAAAATGTTAAGTCACAAACATGACATAAATATGCGGCAAAATATGCTATGATAACATTTTGGACTCTTCTGTCAGAGATAGGCATCCCATGCTCCCGTTGATATTTTGTGCAATAACTATAATTTTATATTAAATATCGTCAATGTCGAACAATTGCATACCCAATTTCTTTGCTACGTAGGACTCTATCGCCCTCATACATACGTAGCTACATAAAATATACAAAGTGTTTAAATACTGAAAGCACTGAGTGACCCATTCTAATATATGTTCTATTGACAATTTTACTTTGCCTATAGCAATGCACTTTGAGTAGGGTGAATACGTTCGAGATATAAAGAAAACTAAATTGTTTTAAGCAGAAGCCACAAAAAGTAAATCTGCAGGAGGAAGGTGTGATTATCACAATAATAGGTAATACAGTACAAATTACCAGATCTTGTTGGATTTCATATCAAATATAATTATTCACAAACACTTGCAATCTGCATGGTCGATTTCATATGAAAATTATTTTATGATGAGTGATATTACAGGAGACTTGATAGCAAGATTATTTTAACGGCCATCCTATCTCCCACAGGACATTTCTGTTTTTATAAGTTATTGATTTCCAAATTTGGTGATCATCAGATTGTGTCTCTATACACGAGATCTTGTATTAAAAGTACTTTTTAAAAAATCTTTATAGAAATAATTAAAATGCTAGAATTAAATAAATTCAAACCTGGGAATAGACAAGAAATTCTGTTAGTGTTACGGAAAGACGTGTTAGCAATATAATTCAAAGACATACAAGGACACGATGCACGAAGTCATCGGCAATCGTGTCCTTTAATTTCTTTTAGAAACTTTTTCTAATAAATTTGGTATTAAAATATGATCAATTTCTCCATACATTTTACAAGATTTTAAATAATGAACTGCTGATAGATTTCAGTCAAACTATTTATCAAAGCAGTGGTTTGCAGAAGTACCCATGTTAAATTAAATTACCCTGTGGACACAAACTGGATTGATTATTTATCGTCAAAATAGATAACCTCGCTTACTAATTCACATTTGATGTAAACAAATCAACATTTTGGTGGTTAGAGGTAATTTAGTTCTTTGTTGTTTCCTTTTTTGACAATTACTGTTGACGTCTATAGATTTATACTTTTAGCATAATTAAAATTTCGTGAGAAATGGCTAAAAGTGTGTTGAGGTTTAGATTACATGAAATTTGGCATAATCAAGTGATACTCGGTATGACCACTGGAGTAATACGAAAGTGTTTCAATAAGTTCCCTAACGCCGGTGATTTGCCGGTGATTTCGTAATACATCCAGGTGTGGAACATATACGAGAGTTCTCCATCTTTGATTTAATGACACGAGCATTACATGGTTAAACAATTTAATCACTTGTGGTTAAATCAATAATTGTTTTAAAGGATGGGATTAAATAATTCATCAACAAATTTCACATGGATATATGTCCAAAATAGGTTAGCGTCATATTTTATAAGCGACACTCGGGCTATATTCTATAAATTTCTGTCCTGCAATGACGCTATGTGTATATTGCTTTACATTGATTTGATGATCAGAAATATGTTGGTGTCTAATTTTGGTGTATTATTGAATGTCGTGCAGTCTTGAAGGCAAACCATTTCATCAGTAAATGCCCTTCCAGATGTGATTATAATTAAATAAATGTCATACTCACGATACTCTGATTCATTAGGTTTTGAATTTTAAGCGATAGACCGTTGGAGCTAAAGCACCAATACCACTGGAACTAAATTGCAGCATGAAGTTTACAGATATGCTTGAGATGCTATTGTTGAACCGATTGATCTACTCTTTTTAAAATTTTCTGACTGCGATTTTATAAAATCGTTAATGAAATAAATTTTCGTTTCTTATGCTAGTAAAAATTTGTAAAGATTTATACAAATCAAGAAAATTAAAAATGAAGGAACAGCCTCCAGTAAATATGTTCAATAACTAATGACTATATTACTAGTGTGAAACCGTTGCATGATATTGATCGACAAGAAAATGTAAAATATTGTCAACTTCAAAACCGTTGTTGTTTTATAGGATATAGACGTCAGCAAAATGACTAAAAGCAGAAGATAGCCTTAATTTCTATCAGGGCTAACTTACAATGGTAAATGTGTATTATCTCCTTCATACTCATTTGATTTTAGACATTTATGGGGATTTTCGTGGCAGTTCTCGTCTGTTTTAATATAAAATGATTTCGCTCTTCAAATGTATGAAATTAACTCAAGGGTTTAAATAATCCAAAAATTACTAAAATAAAGACAAGCAAGGTGTTATAAAATGAAAAGATACAAGATGACGCAAGCTACATCGATTTTTGTTTCGTTTGTGACTTCTTGGCTTTCTATGAAAACTTATCTGTTTTCAAATGAAGCAAATAACTCACAAACAAAATGCACGAAAGGTGTATGATGAACATAATTGAAAACAGCAAACCAAACACGGACAAACCTAGCTAATAAATTCAAATGAAAAAGCTGAAAAGTAAAATAATGAAAAACTACGTTCAAAAGCTATCACAAATGAAATACATATATCGAATGAAGCCAACAACATAAAACTGACACAATATACATTGAAATGAAATAAACTAATGTCAAGAGGTTTGATCAAGGGACAATCAAGCAATTATTATATCCGTATTTGCTTAAGAAAGCACAAATATGCAGCAACAACAACTGTCATTCTATAAATTGTGCTACATTTTTTTTACAAGAAAGGATATTACATTTCAGCGTATTCCTCATTATTGAATTGTTCTCCAAAACTAATGTTGTTTCTTGAAACTGCGTGATAGTCGTATTGAAGATATACATGCCAACAACTGCAATGTTCGTCTGTATTCGCGATTACTTTAGGGAATTCTTGCCCAATTTGCCTCACAGTAGCGCACTTTATTGCTTAGAAAAAAATATCAAAATTTTCCTATCGAGTTAAGTTTGGTTGAACTTGAAAATCTTCTTATTTTAGAACCAAGCTTGTTTATTTTAGGTTGATATTCTCTATTCCAAATATAATTCTTTCGTTTCAACGTCATATTTTTCTCAGTCATGGCCTTCCATCTCCGCCATCTGAATCAATCAATAATGAAAATAAATTATCTTGCACATGTTACCGATGAATCAATAACAACAATAATAATAATAATAATAATAATAATAATAATAATAATAATAATAATAATAATAATAATAATAATAATAATAATAATAATAATAATAATAATAAAAATAATAATAATAATAATAATAATAATAATAATAATAATAATAATAATAATAAGAATAAGAATAAGAAGAAGAAGAAGAAGAAGAAGAAGAAGAAGTGTGTGTGTGTTTGTGTGTGTGTGTGTGTGTGATTTGTATTTTTAAAGTAGCTAGTTTATAATTGGGTGTCAAGCTTCAGATATATAGCATGGTGTCCCACGCAGTCACATTATCCTAACATCAGGCCGACCAGTCCTAACACTAACCTCTAATTGCTGAAAACCTATCGAAACAGCTGTATGTACCATTTGTTTAAATTTTTGGAACTCAGCCGACATTCGATCCCGCCACTTTTCGCATCGGTGGCAGACTCTAAAGTAGTAGAGGAAAATGAGAGTTTTGGCCCACCACCCACACCTCCTCCCCCGCCCCCGCCAAACCCTCACTTTCCTCTGCTACTACTACGTAGACAGATATTTTGTAACCAGACAAAACAACAGGTGTTGGAATGCGATAAGCTCTGTCAACAGAAGTGACGAATTTGTTAGAACAGCGTATGTGTGGAATACGATTATTCTAAAGACGGCAAATAGGTTTTACCACAAATTTTTTATCAGATAACAGGATGAAAATTAAACTGTGTATTAGAACGTTTCAGTTAACAAGGTGGAAATTA
>JAEAOA010000193.1:0-286654 GCA_016746295.1 Potamilus streckersoni
ATCCCTAGGTTTTTTTATCAATCATTCATTTTATTTTTCTAGTATCCCTAGTTTTTCTTTCAGACATGCATCATTTTGTTTTTCTAGTATCTCTACATGCACCATTTTATTTTTCTAGTATCCCTAGGTTTTTTTTCACACATGCATCATTTTTGTTTTTCTAGTATCTCTGTTTTCGTTCACACATGCACCATTTTATTTTTCTAGTATCCCTATTTCTTACATGACAACCATTATGATTTTGGCATAATGATTACACTTTTTTTTCACTAAATTACACCTTTCGCATAAATATGCATGGATTAAGCTTTTTCGGTATATCCCCTCTTAAAAAAAATTAATTTGTTTTCTCATTTTTATTAACATCCCACTAATTGCACAAAATGTGTTTTAGAAAATATGGTTCCTGAGTAAGAAAATACAGTTATTGAGTATGACATAAAAGTACACTTGTCTCTAGACTAGCAGTGACTTTCCTTAGTGTTTTGTTCAATTTATAGCAGCTGCCCTATTGCCAAGAAGACTTCTTTTCTTTTTATAGCAGCTGTCTTGCTTAGGATATAATAGACTGGTTTTCTAACTTTTAATCTTTGTTCACATATTCTTTGTTAAAATAATGTGAAGTACAGAACCATTTTGTAGGAATTTGGCAGTAAAAGTCATCCTATTTATTCTAGTTGATGCATATGTTGCAGCAAAACTGTTTCTCAAATGATTTCACAGATGTATTAGAAAGAAAAAAATCCTGGAAGAAATGACTCATAGATGAATACAGTGCCATTCTAGAGTAGCTTCATGCCGATTGCAGGCTGTGTATAAAGTATTTTAATATTGGTCAGTTTAAAACAAAGATACATTGAATTAGCTCTTTTTGTTATCTCCAATGCTAAGGTAACTTCTTTTCTACAGCAGAACTAAATTGTGGAAATGAATTTTATAAATGCAGGGGCGTTATTTATCAAGCTCTTAATAGAATACCGACTACAACTAGTGGTATAATACAGCTTTGGTCCTTTGTTCAAATGAATGCTTCCTGATTCCAAAATTGTGGAAAATTTGCATGTATTTTGTACATGCATTTAATTTTATTATGTTATATGTGGATTTTGCTTTTCCTGCTCAGATTACTCCTTTTTTCCACTTGGATTATGCTTTTTCCTCGCTAGGCATTGGCATGTTTTCTTTCATATATGCATCATTTTGTTTATAGTATCCTTAGGTTTTCTGTCACACATTCATCATTTTATTTTTCTGGTATCCATAGGTTTTTTCTTTACACATGCATCATTGTATTTTTTTAGTATGCCTAGGTTTTCTTTCACACATGTATCATGTTTTTTCTAGTGCTGTAGAACCTGTCATGAGTGACCTCTGCTATGATCGACCACCTGTCATGTACGACCACAATCAAAATGCATGGATCATTTTTATTTTATAAATGCTCTGTTATGAGCAACCACCTGCTGATCGTGACCTTCGACTTCGATTTCTTGGCAAAATATGCATTTTGACACTGTTATGAACCACTGTATCACAAAAAACACAGATCAACACCACTGATCTTGACTTAATCCTTTGTAAAACCAAGAGCTCAGGATACATGTAGTATGCAAACAAAGGCACATTAAACAACACTAAATGACCATAAGGCAAGATAAACACCAATAACCATCATTTAATTCTTTGTATCAATGACCACATAAGTAGTAAAAATTGTTCTAATACAGTATTTCAACAACAAAAATAAATTGGCTTGATACCAGTTTTGTGAAATTTTCAAGTCTGGCATATAGTGTCATTTAAAAATTGCAGTAGACCAGACTAAAGTATATGTCACTAACCTCCATTGTAGTGATGAAGTCATATGAATTGTAAGATTAACCTTTTTTCATCAAAGAGAGTAATAATGAACAAATGCTGTCAATTAGAGTTTTTATTGTTTTCTTTATCTTTGTGAAATCCCACACATTGCTGGTGGTCCTAATGTCCCAGTGATAAATCTTTTGAAAGGACTTAAGTGTAGAATTGAGCACATCGTTTGTCTTTACAGTAATCTGTAATGCCTTGGGGTAAATGAGGTCTTGGTCTTTGTAACACTAGTGAGAATCATTTCCACATTTTTTATTTTTTTATTTTTATTATTATTTTGTTACAGTGTTTAACAACACCACCATTTGTTTGCTGGGTGCACATGGTCGCAACCTTTGTTTATCAAGCTATAACGCTGGTGATTTAAACTTTGTCTCAAAAAATGTATATTGTTTCTTGATGAGTTAAATATTTTTGGGGTTTCCATCATTGGTAAAAAAAAATATATATTTATTCCACATTCCCCCAAATCCTGATCAAAATCGAAATACATCTAGTCGTTATTAATCAACACTATAACCATAGCAGAACCTCTGATGAATAAAAGAAAATTCTAACTTTGGTAGAAAGATTTAATGTAATTGAAAAAAGTGAAAAAGGGGAGACAGCTCAAAAAATAGCAGAAAGAGGTATATTGGGTACTCCTCCATTTACTGACAGTGACAATGAGACATCTATTGGTGAAATTCTGCCTCTGGTTATTTCACATTCAAGTCATAGAACATTTAAAGGAGATTAAAGAATATGCTTTACAACATTATAGTCCCAAACTTTTGCATCTTTGCTCTGAAATGGAGATACATGTTCAGACCAATCAGCTGAGAGTAAAAGATGTGAACAAAGAAGTATAATAGATTTCTTAAAGAAAAGTGATTAAGTGCATAGAAAAAGATATATAGATCATAGCTAACTGTGCAGATATTGTTGCATGTGAAACAACTCAAAAATGTATGGTCATATGAAGTTACCGTATAGTTAGGATAAATATTACCTTTGTTTATTTGACAAATCATATACATCTGTAATTACAAGTACAGTACATATTCATGTGATGTTCAAATATAAATTTGATTAACATTGTTTGATAGATGTATGCTGTATATCTTTATTATATAAAGTTATTTTGAGAGGAATTCATGTAATATTTAACAAGATTTATGAATAAAGGATATGTTGCATGTGCAGTGAGTGGGGGAATATTTGTGCAGTGAATGTGGGAATATTTTTCTTCTTCAATTGTGCTAACTACTGACCCAGGAAACTAGCCATTTCCACACCTGTTATACAAGACCACCTGTCTTGTGAGACCACTTTTGGTTGGCAGAAAGAGCAGTCTCTCATTACAGGTTTTGTGGTATATGCATCATTTTATTTTTCTAGTATTCCTTAGTTTTCTATCACGCATGCATCATTTTATTTTTTTTTCAAATGTCTTTATGTATCAATATTGTAATCATGTGATACATTCTTTTACCAGGCCAACAACAGTTGGAATCTACTTCCTATCTCTTGTGGGGATGGTGGTCTTCACCTTCACACTTGATGTGGGTCGTATATGGATAGTATTTGTGACAGCAGGAACATTAGGGTAATTATGTAATAACTGTTGGAAACTATTCCCAAATACTAAGACTCTGTTGTTTTGTACCAACATATCACCATTGCCTGACAACACTAAATTATACTGAATGATAATCTAATAATGTGAAGATTTTGATGCAGTAAGTAGTATGCTCATCAGCAAAGATCAGTATGCTAATAATAATGATGATAATGGATGAACAGATGAACAATTTCTTTAAAATGTAATGGTGACTAAGATTTTGGTTGGTATTTAGGGTTATTTGAATAAGCTGATATATAAAAATACATATATACAAAATAATATGTTTACATTTCGAAGCAGATAAGTTATAAACATGTATAAATACATAATTAAATGAGGAAATAAATAACTAATTATAAATTAGGTAATGGACTTTCATGTTTTTGTTTAACCATCGAAGGGACACTTGGCACATGCATACAAATAATAAGTAATAAGTTATGTTTGACTTTGGAATATTAAGGCTTCTATGGACTGTTAGTCAACATACATATATTTTACTAACGTCAGGTTTTTCATGACGGGCTATCTACCTGTGGGGTTTGAGTTTGCTGCAGAAATAACGTATCCTGAATCAGAGGGGACCTCATCTGGACTTGTCAATGCCTCTGCTCAGGTAGGTATATTTTAGTTAAGGCTTGCAGTACAAAATTAATCCATTTTCTGGATAAGATATTTGTACTTTGATTTTGAAACAAAAAACACTCTCCATCTGTCTATCTTTGTGAATATTGTCACTAGAGGGCTTATACAATAAAACATATTCCCCTGCTCTCGGGGATAGCAATTCATAAAAACTTCTGTAGGGGGTTGTGTTTCAAACTATTTTGATTCAGATAGTGGAAGGTTAATTAAGAAGATCACTTCTGTTGTGGGTTGTGTAAACAAACTGAGAAATCGCTGGTGGGGTTGTCAGAAAAAAAAACTAATATTTTGTTAAAATCACATCTAACTACCTCATAATGGTCTAACGCTAATAAAAAGGTGGTTTGGAAATGATGCCAGTACATGTGAGTGCACTTAATTTGAATGAATTTGCATATTTTTAAAGCAGTAATATGTGTTTCACAAATTATGTCAACATAACGGATATAAAACATACTTTGCGCATTATGAAATTTTTATTCATCTTTAACTTTGAAAGTGTATTTTGTGACATTATTCACGCTGCCAGTAGCAGTGCTTGATGTGACAATATTTAGGAAGACAAACATTAAAATAGTTGGATACTTCTGTTTGACATGAATGGCTATTAAACTTAACTTTGATTGGTTCATTGGCCTGGGAACAAGCATTTTTGGGAGTTTTAACCTTACTTTCATTATGCTAGATTTACAAATGCATGTGTCAAATAAGGGCCACACAGGAAACCAAAATGGCTGAATCACAACAGGGTTTGTCATTAGACGATGTTTTCAGTTGGCAAATACTGGCTGGTGGTAGCTAAAATGACAATGAATTTCATGTATATCAGTCTGTTGGACATTGGGAAAAATGTCACGGGAAATACCAGTGTGTGATTTTGAGCACAAACTTGATGCTGAGTGCAAGTCCAATGTAAATGTTTGATGCACAGAATGCTGGTTATATTTATTAAAGATACTTATGTCAGAACAAGCAGACTATGGGAATGTTGGACTTGAAACCCTAATACAGCATTATGGAAGAGAAAAAACCTAGCATAAGAGGAAGCAATGCACTGATTTGTGGAAGTAAATCTTTGGCAGAGTTCAAGTTAGTGAAAACTATTCTTTTTGGAATAGAGATATCGAAGAGAATACCCATGGCCATGGGGTCATACATGTTAGACCAACAAGTAGGTCTCAGCTTTTTTTAATATTATACGTCAGATAATTAAAAAAAAGCAGAGACCTACTTGTTGGTCTACAAACATGTGAGATGTTGAAAATTGCACAACCATAAAGAACAGTAACTTGTTCAGGCTAGTTATGCATATGTACTTCAGACAGCAAGCAGTGAAATGGAGTTCTCAGCACAAAATAATATTCATACACAGAGGAGGAGGATCATATTCAGAAACAATCAACATATTAATGTTCATAGTGAGCATCAGAGAACCCCACTACAACATAATTAATTGTGTGTAAATCTATAGTTGCCAGAACCACTATAGCAACAAAGGAATAATGAGACTAACTTTCACATCATGCAAATGTATTATTAAAGGAAAAAAATTAAATGACATTAAGCATAAGAAACTGACTGAACTGTGTAAACTCGAAGCAAGATGGATAAAATTTGTCCTGTTTGTGTTCGGTTATACCTATGTATATTTTGAGGATGATGATATTTTCTGCAGACCTTTTGGCACTTAGTTCCAAGCCATCATTTGGTATTTGTATTACAAATTGGATTGCTATTATCTAGTACATAATATTTTGAAGCAGTGTTATTAACTACAGATAAAATTGATGAAAAGAAATACTTGATGTCATTTTGATATATGGATTCTTTACTACACTGTTTCATCCTGATTCTTTTTTACCATCTCCTTTAGTTTTACTGGTACCAATACTTTTAATAAAATTGTAACTTGTATTTTCTTACAATCCAAATATTTGTGATCATGTATTAAAGGTGTGATAAAAGTAAAATGTGCATAGTTTTGTTATAAAATCCAAAACTAATTAGCAAGAGACTAAAATATAAGTATAAGTTCAGCTTCATATGTGCAAAAATTGTTGCCATATTAGAGTGTTGTTAGAAACAACAGAATAATTGCACAAGATGTATTTTGCTTAGTTGTAGATCCAGCACTCATATTGTAACCACATATTCCATTTCAATAATACTATCATTATTTCTGCACATTCCTATCAGTTTTTCTCAAGTGGTATCAATTTCCTGATCTGATGTTGTTCATATCTTTTGCAATTTTTACATGTCAATAATTCTCATGATCAATAAAAAAAAAACAAACTATAATCTGCATCAAATTGAGTTGTTTAGGAAGAAATTTATTTTGTTAACCCCAAAATCACTGAATTTATGAGTTCTGACATTAAAGTCTAACAGTAAATTAAATAAATTTCACCTTTGGTCTATTCAGATCTTGAATGTGATGGAGGAACATGGCTCTAAAGTAAACACATCAATTTTAGAGCCTATTCATTGACTAAGAATCAAGTATATAATCCAACCCAACTGAATTGTTAGAAAAATTTTAATTCTTTTGACAACATCATAATTAGCTGTCAAATATGAAGTAAGCCTATGGTCTTCTGCCATACCAACCAGGACCCCACCACAACCATGTGACCATGCCCAATGACATCACAGTAATAATCTCTATACAACTAGAGATGACATCTCCTTGAGTATTTTGATTTCAGAAGAGCCTTAACAGAGTGGAACAGTAAGAAAGAGTGACAGATATATAAGTGTTCACACACACATACACAAAATTTTTATTAAATCCTGAAATCCTGGCTGCAATCCCTGCAGGGTAAATAACTTGACCAATTTATTTGATTTTATTGATCTCTAATTATCCCATGGTATTTTTGTCACTTGAACATTAACTTACAGTTTGTCAATTCAGAATGGTCAAAATAGGCATACAACCATTGAGAGTTGTTGAAGGACTAGCATTACTACAGATATGAAAGAATGAGACTTATACTATAAATCAGTGAAAATAAAATGGAGTATACACAGTTTGACTGTCCCAGGTTGGTTGATAATGAAAGTAAGATTTTAGTGAAAAGAATATTTTGAGAGCTTGTCCTACATGTACTTGATAAAAGTCAGGGACATTGTTTTATTAACAT
This sequence comes from Potamilus streckersoni, assembly GCA_016746295.1. Lineage (NCBI taxonomy): Eukaryota > Metazoa > Mollusca > Bivalvia > Unionida > Unionidae > Potamilus > Potamilus streckersoni. Next base: position 7,267 of record JAEAOA010000193.1, read on the forward strand.
AATTTCCATCACTTTACAGACCTGAGTTTGGAAGACACGTTACTGAAATCAACAGCTGACTTTTCTGTGCAGTATTGAAAGCACATGTTTCAAATTTGTGTCAATCCAGAAAATGGTGTAGCTGTTATGGGTTTTCTTTTCACAAAAGCTGTCTAAGTTCATAGATGTGTCTATACTGACACAAATGTGATCATGAGCACTCAAAATTTAAAGTTATTGAATTTTAATATCATGGTGCTTGCACAGGTTTACAATGGGAACTGAATTTGTACAGGGAGTCTTTAACTTTAAGTTTTGTGCAGAAACATGGAATCCAAGAAAATAATACATTCAAACTGTAGAGGTTTTCTATCTTGGATTTAGTCTCCCCATTGCATTTTACATTACATTGATATGCATATTCACAAACAGTATAATGGTAGGAAAAATAAGTGACAAATTTAGATACATTTCATAAACAAGACTAACAGTATGTGGGGGGGGGCAGACAAGATCATAAGAGCAAGCTGGAATGGAGAAGTATAATAACAACAGTAATGAGTAGAAGTGTGCATCTTTTTTTATGTGTGCAACATTATTTTCTCAGCTGCAGTAAGAAATTACATCAAAGGGAAAACATTAAAGGGTATACAGTTAGCTAAACCACATGTATTTAGGTACTTAAATTGATTTTAACCTTCTGGTTATACTTTTCAGTCTCTTTCTGTCCATTCTGGTGATTATGTCCACTGAATGAGTATGATTGGAAACAAATCTGGCAAATTTAAAGATTGAAAAATCTTTTGGCAGATTATGATTAGACACTGTACTTCTGCCTGAGAGATGTGAATAATTTTATTTCTTGGTTTGTTGATTCTGGTTGTGGCTCAGTTCAAATGCATCATTAAAAAACACTGATGCATCCTCATACTTTTGTTACAAATATTTATTACAGATGCACATCTCCAGATATCGGTGAATATGTTATAACAGTTCTGGTTGGAACAATGGACATTGCTAGAGAAACTTTAAGTGAGCTAACATTTAAACTTTTTGGCAGCATGTGATGCAGGATTGCTCAAGACTTCTCCATCTTGTATGTTTACCATGAAAAATCCATTTGTACCAACTGATAATGACTTTTAGTTAACTGTCAGAAAGACATAATTGACAATATTCAAAGGTCTACAAAAATTACTAGAGTCAAAGTTTATAAACTCATACAGCTGTGGCAAAAATGATCTGTGAGATGTGCAAGTGATCTGTAAAAGCAAGCACCTTAGTACACTTGGGCCTCTGTTGATTTGATGTTTATCTCAACAGTCGAAGTCATTTAGACATGAGGTCTCGGGTTTTGATAGATCATTATGGCCTTTACACCATTTTCAGATGAAGAGAAACTATATATGGCAGCCAATTTTACTGCTGAAGAAAATCCAAGTACTTTTGAAACACCAAACACCACTTATGTATAACCATTGACCTTCCACAAGGAACCAGCAACATTCTCATTTACATATTGGATGATTGGAGGCAAGTAATCACATGACAACCTTCTTGCACCACTCTGCCTTGGAAGCCCCTCAGATCTGTATCACATGACAAGCAGCTTATACTCTTGCCATGAAAGCCCCTCAGACCATATGTATAAGTCTCATATGAAAGACTAGAAGTGGGAGATATAACCTGTGACAACTGGATTAAAAGTGCAGTATGTTACTGCTAGACCATCAGTGATGATGATGATGCTGTTGACAATACAGTTAACTGCAATGACACTGATTTTATGAATACTCTTAGAAAAAATGATTCCTTGACTTTCATCCATTTTTAAAAATATAATTTGTGATATAAAAATGTTTGACTTGCTATATTTCTTTTTTTTAAAAAACTTTGTATTTGTCTTGCAACAAGGCATAAAAATAAGACGTCCATAACTGAAATATATGTTCTTAGTGGTTGTCCATAAAGGATGGCTGCAGATAATACCTGTTTTCCTACACCCTTTTTCCCTGTCCACTTTTGATCACATGTGGCTTACACCCCACCTCACCCCAGGCTTCGGATATCCCCATCTAGCAGGGCTGATATGTGGGCCATGTAATCAGCATCAGGCACTGCGGGCTAGACATATGTATGAATGCCAACCCATTCATATATATTCTGTGGCACAAATGATACAAATTGAGATTAACAAATAATTTATACTTGGGTATAACCCGTAAAGGACATCTGCAAAACATACTGGAATACATGCAGTAGGCATAAAGCAGCTGTTCAACACAGAATATCAAAACAAAAAATACTATTGTTCAGACGTCTGCAAGGTCATTTAAACCCCTCTCCTTTGTCAACATTTGAACACTACCTCCCCCATCTTTGCAGACCTCCAAATGGATGTTTCCTTACAAGACATGATATAGTATAAAAGTAGGCAGAAATAATGCGAAATCACTTTCACAACATTAATGATTTTTTTCTGACAAATCATTTATTTTAAGTTTACCAAAACATTTATTGAAAAAAAATAAGGGAATCATAGCATCGGACCACCCATTTAAAGCAATACAAGATTTAACTATTATTCTCATCACAAGCAGCATGCCTGAGAACAAAGTAAAATAGCAAAACATAGTGATCAATTTAGTAAACACACAGTTTAGTAAGGATACAAATTCATGATTTCTGTATTAGAATAGAAATCCCTAATGTAAAATCTATATTCATGGACATTAAATTAGTAGTTTAGGGACTGATCAATGACATCTACAAATAATAAGTCACCAAGAAAATTTGTGATTTCAGAGACATACATGGCTGACAGACAAGCTAACAAAGGACAAAAGATTGATTATATTGAATGAATACAAATAAAAATATGAAGTAGATTTTATGATCTGTAAGAATCCAGTAAATTACGTCCAGCCAACTGTTATTTAAATCACTTCTGTTCCCAACCAAATATTAAAATCACTTCTACCACCCACTAACCTATAGCCAGAAATTATGTGAAAATAAATATACTTCTGTAGGGGGCAGTCGTTTTTTTTTTATTAAAACATATCTGACGGTGGATCATAATTTTTTTAAATTGCTTCTGTTGTGGGTTGTTTGATTTTGAAAGTGCCTCCCCCCGAGGTGTATATGTTTAAATGGAACAATTAATGATCTCATGGAGGTTTTGTTTATATGAACTTATTCTGTTTTAAAGTTCATAGCTCAAACCATTCTCTAGGTACTGAATTATTAGATTAAAGTTTAACATGACTTTTTCAAATACATGTATATTGACTTCAGTGGATCACATGACTTTATTGGTTTTATTTGCATGGAAAGTGCAGTTTTGATTGAACACTTTACTTCTGCAATTCAGATCATATAAAGATTACAATATCTTTACACAAAATGATTTTAAAAAGAAACTAAAATGACTCTTTGAAATGAGTCTAAAAAGAATATATTATTGCATGAGATGTAGCATCTTAGAGATGAAAACCTGTATGCCTGACCAATATAAACCTTGCATGAAAAAATGTATTCATACATTATATAAGATCAAGTTTTAAAATAACAAATGATATACACAAAGTATTTTTGCACATATTTATATAATTATTTACATTTCTGAAACTTTATTTCATTCTTTTTACTTAAAACATTATCATCTTCCTGCTTTGGCTGCTGAGTAAAGAAGCTGTTGATAGTTGCTCCCTTCATCATTTCAAAATTTCTTCCATGCAGTTTTGTCTTGAAGTGTTCTTCCAGATCATATATGCCTGACACCACCACTTTAATGTCTTTACTGCATATTTTACAAAATGCATGGCAAGATCCTAACTTGGATACATCTACAATGCCATGGAAGACTTTAATCCAATCAGTCTGAAACTTGCCACAACTTACGTCAGTGTCTTCAAGCTTGCGTTTCTTTGAGTTAGGTTTGGCCAGTTGATGGATGGAACATTTCAACTAGATGAAAGAAAAAAATGTAAAAATGTTAGATCTGACATGTTATATAGGAAGATCTCCTGATTACAGATGTGTTATGAATTTATTTATTTCCCCATAAAACCCAAAAATAGAAATCCAGAAAAAAAAAAATTGACAAAGTAGCAGTCCAGAAGTTTATACTTCGTAAGCTGTTGATCGTTTCTATTTAAAATGCATATCTGGTGTTTGAAAAGTTATGAATTTGCTATATGGTGTGCCGTTTTTGGTCACAAACTTGACATAAATTGGCAGTGTTACATATTTTTGAGCTATGAGAATGATGTCACTCGGTATCTGTACTACTTCCGTCATTACGGCAATGCATCTTCCTGTTTGCATTATGCATGTAAAAACTTAATTCAAAACTATGACAGCATAATAAAATGCCTGTGCTAAATTCAGCAAACTATTTATTTTTAATTAGTGCATTGATAAAACATTTAATAAGTCAACTTTATCACCACAGAGAAAAGTCGGATGAATTACAGTTACTAAAACAACTGCCACACTTTGCAAAGTATGAAAATTGATGTAAACTTTATGCATTTGTTAGTATTAAGTATAAATAATAAAATAATAATGTATAAAATAAGAAAATATATTTACTATACATGTAATTAATCAATTTTAGAAATCCAAGTGGGCGTCAAATTTCAGAGCAATAAACAACAAGATCTTCACACACAGGAGTAGTCCTACAATGTAAGATACATCACCCAATAATTTTGTTCTGGGGGTGATGTTACTAAAACAAAAACAAAATGTGCTATATCTTACATTGTAGGGCTAACAAAGGAGCTGACCTATGAATAAAATTTGTTTCATTTTCTAATGAAAGTTGTGGATTTGATTATGATTTGATTGGTTGTTTTGGGCCCAGAGTCCCAGATGCAAAAAAAAAAAATTAAAAAATTTTGTTTTATATTTTGTACAAAAAAACTGTACAAAATGGTTGTATGTCCATACACTGACAACAAAGGAAAACCTGTACAAATTATGGGTAAACCATACAAGTTGACACTTATGTAAGAGGCATATTATTCTTACAACAATAATATATACTGTAGCATTGTCTATAATTTAAAAAAAAGCATGCTAAAATACACTGACATGAATTTGAGCAACTCTTTCGCTTCATATTTTCAAAGCATTGGTTCTAAAAGCAGCTTCTGAAGATATCATTTCTTGTTCTTAAAAATCAGACTGATTACCATTCACTACTGCCAGGTATATTCTTAAAAACCAGATTGAGTTGCATTCACACCTGCCATGTATATTCCTAAAAGCCAGATTGAGTAACAATCACCCCTGCCATGTATATTCCTAAAAGCCAGATTGAGTAACATTCTCTACTGCCATGTATATTCCTAAAAACCAGATTGATTAACATTCAGTACTACCATGTATATTCCTAAAAACCAGATTGAGTTGCATTCACACCTGCCATGTATATTCCTAAAAGCCAGATTGAGTAGCATTCTCTACTGCCATGTATATTCCTAAAAACCAGATTGAGTAACATTCACTACTGCCATGTATATTCCTAAAAGCCAGATTGAGTAATATTCACCCCCCACCATGTATATTCCTAAAAGCCAGATTGAGCAACATTCACTCCTGCCATGTATATTCCTAAAAGCCAGATTGAGTAACATTCACCCCTGCCATGTATATTATTCCTAAAAACCAGATTGAGTAACAATCACCCCTGCCATGTATATTCCTAAAAGCCAGATTGAGTAACATTCATTACTACCATGTATATTCCTAAAAACCAGATTGAGGAACATTCATTACTGCCATGTATATTCCTAAAAGCCAGATTGAGTAACATTCACTACTGCCATGTATATTCCTAAAAGCCAGATTGAGTAACATTCACCCCTGCCATGTATATTCTTAAAAACCAAACTGAGTAACATTCACTAGTGCCATGTATATTCATAAAAGCCAGATTGAGTAACATTCACCTCTGCCAAGTATATTATTCCTAAAAACCAGATTGAGAAACATTCACTCCTGCAATGTATGTTCCTAAAGACCAGATTGATAAACATTCACTACGGTCATGTATATTCCTAAAAGCCAGATTTAGTAACATTCACTACTGTCATGTATACTCCTAAAAAACAATTAAGTAACATTCGCTTCTACCATGTATATGCCTGAAAACCAGAGTGAGTAACATTCAGTACTGTCATGTATACTCCTAAAAAACAGATTGAGGAACATTCACCCCTGCCATGTATATTCCAAACAAATCAGATTGAATAAGATTCACTACTAGTATGTATACTCCTAAAACATCAGGTTTGAGTGTCACTATCACCATATATACTTCTAAACATCCAGATGGAGTAACTTCCACTACTACCATATATACTTACTTATTGTTTTTTGTTCTTGTGATCACTCCTACAAAATTTTCATAGACTCATATTTCCAGGCATATAATGTGATGTCAGATCTGCATCTATGTAGTTTGCATTTGGACTGGTCTGCAAGTATATGCAATATTACAAGTATTAACCTTCCAAAACATTGAATGGTTGTTCTTTTATTTAATTCATTGTTTGGTTTGGAAAGAGAGAAACTTGAAAATAAAATTATTTTGATGTTGAGCATGTATGGGATAAATTTAAGTTGGGATAATCTTTGTCATTGTTGATAAGATTCAGATTTGTATCACTAATAAAATTGGTATATTGTGAAGTATCAATGCATGGATTGGATTACCTTTCAATGTGAAGATTTTGTAGCAAGTCTGGGTTTATTACATATATGAGGTGTAGATTTATTTTGACAACCTGCATCTGTTTAGGTCTGGTCCAAAAAAAAAATCCTTTAATTTGCAATGTTTTGCCCGCTCTTCTTGACCTCTGTTAAGTCAATAACCTGGTTATGTCAGGCATAAGTTTCAGTCCAAAGTGACATTTGTACCCCCTTAAATTGGCAAAAAGCAACTTTTTAACATCAATCTCACAGAAATTTTACAAGAAATGGTCCGCAAAAGTGATTTTCATGTACAATTTGGGTAATATGGCGGTAGTCACATGTTTATTTAGTAGTCTTTCTGTTTTAGGCTCCTAAGAGTAGCTTAACTGATTAGTTTATTAAGAATATATCATGTTCACTACATAAAATATTCAAGGGTTTACAAAGACAAAAGTGTGCACAAATTACAATGTAACTTTATTTTATGAAAACACAGAATTATAGATGTTAGCTACATGTGGAGTTTATCATTTCTCTTTTGTTTTTTAAGGTACATTTCAGATCTGAATTATGTTCAGAATCACATTTATAAAAGAAACAATGATTGAGGAAATACAAGTTATTAAATTAATAATTGATGTGCAGACGGAAAATTGCTGATCAGCTGAATTTTCAAAACTCGTAAAATTGTTCCATATGCATGTAATATCATGACGATTTATTTTATTGCATTTTAAGGCAAAATAGCCAAACATGTCAGCAATATTTTCAAAATATCTAAAAATTAAAAATATATCATAATCTGCACTGCATTATATTTTTTAGTAAATGTGAAGTAATATAAGTCTGCTTTTTGTTTAATCTGACGTTGATTTGTAATGAACAATTCAATAGCACTTATGTTTTCTTATGTATGCTCGGCAATGGTGACACTTGCCACAAACAATTTAATTTTTTTTATGCATTCAGTCATTTCATGAAACGGCATATACATGTACCTGTCAAAAGAAAATTAACAGGAAGAAATTTATTACTAGGCAGAATATCACCCTATATATATATATATATATATATATATATATATATATATATATATATATATATATATATATATATATATATATATATATATATATATATGCACGGAAATGGATAATTTCAGGCTCTTGGCTTCTACACATTGGCAGTCAAGACCCCATAATTTAGATTTCAGGCTTGAGCTCTTAATTTTGTTTTGTTTTCTTATTTGTAATATCTCTTCTTTCAGTCTGGCAGAAAAATTGGCTTCCATTGTTTTATTTAATTTGTTTTCAAAATTCCCGTGAGTACCTGTGAAAGGGAACCACATTTGACTGAGAGAAAAAAAAAAACCCCAAACAGAATAAAAGAATCTGCTCACTTAAAAGACTTCAAAGTCTGTTTCCAGGGCTGGTTTGCTTTGCAGTAAAATAACCTTTGTATTTGATATCATGCAGGTAAGTTCAAAGAATGAGTTTATTGCTAGCTACTGGATTAAGTTTATTGACCACCTGGGCATCTATTTGTTTGTCATCTGGAATCATAATTGATACATACTCACATTGATGCATGCAGGGTAAGTAGTATACTCATCAACTTGCTTTAATAATACTCTTTGTAACCCATGTTATTGCAAAAGGATTGTCATTTGCACACACAGTGAATGTACATGTATTTTCAAACATGTGTATTGATCTTTATTTGCAAGATGGTCATGTATTGACCAGGATATAATACAATCTTGGCTATTTTGCACCTAACACCATGTTATGCGTGAATGAAAGGTGCCTGAAAGCATTCTGTTTGATTTCTCTCTCTCTCTCTCTCTCTCTCTCTCTCTCTCTCTCTCTCTCTCTCTCTCTCTCTCTCTCTCTCTCTCTCTCGTTTATGATTTTCTTGGATCCATTTTTTCAGTCATGATAACATATTCAAATCTCCGATTACAGCCAAACATGATTTGTTTTTCAGTGCGTCATGTGTTATATGGCATAAGTGATGTACGCTGCAGTATGAATGCATACGCTATGTGTGATATAGGGAGTTCATATATTTTTTTAAATAAATTGCACATGATAAAAAAGGAATAAATAATAACAACACCAGATTAATTTCTTTCATTTTATTATCAATTAAGCATTTTGTGTATTTTATGGTAACATGCAGTGTGAGGGAATTCCAGCTAATCACAAGAGCAAGAAATGGGAGTAATGGTCAAGGACAGCTTAAAAATTATGTCACTGGTTTTTATGAACCTAGATATCTTGGGACCCAATTATGTTGACAATATTTTTACACCCCCGACGATGTAATACAGATAACTGGGTTTGACCCTACATGAAGTTTAGATTTAATCACATTCATGAAACTTAGATTTAGTCACATAAATGAAGTCCTAATTTAGTCACACATAAAACTTAGATTTAGTCACATAAATGAAGTCCTGATTTAATCACACATAAAACTTAGATTTAGTCACATAAATGAAGTCCTGATTTAGTCACACATAAAACTTAGATTTGGTCATGTACATGAAGTCTAGATTTTGTTATGTACATGAAGTGTATATTTAGTCACATACATAAAGCTTATATTTAGTCACATACATAAAGCTTAGATTTAGTCACATAAATGAAGTCCTGATTTAGTCACACATAAAACTTAGATTTGGTCATGTACATGAAGTCTAGATTTTGTTATGTACATGAAGTGTATATTTAGTCACATACATAAAGCTTATATTTAGTCACATACATAAAGCTTAGATTTAGTCACATAAATGAAGTCCTGATTTAGTCACATACATAAAGCTTAAATTTGGTCATGTACATGAAGTCTAGATTTAGTCACATAAGTGAAGTCTAGATTTAATCACATACTGTATATGAAACTTAGATTTAGTCATATACATGAAATCTAGATTTAGTCATTTACATGAAGTTTATTTAGTCACATAAGTGAATTCTTGATTTAGTCACATATATGAAGCTTAGATTTAGTCACATACATAAAGCTTAGATTTAGTCACATACACAAACTCTCTATTTAATCACATATATGAAGCTTAGATTTAGTCACATATATGAATTCTAGATTTAGTCACTTATACATATGCAACTAATGCAATGCAGTTTCCTGCAGGCCCTCTAAATGTTGTTGACAGAAAATAGCATTTATGATATACTTAAGTGAGAAATATAGACTTATTGGTGAAATAATTTTTTGTACATACAAATGTTGAACCTGCAGGAAAAACCTGAGTACTTTTTGAGCTAGAACAAATAAAATAGCAACTGCCTTATATTTCAGACATGGAAATTAATCTTTGATAAAGAAATTTGAGTAGATGTCATTTGGGTTTCTCTAAAGTTATTTCCTCATATTTCGTTGACAACAGCAACAAGGTCACTGTGATGATTGCTGTCTTGGACTTGCATTGTTTTCAGCTAGGGTCAGATAAGATAGTAAATGACAACAATGTAATTTACTGCTACAGATTATGTCAACCCATTCCTACCACCATAAGTCAGGCCATGAAAGGAGATTCATTTATAAAGAGAAGGTAGGGGTTAGTGTTGTGCCAAAGAGTGGTTTTCATTTTCTAAACTTTGATTCTGGAGAAAGTGTGGTATCTAATAAAAAAAAGATTTTCTTTTCTTACATTAATAACTGATATATTTCATCTTGTTGTACCAAAAACTAGATATTTTAACTTGTTGGTATTAACATAGGAAAAGAAATTATCCTACATGTAGTTGGGGATGTTTTTCTTAGTAAATTGTTTTCATTAAAATGTTAAGTCCACAAGTTACAATTCCACTGGTGATGAAATAACTCTATATCGACAGTTTAAAACACAACAAACTTCATGCAATTTTAAAGAGGACTGACCCAGAATACACCAAATCAGGAGAAAACTTTTTTTTGAGTCAAAAACCAAAATGTAGACTCTAATTGTATTTGTATATACCTTATGGTAGTTTCATGTTGAACAATTTCTGTAATGTCAATCATTGTATGTTGCATTAGTGAGATTCAGTAAAAAAAATGTTATGGCGGCACAATTAGAAAACAAAACGGATTATTTTTTATATGGTGATAAATTTACTTTTTAGCTGATTTATTATTTTAAAGTCAGTGATGCATATCAGTCAAATCATTACAATTATTTAATCTAGGGCTGTACTCCACAATGTTTTATATATTCATTTTCCACATGCTTTTACAAGAATAGTGTTGGGATAATTTGATTCTACCCATCTCTTTGTGATTGCTTGGATGAGTAGTATTGCACACCATTCACTTTAATTGGGCAGGGTTGGGATGGGATCGGGTCATTGATGATGTGCAAAATGGTCTTAGAATATTTACTCCCTCCTGGGAATTTGCCTTTGTAATCAGGCAGAGTGATGGAGGAGACTGAATTTCTGAGAAGTTATTGGTGATTGTGCATCTCTTTTGCTGTGCATCTCTTTTGCAGTGCATTATAATGCTATACAAACCATTATCATTTGCCAGTACTTTGCAATAGCCTTATAAGTTGCATTTTTAACCTTTTATTTTACTGTATTTTTGCAGTTGATTGGTATCATCCTAACTATTGGCATGCGGGCAATTATCAACAGATATAGTGTGCTTGCAGCCAATTGTGCAGTTTCAGGAACACTTCTTGTAGGGACCATATTCACAGGTAAGGGTAAAATATGACCACCTGCCCTGATTATTTACCTCAATCTTGTGATCGTGTTTGAATCCTAAATACTTGTCAGGAGGTTATATGCATGCCCATAACATTTACCCCAGTATAGAGGATCTGATTTTCAACACACAGTAAGATTTATTGATGTCTTTTTGGATCCTTAAAATCACAGTCAAACCTTATTTGATGAATTCACAAGTGTTTCTAAAATAATGATAAACTCAAATAATTCTCAGACTTTATGGCTTTTAAATCCAGAGCACAGCCAGCCAGGTTATTTGTTTGCCAGGAATGTATCATAAGTGCATGTACAACTTATATTTATAGTGAGAAAAAAAGTTTGTCTTCAAAGAAAAGTGGGTTGTGAATTCATTTTTGAGAAGGATTTGGTTTAAATTGTTTTCTTTAAAATGGTCAGCATTCTTTTCTGTGTTATTTTCACTTGAAAATTGACAAAATTAACCGGCAAAGGATTTAGACCCAACCTTCATTGCACTGGCCACTAAGATGAATATAGGTCCATGATATTAAAACATTTGTTAAGATTAATATATAAATCCTCAGTTGGATATCAAAAATGTATTGATGTAAAGATCCCCATCACAATTTGCTTATAAATTGACATTGTCTTTAATTGCAATTTTGTGTATGTTATGCTAAATTGCTCCAAAATTCTATCTCATGATATTAGTAAATATTGGTAGATAGTGTTGAAAAATAATCCAACTGACAAGAAATATTACATTAGAAACTGATACAAAATAAAAGCAAAATGAAAGATTTACAGACATCAAAATTAGATTTAAATTAAGCCCTAAGTTTAACTCATGGAAAAGTGGGAGCATCCCACATTGTTGGTCTTTTGACAACATTGGTCAAATTTCTCCCTAATCCTACTGAGTCAGGGAAAGGTCTGATTGGGGGTTTAATTTGATTTTATATGACCAATAATGGAGAAAATGTTAATCAAAAATCTATTATGTAAAATAATTTGCATAATTTCCATGAAGAAAGTAATTTTGTCAATTTTACCAAGAATAAATTAATTCATGAGAAAGAAAATTTTGTCACTTCCATTGCAGTAGTATCACTTTATTGATATTTATTTATTCAAGGATCAGTTAAAGTCTGATGCAAATTATTTTCCTGTTGTAGCATTTATTGGTGCCAATTATAAAAGACAAGCTGCTGGGAAAGAGGTAAAATGCATTTTATTTATTGCTATATAGATTGATTGATTGAATGATTGATTTTCAAACAATACAGTTGACCAGTTCCTGCATTTCTATTTGATAATGAGCTGTGGTAGAGACTCTGAACCAGTCTGTGAGAAATAAATTGTGTATAGCAATATTTTGGAAAAAATAATTGCTGATGTATTTTAAATATACTCTACTGACACACACTTTGCCCTTGACATACTTAGCATCTATTTATATGCTATTCTCATTATTGACAAGATAAAAAAATACTTTAAAATCGACTACCTATTGTCACTTTCAGGCCATTGAAGACAGGCTTCATATGATCAGATGCAAGACTTACTTTAGCCCTTTGTTTTGTGCTGCATGAATATTTAAAAACCAATTACTAATTTCATGTCCCACTTAAACTTGGAAGACATATTAACCTCAAAACAGAAGAAATAATGCAATATCTTCATGCAAAGAAAATCTTATATTGAACAAGTCTGGCCATTGAGATGAATACCAATGAAATCTATAATATTGTACTTCCAGTGGATGCAAAAAACTGCAGTGGCTGCAGGTACTTGTTTTTCTTATTGAAGCAAAAAAACTATTGACAACATTCACTCCCATTCTATAAAAAAAATAAAATGCATGAAAGGTAACAGACTATTTGTGGTTTGAAATGCGCCCCCCCCTCTGCCAACTTTGTGCTAATTTTATTTACCCAGTTGGCACATTCAGTCACAGATTAAAATATCTCTGCATAAAAAGAGATTTTCCAACATTTGTTAATTATGTACAATTTACTGGTAAGCAGAGATGCCAGGATTTTATATAAAGTTGGAAGCTCCCTAAGGGTCACCAAAATGTCAGGAGAGCAGACCAAAAATGAAAAGGTGGAGGACACTGCCATAGTTCAACATTCACCTAACACTTCAGTATTCATTTATCTTGCTTCATGCTCTACTCTATAAGAGCTCTGTTGAAATCAAAATCTTAAAAGATGTCACCTCTGGTTGTATAAGGATTAATCTGTTGTTTCAGGGCATGCTCTCTTCCTTATCTGTGTATGAATAGTGTTCTGTGCTTTTGCTTGGAAGGGCATATACACCGCTAGCTTAGTCATCTTGAACAAATTTGGAAATTGTTCATTATGGTTGTTAATATGTACATTTTTCCTGAGCTGATGGGTATTGTCTTTTTGGATACTTATGTTCCAGAATAAGATTTTTTACTAACATAATTTATGCCACATTTTCACTTTCTTGAATCAGTGCTTGACCAACCACTTTGCTTAATTTACTATATGTTCCATAATGCAGTTCATCGTGATGATGGTGATCATAGTCTACTTGTTCAGGCAGAGGAATCTTCATCAAATAAATGTTTTTTTTAATTTCTTTTTTTATACTCTTATTTAATCTTAACCCAGATAGGGATATATAGTTTTGTAGTAAATGATCCTGCAAGGCTTAACTGTTTGAGTTAAGAAAAGACAATTGCATTTTACTTTCTTTTTTTCTATAATTTAATTGGTCTTGGTATTTAATTTAGCCTTTTCTAATTTTCATTGCAAAGTACCATTGAAAGAGAATTGACTGGCATGCTGTCTTTTTTTTGTCCATGCAACATATGCATCAGACTCCTATTTAATACCATTTTCAGTCTTAAAATCATTCATTGGTATCTCCATTAACATTTTTCCAGCTCTAGTAATCATGGATAGTTCATAACTTTAAAAGTCATCATCTCTATCATCAGTCAGTATCTGCCAACTGAAATCATCATCTTAAGATGTTCCATGCTGGGAATCAGCCATTTTGGGTTTTCTAGGTAGCCCGTATTTTAATCACACATTTATAAAACTTCCTTGACACAAAGTTCAAACTACAAAATACTGTAATGCTTGTTTCAGGGCCTTGTGTGCCAGTCAGATTTAGTTTAAAAACCATTCATGTCATGCTGATATGTAAAAACAGTTGCATACCTGAAAAACTTAATTTCAGCAAGCACTATTATACCTTTACTGGTGTGACTTGTGCTGTGATAGTACATTCTTGTATGAACAACTTCCAACTAATTTTTGGGAGTTTTCATGCATCACTGCTTTCCAAGTGTGCAAATTTGACAAATTTTGCATGATTTGTGCAATCACACACCCTGTTGGTATCTTTTCATTAGTGCATTTGCACACCCTGGCAGTATCTGTTTATTAGTACTTTACAGATTAATTAAATACCATGTTTTGTATGAAGTTTCCATTCTGCTTTGCCAGTACATCTTATTTGCCATGCAGTTAATAAGCTACATTAAGTTCTGATTGGTGGTTTTTGCTTACCCTGGACAGGAACAAACACAATGTTATATAACTGTGTGTGACGGTGACACACCAGTAGTGTAGCTTTCCAATTTGAGTAAACAAGATACAAATCATCATAAAACCTTCACCTAAAAGTGGTTATTAAATGATGAGTAAAGCACTTTACATGTGGAACACATTTGGAATGTCTCCTTTATGTTGAATATACTGTTGGTATAAGATGATTATCACAGAATTGGCAAGAGCGTTGGGTAGATTATGAACCACATCATTTTGTGTTAATTTGTAGAAGGTGACTGTGTTCTCAATAGTCTCCTCAGTTTTTACTAACAAATATGAGTGCCTATGCTTGTGACAGCTGGCTTTCATGAATTCTCAATTTAAAAAATAACAAGACCAATGAATAATAATTATTCTTAACTGATGAAGATTAAAATAACTTACATATGGTAAGCATAATTTTGTATTGGTTCTTCACCTCTTGTATCAGCATGTGCATTGGTACAGTAAAAGTATAGGTGCATTGATATATCGATGAATTGTTTCACCCTTGATCCATAATTCTGTCTTTACAGAATTTTTACATTTGTAAATCATATTTCAGTGTTTTTAATTCATATTTCAGTGTTTTTAATTAATATTTCAGGCCATTGAAGTTCTTGACCATGTGCAGGTACAAGTTAATCAGGAGAGCATAGAGTTTAAGCAAGGTGAAAAATGAAAAATCGAAACTTTAATCACATGATGTAACATAACATTTAACCCTATCAGGACCTGGAGTCACCATCTTTCATTGATGTCATCAGGATACTACACTGGAATACGTTATTTTCTTGGAATTTGCCTTGAATGGAAGGTGCATTATTTGGCAGACTGTCCATGAAATCAAATGCCCAAAATTTTTATAATCCTTTAGCTAATATATCCCACTGCTTTTCATTTTTTCTCCATGTTGCCATTGAAAAATGAAATATACTGTAGTTCTTTTAAAGCCTGTGACAGTGATATTAATTGATTATTACATGATAATTAATGATTTAAATATTGATATCCAGTGAATGAAAATATTCCAGAAATATGTTGTCTTTATTTTATTTCATTCATGTCAGGGTTTACCTTTAAAAAACATAGAATACAGTTTTCATATGATGTCTGCCTGTCATGATTTTCTGACACATCAGTGATAAAGATCTTTAAATGTTAATAAAATTGTATTGTATTTTCTACATTTTTTTTCTTTAAGAGGTTAGGACCATATTTTGAGCATGCTCAAATATACCTTTCAGAACTGGATTAAATCGAGTCACTGTTTTAATTATCTTTTCTTTAAATCAAAGTGTAGATTTATATTTTGACATGTTGGTCTGTTAGTTCACAAATTGGAGTGTGGTGTTCATGTATTTTTTTCCTTCAATTCTTATTGTTGTTATGCAGTTCTTTTTAAAGTGCAGTCCATGTTCAGTCCAATTTTTTTTTTCATAAACCTCGTTTGCATGAATTTATGCTCAGATAAGACAGTTGTATTCCATTTTAAAACAATTTTTGTATTGTTACATTTCATATTTGTACCAAGATTAATCTTCATTGTTTATTGAAACAACATAACTTCTCTAAATGATTAGTATATATGTGGCATTGATTTCCCATTGTATAAAATTTATATATGCACAACTGAAACTGGCAAACAGTCTAGAAATCCCATAGTAAACTTATATGATCAGGCAACGTACAAGAGTTCAGTGTGAATGCCACTTAGTTCTAATGCTGTGATTGCCATTGCCATTGAAATGCTTAAAGTGCACAGAATTGATAACACATGATTAAATTCAATCCTTTGTTATCAACTTTTCTGATAACTCTGCCCCTATAGCTGTATTGGTGTGGTGGATGGTTTCAGATTTCATTGTACATATTCATGAAACACTACAATTGCTGCATATGGTTCTTAGATATTTACTGGTATTTCTTGCAGATCTTTAGTTACTGTCAGTTAAAGGGTGTGAAGTACATTTCCATATCAAATCATATGTTTGACAACTTGCCAATCCGTATGGATAACACATCCATTATTGAATTTCATTGACGTCATAACTTTATGGACTTCATAACATCAAATTACAAATAGATTGAGTAATTTGAATGTGTGACCCAAAATGGGCAGAATACTAAATTAATGTGTCAGTTTTGTAATTTTACATATTTGTTTTAAGGTGTTAAATCACATTCATTCATATGAAAAATCCAAAGATACCTCAGTTACAAGACCAAATCAACCATTTCAAATAATCCAAGTTACATCAGATTGGTTTCTTGATATTGATGGAACAGCAGATCATCCACCCTTGGAGCCAGGAAATTCGAAGAGAGGGATGTATTTTTCCACATGGATTTACAAGTTGCTGTATATCAGATTTAATAATAGAAACACAGGAAGACCTCACAGCAGGCTTTGAACAAACATTTGTGCCCCTGATGAAACCCACCAAAGAAATTGGCCAGCATGCCAAAGATATTACAAAGGTTGCAGAGACCACAGCGGGACAAGTGTCAGCACTCATGGAAACAGAAGAAGCACCCAGCTCAGTTCGTAAAATAGGCAAATGCACTAAGGATAATAACACTTGAGATCACACTAGCCTCGCTGCGAGTATATTACAGTTTGCCCATTATCCGATTTCAACCGTTTGGCATTCTTTCCGCGATTAACACAATTGTTTTCAGCAGACAGTGGCACAAACTGGCATTTGATCGAACTTTCTACGAGCGCATAAGATGTATAATTGATTAAAAAAGAAATTCGACGAAGAATTTAGGTGGTCATTGTCAAAGACTCTAAAACTTGTATATGTGCCCATGAGACTATACTCAGTTCTGTCATTTCCATCCAATATTAAATGTATGTGATGACTATTGCACGGTCATCCATAATGCCAGTGTTAGGCTGGTCTGGCCACATTTCAGAAGATGAATGACTCTTGTGTGTGGGATATCACGTCGCACCTGACATTGTGGAAATTACCTCAACAACACAGCTTCATCTATCCCGCTGCACCGTCAATGGCGGTTACCAAAGCTGGTCAACACAACAGGCTTAGTTGTGCAGGGATACATTTATTTGGGATTTCACCCACCGTGGAACCAGGTGACTTGATCTCGATTACGTCCACTGCACCCGTGTATCTTTCATGCCATAATAATCGGCTGACCATTTTCTTTTTTTCCTTTTGGTTCAAGACTGGCACGTGGTGGGTCTGCGGAGTTAAATGTTGATGATACAGCTGTACATTAGAGATTGGCCCGAATATAATAACAACATTACGGAACTGGGATCAGTGACGTTGTTAGTTGATTATATGCGAGCGCACCAAAATCTCACAGTTCCGACCTTACATTCTCCACTCGTCGCAAAGCATGTGGCCATGCATGTCATGGATATTGTTTAAAGTGCTGATGGATCGATTAAGAACTGGTGTTGCAGGAGGCTCAGACGCATCAAGATTGAATACAGCGATTAGTCATACGAGCACCATCAAAGATGGCTCCAGTTACATTGCCATTGATTGAATCAATGCCATCTGCAGTGAGTAAAATCATTAACGAAACAACTCAACGGCGTTTGTCAGATTCAGAGATTGCAAATCTGGCTATGGGGAGTGAATTTGCACGGTATTAATATCAATTCTTTGCAAACCATAGCCCAATTCAAAGAGTTATTTGATTCAGCATTCGACATGAGAGCGCATGTGCTGATAGATCGCAACAAGCGATATTTTCAGTATTACTCTTATCCAGCCAAAGAACCCTATCAGTTAAAAATAGAATTTGAAGTGCAAGACACCTCTATTTTTTTCTTCCAAGTGAGGAAGTGGATGAAAAACTTGTGCGGCGCAAACAGTGTCAATTTTGATGGCAATTCCAATGTGGATTTGTTAATAATGGCATCATGGCATTATTCAACTGTGCAGGTTACTCCATCGATGAAAAGGAAATCGAATCTATTCTGGATAATGTGGACGTGGCCACGACAATTCTCGGACTCGCCCAATTCATTAATGATTACACGAGAACCGCTGAAACAACAGTGTTATTTGTCAAGGATGCAACTGATCACGCAGATCAGAAAGCAAATGTAATCATACGGCCTCGAAATGCTGCTGGCTACTCTGATGCAGCTAAGCAAATTTTAGAGTTTCCTAATTCTGACTTCAATCTTGGATTACTTTGTGAATGAATGTGTTATCTCCTTCACTGAGCAAAGAGTCACGCTTGTTGTCGTTCATGATGTCGGGAACCTCGTCAACGTTGACATTTCTCTCATATACCAAAGACGCACACCCAGCTTTTGAAAGTTGTTGGGCAGTTTACCCAGCTCGGTTTTACTCACCAAACGTGTTTGTGGCATTTTCAAAATGTAAATTGAGATAATAGTCAAGAGCATAGTAAGATGATGCTGGACACTTTAAAAGTGACTCAGGTCTCTGCGGTTAAACGGTCATCAGGAACTGTCGGAATAAATTCAGCTTGATTATGCAATGCCAGTCATACTGCCCGTACATATCACAATCTGTGGAAGGCATATGCACAGGCACGAAAGAGTTTCCCACGTTGTACCCGATTTATTACTTTTCACTGGAGCATCTAGAGTTGTTCAGGCAGTCCGTTATCGGCATATTTTTTTCTGCGCGTGACCGTATTGCTGGTGGTGCAAATTACAAATGCTATGTTGTGATACTTTTCAACAAGACACTGTTGTTGGAAGGCGTAGGTCGACAAATGACAGTGATCGATACAGCTGTGAAAAATTCGTAATTAAACAATGTTTCCTATTTGAATAACAGTGTACTACCACGACGTAGGGGCCCCGAGTGGCCGAGTGGTCTAAAGCGCTGTCCGTTACGGATGGATCACTGCCATCTCACCTCTGTCTGCCTGGGTTCGAGTCTAGGATTCGGCGAATGTGGATATGTGAGAAAGCTTGCCAGTAGCTTCTCGTGGGTCGGTGGTTCTTTCGGGTGATTTCCAGGTTTCTTCTTCCACCATTAATACTGGCCGCCATGAATAGGCTATCGTGTGCTGAAAAATGGCGTTAAGTACAAACAACAAACAACAACAACTACCACGACGTGAATATCGGCCTTTTCTAAAGTCAGATAGCAAAAAATCAAACACGCAATCCAAAATAATTGTCGGGTCACAGTCTACAGTAAAATTAACTGGAAATGTACCCGTGAAGTGTTAAAAAACAACTCTCAGCTTAATGCGGCCAAACACACAAAATTCTTAAGTAACATTAAAATTTCTTAAAGTCAGAGGTGGCACAAATGCAAAGGACCAGTGGAC
Organism: Potamilus streckersoni; assembly: GCA_016746295.1. Classification (NCBI taxonomy): domain Eukaryota; kingdom Metazoa; phylum Mollusca; class Bivalvia; order Unionida; family Unionidae; genus Potamilus; species Potamilus streckersoni. The sequence continues at coordinate 27,515 of JAEAOA010000193.1, forward strand.
TATTTCCGTTCCTTGCAACAATTGCAGCATTGTTGCCAGTAGTGGCTCTAGTGGTTGCAAAAGCTGCAGTGTTAGGGGCTGTCTCAACTGCGTCTGCAATAGCTTTGAGAAAAGGCAGCTGGCTGTCATATAAAAAGAAAAAGGCTTTCGATTTCTAGGCACAAGTCAAATATCCTTTGGTAGAGGCCTTCGATTGCCTGGTCACAAAAGATCATGCATCCATTGACCAATCTTGATTTACTCGCGATGGCAAAATCGATCAAACATTTTCTTGCTGTTTTTATGCGAGATGAATTTACGACAGTGGCGTCAAGCACACGCGAAAAGGGCATCGTCAATCTGGATTTATCCACAGGCACTGGTACCCATTGGGTAGTATACGCGGTGATACCACAACATAGTTTGTATTTTCACTGGTATGGAATTTCACCACTAATCGAAGTGGTTATTTATCCCGAGTAGTGGTAGACGTGGACAACTGGTTCTTCTGCCATTGTTTCATTCGACTATGCCTGTACAACAAACACGGTTGGATGACCACATATACAGTCATCTTGTCGTTGAAGCGTTGCGCGCACTGGAGAGCTTACCAACCCCACAAACACTTATTAATTTCACATTAAAGTATGTGTGATATTATACAACATGGCTATAAGCATTTACGGTCGCTACTATTCTCGACTACACGGTTCCTATGTGGATCTTTGTCGATTTGCCACCAAAGCGGATTTGTATGCTTTTACCAGCAATGCAGTTGTTGGCGTTGATCTAAGTGAGCATGTGATTTTTTGAAGATCAATTAAGCAAACTGAAAACGTCCAACATAGATATTTAAGATATCATTGTCAAGTTTAAACTTTGTGGTAAAGAATCTGGTTGAATCAGAGACATTGGCGTTTCGGTTGCTCATATCAACGACTGTTTTGATACTAAAGCTGCAACAAAACAACACGTGAATGAATTGATTAAACAAATCAACAAGTTGATCAACAGATCACAGAAACTTACACCACCACGCATAGTAACTTCATGGTAACAAATTTTGGGAATATTAGTCAAAGAAGGTGATAAAACAATTAAATCGAATTTGATCAAGTAATTTTTTTTTAAAGTTATACTTGCTGCTTGGCAAGCATTATTTTTAGTCGCGAGCCCAGGTTCAACTTTTTTACACGCTGCTGCAAGAGAAACACTGACACCAGATATTATTAACAAAAACAGATTTAATGATGCGCCACTTGAAATTATGCCAGAGCAGGTCATTAGCGGCGGTAGATATGATATCACTCGCAGTATTTTTGCATAGTATTTGTAACATTTTTTTGACGCACCAAAGATTTTTATGATAGTATCTATATTATTGATTTAAGAGTCAACATCTTGTTTCGGAATATTTAATGAAATATGATTGAAATCGACTATATTTTTTCATTATATAATTTTTGTTTACATATTTCATACTATCATTTAAGTAACGAATTCGGAAGTTTCAGCTACAAACTCAATACACCACAAGTAAGTAGCTGTGGTTAACTTTTTATAATAAGCTATCAGCATAAACGTTTCCTCAATATTTTTGTTTAACACAATAGACACATTTCCAGACAAATCGGTTGAATGACGCCATGGGAATATTGTAAATATACTAAACTTTGCACTACTAAACACAGACAATCTATATACACCAGTGACCTCTGCGGTATGTTTAAGAGTTTTCGTTTGCTGCGACCATGTTGCTTTTTCTGATGCGACTGTGCACACAATATTTTTAATTTGTTTTTGAGGAATTTTAATAAGATCAGTTTTTTGAATAATGTCAGGAATGCCACTAATGATATCGTTTATTTTTGTGTTAATGTCAGCGAGATTAATAACTGTTGGTGAAGTTAAAAAAAAATCATTATTGGTTCTGTTTAAATTTCTACGAAAATTTAGAAATGTTTGTACGTGATTACTGTAATTAGTTCTAAATGCGGCAATTCTATCATTTATTGTTATTAACAAAGTCATTATTGGAATTTCCTTATCGTCGACGTATTTTTTAGCTGCAGCATCGAAATCTGTTTCTGGTACTCTGAGATTACTAATACCATTATTGTTCATATTGAGAAATGCAAACATGATACCACCGCGCACTGACACGTACTTGGATCCTTGGTCATCGACATAATTTTTCGTTGCTGCATCTGTATATGCGGTTGGGTTTCCAACATATGTAAATTTTTCCTGACATAATGATGTCACCAGTAAATTCATCGCCAGCTTTCTTAACATAATCGTTAACGGACTTGCCCAAATCTTGTATTTCACCTTGATCAGCAAAATTAACTATATTATTAACAGCCGCGGTGGGAATTCGTACAAATACATCTGATAGTTGTATATTACTCATTTTTAATCGTCCTTCTTTATCTTGAAAAATAACTTTGTTTTGATCAACACTTGTGATATTTAATAAATTAGTATTTCATTTTTGAGCTGATCAAGAGTTGCGTATTTAGATAAGTCACCTTGCTGAGCAGACGCTGAATCTCCTACTAATGTTCCAAATTTTGAATAAAACTCATTATTTATTTACTACTTGACAAACTTATATGCCATAATAGTAATGGCTAAATCATCGATATTAAACTTTGACACAGAACGTTTGGTGAAACATAAACATAACAATGATCTTCCAGATTGTAATTAACTTATTGTTGGTAGAACTGGATCTGGCAAAACAAATTTGCTAATGAATTTACTTTTAGGAGATAATTTTAATTACGATCGCGTTTATATTTACACAATTAATCCGCAACAAGATAAGAACGAGTTACTTAACAATTATAATGACAATCTTCGTGACGATCTTGAATCTGGCGAGGATTTCTTTATCTTCAAACAACCGGAAGAACTTATTCCAGTTAATCAACTCGATTCAACTCGAATCAGATCGTATTTTTCACTGTCACGAAATAAGAAACGTATTTCTATTTATCGACAGATTTATTAGGCGAAATACTGGTTTTATATTATTTCCAGGACTTGACAATATTGACGTTAGAAATATCGCGAACGAACTTTGTGGCGACGAAGCAAAATATAAATTTATTGAAATGTACTGTCAATCAACGGCAAATAGATATGATTTCTTTTTTTTCGATAAGTCAACAAATTATAAGAATAAAATGTTTCGATGTTGTATTGAAAACTATCTACAATAGTATTTTATGGAAAATATAAAAAAATATATATAATTAAATGGAAAAATAAGCAAAATATAGAAAATATATCAAAGATCTAAAAACAACTTGCGCGTCTCAGGCAAACTTTAAACAGCTAGTAAAGCAAGCACGACGTGGCCAAGTTGCAGCAGAAACAGCAGTTACAGTTCTCAAACCAATTACTGATGCTTTACTTGGAGAACAACCCGAAACTAAACCACTATCAGAAGAAGAAGTACAAGGAAAAGGTTTGGTTGTAATTATTATTGGAAAATCTGTAGAAGAAAAAAGAAAATTAGCTGAGGCGCTTTTAGCAAATATAGCTGATCCAGCTGTGAGACAAACTATATTGGATAGGTTGAAAAATACTCCGCTTGAGCTTGAGCGAAAATTAGCTGAATTAACAACACAAGAAATTAAAAATATGATAAATTTATCAGGAGAAATAAATGATATTTAAGAGGAGCAAAAATGAGTTGGCGAGCTTTCTGTTAGTTTTATGTAGGTCGGAGAGAAAAGTTTATAAAACTAGCAAATGTTGCGATAGAAGATTATGAATACAATAATTTTTTTTAAAGAAAGAATGTATAAAAGATATTGATAATATAAGTAAGTGGACCGAGAAGAGTATGAAGCACTAATTTATATAAAAAAATGAAATAATAAGAGCAGGAGCTGCTGCTAAAAATAAGTTAAACACAGCCATAGAAACTGATGATAGGCTTTCACTTTATGATAGAATGAGATATAGTATTATTGCTTTAACATTTGGAAGAACAGCAGAAAAGAGCAATATAAAACAATGTCTGAAAATTTATCTCGATTTTGCAGAAACTTATGACACAGACTACGCAGTAACGGAATTTGAATATGTTGAATATCTTGATGAAAATTCTAATGAACCTAATAAAATTGGCGTTAGAACATTTAATACACGAGACGAGGACGTATTTCTACTGCCTCGAGGCAATGCTGGAAGTACGTCGTCGGATTATGACAACAGCTGATCCACCTATAACAATTGTAGGTGACTTAGAAGTAGCTCATATAAATAATGGTTGGTGTTTATTTAAAATTGCTCGATATCAGCTGGCCAATCGAATTGTTGAAGATATTTCAAGTCACAAGTTGCAAGTACGATCTTAAATATCGTTTCGTTTTCCGACGATTACTCCAGATCAGTCGCAACTAATATGATGTGGTTTAATAACTCCATCAGTCACTGGAATTTGAACAGCAGGATCCGGATATTTTTTTCAAAATTAACATTAATTGTTGGAGCCAATGCAGATGCAAACTCTAAACGTGAGAGCTTTTCTTATTGAAAACTCTGAAGAGCTAGGCATAGCCGCTCCAGCTGCAGACGCTGTAAGAGTTTCGCTTGTTGCTGCTTGTAATAATATTGGTATAACCGCACCAGTAACAGATGATGGAAATGCAATGCTAAATTTAGTTAACAGATCGCGTAACATAAGAAATAAACGTTATAATGAAGGTTTTGCAAAAGCGAAAAGAACTCGTAGTAGCATCACGTCAAATTACGATAATGTTACTGTTAAGTACAATATTTGGCTTTTGCAGATACTATAAAAAAAAAGCATTTCGTGGAGTTAAACATACACTTATCACTTATTTTAGATCGAGCAGAACAAAATGATTGCATATTTAGATTTGGTTCTTCTAATGCGCTATTTGTCGTAAACAAAATTGTGCTGTGGATGTCACGAATAACTCCATCAGTCACTAAAATGTTAGAATTAGATAGCATGCTGGAAAAAAATCACCAATAAAATTCATTTTCAGCAACATAAAATATATCAAACATCAGTTCCGAATACCACCGACTACACATGGTGAGTCACAACAAAATCGAGTGTTCAGCTGCCGCGTCAGTTATTCGTTGTATTCCAGCAATAAGCTCGACGTAATAACCAACAACAAAATAATGGAGTATTTGATAACGCTAATATATTCTAGAATAAATTCAAAGCAATATCCAGAGAGAGAGAGAGAGAGAGAGAGAGAGAGAGAGAGCAATCGAATGCAATTTTGCGGATAACGACAATAAAAACATTACTAGACCTTACATGTACCTGCTCGACTCAATGCAGAAATATCAAGATGCTGGAGATGGGTCTCAGATATCAGTAGAAGAGTTTCGTACACTTTATCCGATATTTTACTTTGATGTTAGCAAACATAGCTAACGAGCTGTAGAATCCGCTTGAGGAGCAACTTTAAGAAAATGATAATTCGCTGCCAGGACAAGAGCCTTACAATCAATTTGACGCAATAGCAATGCGTCATGATATTTGCTACAGAGATATTGATCTTCCTAGTGGCGAAACAAAACACAGCTGCGACAAAGTGATGTTAGACGAACTTCGCGAAATGAAACCAGAAAATATACGAGCGTGTGGACAGACGGTTGGTAGAGGAGCAAAATATAAACTCGGATAAGGTAGAGACTTATATGATGACCCAGAGACATCATCGCTTGCAGTCGAACTACACAGACCTAAAAAGTTTCCGCGACCTAAAGTTGTAGCAAATGCCGTTAATGATATTTGGGCGATAGATTTTGTTGATATGTCAAATCTAGTTCAATTTAATGATGATGGCGCTTCAAAGAAATTCTTGTTTAATGTTGTCGATGTTTTTAGCAAATATGCATTTAGTATACCAGTTTCGGATAAAACAGGGACCTCAATGATTGATGCGCTAAAGCACATAATAACAACAGAAAGAAAGCCAAACAAAATCTGGACCGATACGGAGCAGTTTTTTTTAACAAAAGGTTTGAACCGTTTTTGGAACAAAATAACATTAAAAAATACGTTACTGGAAATGAGGGAAAAAGTGTTATGATCGAACGATTTAATCGCACGCTCAAAAAAAAAAATCATAAATATTTGACTGCAAAAAGCATGAATAAATACATCGACAACTTGGAAAATATCGTTGACGAATATAATAACACGAAACACCGAACCGCTAAAATGTCACCAAATGTCGCGCTTACAAATCCAATACTAGCAAACGAAAACGTGCCGCAGAAATAAATTAAAAGTTGGCGATAAAGTTAGAATTCTTTTGACTCAGAAAACTTTAGAAAATGGATTTACTCCGAACTGGAGCGAAGAAGTGTTTGTTGTTGATAAAGTACTTTTAACAATAACAGTTACATACTCGTTGAAAGACTTATTAGGTGAACCTATAACTGGCAGTTTTTACGAACAGGAACTTCAGAAAACAGAACAAAATATATTTGTTATTGAAAAAGTTATTAGAAAGCGCGGCAACAAAAGTTTAATTAAATAGCGTGGATATAGCGATAAATTTAATTTTTGGGTACCAACTAAGTCGATTGCGATTACATCGACCGAATAATATTATAAATTTCCTCGTATTTTATTAGTACTGACCTACACTTTACTGGTTAAGATATTAAGTGCAATTTTCTCGCATCATCGACTGACATTTAATTAGATATTTTAACAAAAATAAAATCGTATTTTTTGTTTCTTTGTTGTCCGAGAACTTTTACGTTAAAAAATGGTTTTATAAGGTGCCAAAATATTTGATGCTAGGCAACGCTAAAATTAAATTTTAATAATTTTTTTTGGCAATGTGGTACTTAACATCATATCGACCAGTGGTTGGTCTACTTAAATGTTTCTTACTAACAACAACATCATCTTCGTCGTCATCGTCATAGTTATACAAAATGCCATTTTCAGTACGGCTGATAAAATCAGCTCCAACAAATCTGTCCATATTTTTTAATGTGACATTTGAAACTGGAACAAAATCTTCAGAATATATCTAAGCCAATCTCTTGATTAAACTCATTATCATAATAATCTTTTATCTAATTAATATATAATATGGAAATAAAATATTATTGTCGAGTTAATATACTAAACAAAAAAAAAACACCGAAGCAGTTCGAAGTTGCTTGCTAGGATATAATTTTTATTTCGTTGACGTTATAATAGCATTTGGCGAATATGATAAATTTTTGTTAACAGCAGCGGATAAAAAAAAACTTGAGACAAATAAAATAATGACGTTACGATTAAATCGCGATGACATAATGGAATTTGGTCATAATTGTCTTACCAAAAACGATATAGAAAATATTATTAGTTATCGTATTTAAAACTAAACTGATCAAATGTCAACATGGACACTACCGATCTTCTTTTATCATCAGCCGCAAATTTTATTGAACGTGGATCAATTTTATGATATCTTGCGGCAGATGTTATTGATTTAAATTTCATTTCCTCTCCAGTTCCGAGATTTATTGAGATAACTGATTTTGGATTTTTAAAAGTATTACTATTACGAGCATCTCCTCTTCTACTATTCTCTTGTGTTATTAAATCTAGAATTTCCAAAGGATTATTAGTTTTAATTTTGTTAATATGGTCGATAACTAAATTATTAGATATTATTCCGTTAAAAGTTTCGAACGCAAATCTATGCGATCTATAACAAACAAAATCTGCATTTGCTCCAAGTACTAATACATGTAAAAAAAACAGCATTATCTAAATTTCCTAATAGTTTTTTAGTTTTTATATCTCGAATAATTCCACTATCATTTGCTTCGTATAAATCAAAGATTGGGTGAGGTTGATATTCGTTTTGTAATCCTAAAGTTTCGATATTATCATCAGCAATTACGCCATTTGTTCGAAATACTAGCTGTCCTTTTGGAATACCAATGACAAAGTATAAAAAATATTTTCTAAACATATTAATTATGTCCGCATTGTCACCTTTACTGAAATGAACATCCCAATCGGTGTTGGTACGCCAATAGCTTTTTCAGTTGTTACGTTAATAACAGAACCTAATGCATTTCCAGCATATAAGTTGTATTCCGGGTAAACATGATACGTTTCTTTCTCTTCCGCTGTGATTGGCATATATCTCAAGATTTTTGTTATTGTGTATGTATATATATATATATATATATATATATATATATATATATATATATATATATATATATATATATATATATATATATATATATATAATGACAAAATTCGTTATTTTTCCATGGACACTTCTGTTGGATAAAATACTTTAATGGCTTAGTTGGCAGACAGTACAGTAAAAACAAAAGCAAGAAATATTTCTGTTACAGATGTCTGCACAGCTTTACTAGCAATGACAGACTGCAGATCCATCTCAAATACTGCGTCAAAGTCCAAAAGATAACTATGCCTAGGGAAAAAGAAAAACATTAAAATTTAAAAATTATAATCATAAACTAAGTATCCCTTTTGTTGTTTACGCCGATTTCGAGTGTCTACTCGTTCCTGTGGCTGGAGTAGAAAACAATCCGAACAAATCAAGTACCAGAAAAATACAACAGCCTTTTTCTTGCTCAGTAGCTTATAAAAGAGTGTGTTGCGCCAGCGATAAATTCTCATCTCCAAAAAGGCTATATAGAGGTGAAAATCTACCGTGTGGTTACTAAAAAAGTTAATAGACAAAGTTAATACAATTTCTCAAAGATTACATAGAACAGCTCCGATCAGAACAACGTCTAAACAACAATTCGACTTTGAAGAGGCAGCTAATTGTCATAATTGTGAACAACCTCTGGCGGACTCTAAGGTGCGAAATCAGTGTCATTTGACCGGCCAATATCGCAGAGCAGCTCATGACAGTTGTAATCTGAAATTTCATGTTCCAGATTTTATTCCAATAGTTTTACATAACTTTCGAGGCTACAACAGTCACATCATTGTAGAAGCTTTTGCTGATAAAAACATTAAAGCTAAACTAAAACTAAATAACGTGATAAAATGTATTCCAAATAATTTTGAAAAGTATATATCGGTTACCCTCGGAAAATTACGCTTTATCGACAGCATGCAATTTTACGAGCTCGTTAAAGATTGCAGTATTGTCAATAATCTTCGTAGCTGCTTCGGTGAAAACTATGTCGATCTGAGAAAAAAGGGTATCTTTCCTTATGAGTACCTTAACGATTGGAGCATATTTAATAAAACTTCTCTACCTGACAAAGATAAAATTTACAACGATGATGAGTATAAATATGCACAAGATATGTGGAATAAATGTACCTGTAAAACATTTGGCGATTATCACGATTTATATCTTAAAACGGATGTATTAATGCTAGCAGATGTTTTGGAAAATTTTCGTCGGGTTAGTTATGTAAATCACGGATTAGACCCCTGTTGGTATTATTCTGCTCCGGGACTCTCTTGGGACGCTCTACTAAAAACTAACATATCAGAATTAGATCTCTTAACAGATTTTGATATGTTAAACTTTATTGAAAAAGGCATCAGAGGCGGAATTAGCGTAATAACAAAAAATATGCAGCGGTTAATACTAAATATTTGAAAAGCTATGATAAAAATCTTCCGTCGAGTTACCTTATTTATCTAGAGAAAGTGAACCTTTATGGGTGGGCTGTGACATAGCCAATGCCTTGCGGTGGCTTTCATTGGATAACTCCAAACCAATTTCTTAAAGACACTAAAAAATATCTTACGATATATATTTCATACTTCTTTGTTAATGTTGATCTAGTCCACCCCATTTCGTTACACTATCTACATAACAACTATCCATTTGCGCAGAATCAATGACGATTGATTATACTTTATTATCGCCTGAACAACGAGCAATGACAACGGCAAAATGTTCTTTTGTTAACAAGTTCCAAATTTGTTAGACAAAAGAAATTACGTCATTCACTACAAAAATCTAAAGCAGGCATTAGATGCTGGACTAATTCTGAGAAAAGTCCATCGCGTGCTAAAGTTTAATCAATCACGGTGCATGGCGGATTATATTGACCTAGATACGAAACGTCATGCCGTAGCTAAAACCGAATTTGAGAAAAACTTTTTCAAGTTAATAAACAACTCAGTGTTTGGTAAGACTATGGAAAATATACGTCGTAGAGTTTCTATCGAGATCGTTAATGATATCAATCGCAGCAATAAATTTGTTAGCCATGATGGTTTTGTTAGCATGAAAATATTTAATGAAAATCTTGCCGCAATACAACGACGAAGGACAAATTTAAAGTTAAATATCAAAGTGGCTGATGTACGATTTTCATTATAATTTTACCAAAGAAATGTGGCCAGATTTAGAGTTGCTATTTACAGACACGAATTCTCTAGTATACAATATAAAATGTGATATTGTCTATCAAGATATTTACGATAATAAAGATTTATTTCGATTTATCAGATTATCCAATTTGTAATGGATTTCATGATGATTCTAACAAGAAAGTTATCGGAAAAATGAAAGGCGAGTTTATGTTTGTGAGAGAGTTTGTTGGACTAAGAAGCAAAATGTATGCTGTCATATTAGACGACAATAAACTGACAAAGAAAGCTATAGGCATCCCCTAAGGATATGTGAAAAAGATGATGCATTTTGAGGATTTCAAAGCGGCTGATAACAATAGCGTCAGCTTTATTAAAACCAATGTAATTCGGATCAATTATCGTAAGCATGAAGCGAATAGAATTATAAAACGTGGATTAAGCAATTTCGATGATAAAAGGTATTGCAAAGACGAAATTAATACTCTCGCGCTTGGACATTATTTATGTAATATTGTCTAAGCATCATAAATAATGTTTGAAAATATAACATTAGTAGATGGAGTTAATAGTAAAATAAAAATTTAATAGTCAATAACCAACAATTGTCATTTGAATTTAATGATGAAGTTTCAGGCATTGTTTTAGTAAATTTGATAGAATGAAACTTTCTCTTATTGGAACAGACGATAGCAAGTATTTTCCATATCTCGAAAATTTAATAGATGCTCTTTCTTCAAAATATGAAAATATACACAGTCCAATCAGCCAAAATCAGTACACAAAAATTATAGACTTGGACAGATCAAAAGCTTTTGAAAAAGGTAGCAAATATTTATTAAGCAAATTAGCAATGAAAGAGCTATTCGAAAATCGCCGTAAAATATCTGGGAGAATCGAGGTTTTTTTGTATAATTACGAAAAGATACTATACTTAATTGCAAATGTTCATTTCATTTCAATACGATTAGAGATTTAGTTTTAAAAATGGGAGATAAATATTTGTCCTGGTCGGCTTTCATACTGGTGATCAGAGCATGTATCCAGCCGGGCCTGTCTAGAGCTAACTCTTCCCAGGTGCCAAGGACTTTCATATCGCTCTTGCAGATATTCTTGAAGCGGAGATGTGACCGTCCAATCGATTATTGCCAGAGGCTAGCTTCGAGCTTCGAGTAAAGAAGGTCTTTGGGGATCCATCCGACGTACATGGCCCAGCCATGTGATGAGACATTGGCGGAGGAGTGTGACCATGCTTGGAATCTTGGCATGTTCAAGCACTTCGTTGTTTGTCACTCGATCGCTCCAGGTGATCGCGAGTATGTGTCAGCTGCATCCCATAATAAAGGCGCCCAGTCTTTTTTCTTGATAGGCTTGCAGGGTCCATCATTCACTGACGTACAGGAGAGTGCTTAGCATACAGGCACGGTACATGGAGATCTTAGTGTTCATAGTCAGCATGCTGTTGTTCCACACTCTATGCGACAACCTGGAGAGAGTTGTTGATGTCTTTACAATCCACTTGTTAAGCTCAGTATCGACCGAGAGGTTGTTGGCGATAGGTGAATCGAGGTTCGTGAACTGACTGACTGTCTCTAGTTCGTAATTGTTTATAATGATCATCACGCTAGTTTTCTTTAGGCTTATGGTCAACCCGAACTGATCGTATGCTTTAGCAAAGCGGTCAATCAGGCCCTGTAGGGAGGTTTTCAGTGGCGTCGATGACATCGTTGATCACGTGGTTCTCTCTGGAGTACAGTTTATTGTAGTACTCCATCCAACGCTCTATCTGCTTACCATTGTCACGAATGGTATCGCCTGCGGAAGACTGCAGCGGTGTCGCTTTCATCGTGGAATTCATTGCTTTTTTATGTCATCGTACACGCCTCTGCTGTTGCTATTATCTACTGCTGACTGAATTCTCTCACAGATCTGAAGCCAGTATTCATTGACGCACTGATGTTCTAATTTCTGCATTTTGCTTTTAGTAGACCCGTATGCCTGTAGTGTCCTTTGGTAGGGTGAGCGCTTGTATTCCAGGTGGGCCACTACGACGCTCTTCTATGGCTGGCATGACTGGCTGAGTTGGTCTCAAACCAGAAGTTGTTCTTTGTCTGCTTCTTACAAACGATCCATGTGGCTGTGCTGTACACAGTCTCTCTGATGCGATCCCACCTCTCTTTGGCACTTTCGTAGCTAGGTTATGAATCAAACGCCTTGGGAAAGGGCGTAAGTGAATTGTCTGGATATCACGTCTTGTTCACATCAATGCGTAGTTTTCCCACTTGCTTGGAGCGGTGGATCTTCTATGGCTGAAGCTTCATTTTTCAGCACACCAACGAGTGATTGGTGTCGCAGTCAGCACTATATAAGGTACGGTAAAGAAGCAGACAGTCTCGTGATGATCAAGTTCAGCTGGTGTCTTTATTTCGACCAGCAATACATCCAAGACACTTCGTGCTTTGGCTTGGGCTGAAAGTATAAATTGGTGATGCTGAAGTCATGGTACGAGCACATCTCTAGAAGTTGCTCACTCATCTTCCCAATGCCAAACTTGCCAAGACAGGAATGCCAAAAGTCATGGTCGGCGTCCTAGCGTTGAAGTCGCCCAGTAATTTTAAGTTCTTTTCCTTTGAAATGTTGTCGATGGGCGAGTCTGACTCGTCGTAGAAATCATACTTGTTATTACTTGAGAGTTCCCGATGGCGAATCCAACACCATACTCTCTGGATTCGTCGGCGCTCTTTCCTAGTAAGATAAACGTGTAGTTCGTTTCTCTGAGGTACTCGGATTCTGGTAGCCGTGTCTCTGTAGTGAAGATACGTCGACCTGGATTCTTGCAAGTTCGTCGCTGATGACTGAAGTCTTTTGAACTTCGCTAATTGCCTGGAGGTCATCTCAGAGCCCAGTCATCTTGTTTAGGCCATTCCATTGAGGATTGGAGGTTTTCTTGTTGGTTTTCTTTTGTTGTTTCTTAGTGAAGTAGTTGAAGTCCGCTTGTCAGGTACTCCCAGTTTGAGACGGACTGTAGATGTCCAGTGAGACCTGTTGATCTCTCCCACCATCGGAAGCAACTCCTGCCGTCTTACTCTACACAATCGAGCGATGTCTTATAACCGGTAAACTGTTGCTTCCCGTGTTGTGTCGACATAGTGAGGTGAACCTGGAGTGTCCAATCCAGGGCGCATGCCTGGGCAGGGTGATATTGAGTCAGCTGTTGCCCATGCAACTGATTCCCTCTCTCCACGCAGCTGTTGGATCCAAGGGAAAGGACAAGCCGATACGTCATGGCACCAGTGACGTTGCAGGAGTTGCCGAGATGACACCAAAAGCAATGCCAAGTCATCTTAGGGACTCCGTCTCCTTATTTTCTGTTGGTGTTTACTGCCTTGTGAGAGGGTATAGTCGCAAGGCAGCGGAAGTTTGAAGTCAGAGTTTAGCTTCTTCTAGATGGGCGACCATCAAAGTTGAACGATCCCCATCTGTCCGAGGCAACTGGTTTCGAAGCGCCAGACTCTGGCCTGTCATCTCTTCTCCAGTCAGTTTAAACAGGTTCCGCCGGACTTAGTATTTAAGCCACTCTTGAAGACCTGGAGCTGGATTTCGTTGTCAGAGCCGCTCTCAGGGGTAGGCCATTGGGGATTTCTAAGGGAACTGGGTGCTTATAGCCTACATCTGCACCCGGCGATAAAAACCCTTGGAATCCATAGATAAATTAATAGTATGGCAATATTTAATACTGTTTTGTGTTATATATATATATATATATATATATATATATATATATATATATATATATATATATATATATGTGTGTGTGTGTGTGTGTATATGTATGTACGCATGCGTGTGTGTGTGTGTGAGAGAGAGAGAGAATTTAACGGCACGCCAGCACAATACTAACTATGTTTTACCAATTAGACACTAATTTTAAAAATGTAAAGATAAAGAATTGTGATAAAGAACTTTAAGAAGATCTATTTTTCAAAATGATCTTAAACCTGTAGGTCAACAAGACAAACGATAAAAGGTAAATAAATTAAAATTTATGTAAGCGGTATTCTAAGTTACAATTTAAGGTAAATGCTATCAAATGTTTCTGTATAGTGGTCTAAAGTACGTGCCAACAATGCTCAAATCTGCATGTTTATGTGAGTGTACATAGGGAATTAACACTAAAGCGGTAAAATTGTTGTTTCTGACATTATTTTCTCGAAATTGATTGATTTTACTTTACGAAAAGTTCTTGAATATTGCATTGTGATTTAATATTTTGTGCAAACTGAGGCAAAACTTCCTCAACTCTTACCAGCAGCCAAACATGTATCATCATCAGCAGCAGCGTCGTCATCATCATCATCATCGTCGTCGTCGTCCTCAGGTTTTCCGTCTAGGACACAGGGCCTTTACTGCAGATCTCCATTTGTCATGTTCTTGGGCTTTTGGTTCTGCCTCCCTCCAGGACATCTGGCTGGTCTTACGATGGGTGTCCAAGGTTCTTCGCCAAGTCATGGTTGGTTGTGCACTTATATGTTTGGCTTGAGGGTTCCAATCCAGGGCAGGGCGAGCGATGCTGAGCTGGTTTATCCGCCGGATATGTCAAATCCATTGCATTTCTTAATTGTGTCGAATATAGGTTTGTGCTGCCTTTTCAGTCATACAATTAGCTGTGGATTCGGTCTGACGATTTGATGCGCAAGAACTATCAGAGACAAGTATTGAGTTTATATTGCAGTTTATTTTCCACGTTTTTTGTGTTTTTCAAGGTTTCTTCCCAACAATACATCTCTGATTGGACGTTGGAGTTGAACAATCTAAGCTTTGTTTTCAGGCAGATGTTGTCGTTCCTCCAGATTGGTCTGAGAGTGGCAAAGGTATGGCGTGCCTTTGCAGTTCTGACCTTTACGTCCTCATATGTTCCTCCTGACTTGTTCACATTGCCTTTTCTCTCCAAGAAACACTGATTTTATTTACTGAATCGTTGGAATTTTTATTTGTGATAAGAAAAGCATCCTGCTTGATGTTAAAGGCCTGGAAAAGTATTACTGTCTTTATATTATTTTGCAGGCTTGTACAATAGCATTGTTACGAGTCTATGCTCTTAAAATAAGTAACAGAAAAGAGTGAAACGTAAAAAAGCATTGTAAAATTCAACTAATAATTTATTTCCCTAGAAAACAAATTGATAATAAATGGAACTTACGGTATTGCGTTTTAAATCCCAAAATAATCCTAGGATTACAGACACAAGTCCTGATAATTTAAAGTTCCGAAAAAACTTTAGCAGAAATCCAAATTAAGTCGAACGCTGAAGGTGTTGATGTGTCTATGCCAGCATGTACTGTGTTGTTTTATAAACAGTCTTTTGTTGAACACATTAACATAATTCCAGGTTTCAATTCGCTACAAAAACCCAATGAATGTATCTATCCAAGAATATTAATTTTTTGATAAACACAATTTATTCCAGAGAAAATTCCCTTGAATTTAACAATTTGAGAAATAAATTCCAGCCCACAATGAACTACTGAACACAACAGTAATACAAATTGATTCTGTCAAATCTTAAAGCACGAATGAATAATCTTTCCATTAATAAGATCTCAGATCACAATTAACATTTTCTTTAAAAAAAAACCCACAAAACCCCCAACAACAACAAAACTTCCCCCAAACTAACAAAACAATAAAAAACGAAAACAAAACAACGCATACCCCCAATTATCTGATGGAAAATAATCTTCTGGAAAGCTTTTAATGTTTACAAAATAAAACATTTGCAATAACTAGCTGTCTGTTACTAAAATTATAATACAAAATTTGTAGTAAACAGCAGGTTGACCTGGCAAAACATAAAGAATTTCCAAAGTTTAAGACACAAATTGATATAACATATTTGCTACAAATATGTTATCAATTGCTCAATACAAGTAGAAAATAAACTGACGCTTTTACATGGTCAAATCCAATATAAAATGTTACATTACAATGCCAGGTAATGAAATACAAATACTTAAAATATATCTAACAATCAATGCAAATAATATACATAACAATAATGGCTAAATGATTAGATTAAATGTATTTACACAATAAAATGGATTAATGTTTAGAGTTAGTGTGCACTTGCAGCCTTACACAATACAACGGATAAATGTTTAGATTAAGCGTGTAATTGCAGACTTACACAATAAAATGGATTAATGTTTAGATTAAATGTGTATTTGTAAACTTAAACAATAAAATGGATAAATGTTTAGATTCAGTGCGTATTGTCACTAAAGTTAACGCTTTAGGTCAATGGGTAACCGGATTTAAAGATTTAAAAGTCAACTTGAGAGTGAAATCAAATATAAACTGTGCATACATGCATTTGATCAATTTTAAATGTACACTAATTAAACATCATATATATATATATATATATATATATATATATATATATATATATATATATATATATATATATATATATATATATATATATATATATATATATATATATATATATATATATATAAGGGTACTTTCCCATCATTTAATTAACACTAGTTAATATTCCTAAACTCCCCACCTTATTATAGATTCCTCGAACAGCTGAAACTACGCTAATTTGATAATTACATTATACTGATGTCAAAACTGAAACAACCGTCCATACAAGAAAATAAGGATAGACGGATCAAAAGCTAAAATTCAACAACCAATAAGTTTATTCCCTTGCAAGTTTTGTGTGACAACAGCTGATGTTATGAGCAGCATAGTAACATCAAAATGAGCATGATGGAAGATAAAAAAGATCATATATGATGATGATAAGTTACAATTATGGGATGACAATAATGGTAAAATTACTAACAGTAATAATATAATAAAAAACTGTCGTTTTATTCCTACAACTCAAGGGGGATCTCACTACCGATCGAATTAACCAACACATGCGTGAGTCTGACTTGAGATCCATTGTTTCATCTGTTTCTAAGGACCGAAAGACAAAACAGTAGCTGTTAACTGAAAGATTCATAAGCGCGCAAAGACTGTAACAATTGTTCTCTAATCACTTAATGACCACGCATCAAGATAACATGATGTCATACTTGTATGGGTTTTCTGTTTCATCAGTAAGCCTTTCCAAACCGAGGATTAGTACTTCATCCTTTGCCCACGACCCAAACACCCAATGCAAAAAATTATTAATATCCCAATTTACTATATATATATATATATATATATATATATATATATATATATATATATATATATATATATATATATATATATATATATATATATATATATATATATATATATATACGAATTTACAAATAGAAGATACCCTACTTCTATTAAAATTTTATCACTGTTATTGGTAGTATTATTGGTTCGAAATATAAAGAATAAGGAAATTTCGTAGACAAACTTTCAAGTCTTGTTTTAATCATGTCATGCACTTCAATTTTACATTGAATGCTCCAGATAATAAAGAAGGTATGGTGAGATTGTGGTTAGAGATGGGTTTAGGAGAAACCGAAGAATCCAGAAGAAACGAAAGTCGGTTAAATTCAGGGTATCATTAAATCTTTGTAATAAAAATGAGATAATTAGGGTATGGAAAAAAGACATTATTATTTTAATGTAGTAAATTCCACTCAAGAATGATTTTGTTTTTAAGAGTCTGATTTATGCTGGTATTGAATTGTTTTGAATTCCAAGGAATTCGTCAAGAAACCTCTAAGAATTATAAAGGAAATATCACTTTGAAATGAAGCTCTGGATGACATTTTCATGACTTGAAAGGTTTTATAAAATCATATGTTTCTTTTTTCAGGTACTTAACATCTACACATCTGCTTCGAAATAAATGTAAATGCTCTATCTAAACTTTTTAATACTTTGCTCTGAGGTGAAGAAATCAATCTTATTCATCTCAGTCTCGCAAATATATTTGCTGATCAATGTGTGAGACAGTTTTTTTCGATCGGCCTCTTCAATGTTAACAATTCACACGTAATGTGAAAGAAATATGTTTTTGTCCCATAAGTGTATGCCTCATAAAGAGGTTGTTTCCTCAACAGACACATGTTTCTACATCGATATTCATTTGATAGTAGTATCGTGAAATAATTAATGTGTTTTCAACATTTGAACTTTGGCATATGGAAAGTATGCCCGAAATTTGCACAATCCTGAACACCTTAGTATCGGCTCTGGGAATAACTATATCCAGTCAAACAAAAACATATATCTTCAAAGCAATCGCTATTCTTTACCCACATATGACAGTCCAATTGCACGATACACTTTATGGATAAATTAGTCACATGCTGACGCAGTAACTTCATACAACTTGCCGACACTAGAGAGGTTTGATTTTAATGTATCAGTTTGTATCTCATTTACGTCTGCTCTAAGATTCGATATACAATCTTTCAGCTTTCGTTCAATCCTTTTTTGTTCCAGCTGAAATATTTGATACCAACTCATTAAACTGTCACGCTAGTCCATTGTGCAAATATTTTGTCTGACACAACGTTTCATTAAGAAATTCAATTCTAGCATTCACCTGTCTGTAACGAAGCACGCTTATCTTTCTTACAAATCCCCTTTCGATAGCCGCCATCCTAAATTTAAAAGATTTCTTTTCACTTTCTGGTATTGTCCCTCTATATGTAAAATCAGGCGCAACTGTTTTACTCGCCAAAAGGGTTTCAAGCTCTTCCCTCAGTTCGGTAGTCTTGATTTTTTGCTTGAGCCAGATCTGCCTTTAAATGGGTTTAATTCAGCCTTGAACACAGTTAGCTCCCTTTGGAACTTATCTGGAATCGGTACACAGTTAGTACTTCCAGTTCAGTACCCACGAATGTAGTTCTTATCTATTTTTAGAACATTTTTTGCTCTCACATTATGTTGGTGATAGAAGAGTTTTATTGATGCATTTTTGGTAGGGTTTTAAAGGTAATTATTTAATCTTTAGAATGTGAGCTTATGGTGTGGTTGTCTGTGTGTATTGCCGCGGCAGTGCTCAGTGAGTGACAAGGCCTTGGTGATGAACCGGAAGTGAAATCAGTGTTCCATTGCATGGTGTTTTGTTTACAATTCAGCCTCTCAAAAAAATGCAGGTCAACCCTTGACGAGAACTTAAGGGTGAAGTCATCTTTGAAGGTATTTTAGATTAATATATGATTTGTATTGATTGTCACACAGGGGAGAGTTCAGTACTGACAAACGAATGTAGAGAATATATAGTCAAATTAATTGTGTTCTATGGCCTGTCAGGGCATTACTGACTAAACTTTAAATTGATATAATTTTTTTATTAATAATGATAGACACATGAAATTTTCACACATTGTGTATATTGACTTTAAAAATTAGAAAATATAATTAGAATTTTTTTTTTTAAATTAAAAAATTTAAATAATTTTTTTAAAAAAAATTTAAATTAATTTTTTTTTGGCCATAAATTCACAGGGATGGTAAAAATTGGAGATGACACCTATTATTATTTGCAGAAATGTATTCCTACTCCATATGAAAGTTAAAATGGAAGATTTTTTTGAAAGCCTCTCTAGGAAAATTTCTTTAAATTCAGTGCCAGTACACAATAATAATTGTTTAATATGGACAGGAACTGTAACAGCCAATAAACTTTATGGTCTATTATCATATAGGGATCCAGAAACAAATGCTTGGAAGAAAAAACATGTCCACAGACTGGCATTAATGATAAAATTGAGAAGTCTGAATATTCCAAAGGAGCTTGATGCATCACATTTATGCCACAACAGTTTGTGCGTCAATGTCGACCACCTAACTCTAGAACCTCATTCCATTAACAATAATAGACAGTGCTGCAAAAGTTATGGGCATTGTATTGGACATGGGGTATTTCCAGACTGCATGATAAAGTTTACATTGTAACATGGAAATAATCCAGGTATCATGAGATTGGATGGATGGATGGATGGATGGATGGATGGATGGATGGATGGATGGATGGATGGATGGATGGATGGATGGATGGATGGATGGATGGATGGATGGATGGATGGATGGATGGATGGATGGATGGAAGGATGGATGGATGGATGGATGGATGGGTGGGTGGGTGGATGTGGATGTGGATGGATGGATGGATGGATGAAGAATATTAGAGTGTGGTCTTTATTTTAGTAGACCATGCTGGTGACAGTGCTGTCTTAAATACATTCCTTCCTTTCTTTCTTCCTTCCTTTATTCATTCATTCATTCATTCATTCATTCATTCATTCATTCATTCATTCATTCATTCAGCAAGTTATTTTACTTTAGCATTTTTTTCGGATTTATAATTTTATTTTGTAATTTCTTTATTTGTTTCTTCATATTGAGAGAAAACTGTTTCGACCTCTCGATAGGTCTCATCAGGTGGTAGTAAGTAACACAGTGCTTATAACATGCATTGTGTTACCTACGGATTTCCCCACTACAGTTTTCCCTTCTGTACCATGTCTTTTTCAGGATGTCTTTGAGTACTGTCATTTTGCACATGGAATTAAGATATTCTTTTCTATTTGCAGTATCCATTGCCTCCTGCTAAGCATTTGCATAGGAGTGATCGCCCTTGGTGTCTAGCTGTCCTTTGGAGTAGTCAGACTTCCTATTTCCTGGCTGAGTCCTGTACCTCAGATGGGCCTGTATCATTCTTCCTCGTCTGGCTAGAATACGTTGCCTAGTTTGTGGACGCTTTCGATACAACTTATGGTAAGTGCAGTCTTTATCCATTATCTTAAGTGATCTCATAGTCCTTGCTGAAAGTTTCCCTCCCAAGTGTGTCACTTTTGTTTTCAGTGATGATCCCAGGCTGTTATTGAGTCTGTGTATTGTTGAATGCACTCTAGCCTCAAAGTTTCTAGAGTAGTTCACATTTTTAGGTAATGAAACACTGATTGATCTGTTCACAGCCTCACATTTCTGTGTGTTTGTGTTCAGTCGCAGTCTTTCTATAGCATCACAGGATAGTTTCATTTTTATAACTTCTAGCAGAATATTCTTATCATCTTCTGTCATGTTAAGATGAGTCACTTGATGAGGGCCCAGGTATGCTGATCGCATCCACCAGCTGTTAGTACTTCCTCCCCCACAGACCTTTGAATGATGCCGACATTTTGAGCAGTCCCCTGAATAACAGCGCAGAGTGGCTTCCAGTACTTGGGGTAGTTGACATTTTATTTTTGTAACATCACCGCTATTGTCCTCCATCAGTTGTTTGAATATCAAACTGCAGCGTGCTTTAATGTCTTGGCTGAAAATTTTCTGTTTCAGCTTTTTGCCTTCTCTTGTTCTTATTCCTGGAAACATGTCTTCACTAAATACAGCAGAATTACAGCGTTTGAACTGTAAACGACCCAAATGAATGGGGTCTGACTGTCTTTCCACTTTCCACATTGGATGTAAAATGTTGCAAGCAGCTTGGAAGCCTGCCACAGCCTGTGCATCTCCATCTGTTGTTGCATGTCTAATGAGAATCTCTTGCAGCACAAACTTGTTGCCTATTTCTCTTGCCATTTCAAGCTCTGAATGTGGTGCAACTGGTGACAGATTTGCTGTGCAGTCAACATGACCTCCTGGGCATTGCACATCATAACCTTTCCCCTTCAGCCATGCTCCAGTCCAACACAGCTTGTTTTCTACTGCAGTCCCCACAATGTATTGCTTCTCTGTAAGAGTTTCACAGGCAATTCCAACAGCCTGTGATGAACTTTGACCAGGTTTTTTTTTCATGTCCAAATGTAATGGCATTGTATCTTGCGTCAAAAGCAACATTTATTTGCTCCGGATGCTGAACACCACGCATGACATTCACCTGTCTGACCAGTTTCAGCTTGTCTATCATGTCCATTTCATTGAGTTGCACAGTTGCTTTACCTACAGTGTGGGAGGCAATTTGCATAGATGTTCTGCTTGGTGGTGGAATGTCAGTGGCTGCAAGCAAGTATCTAGCCCTGGTGTTGCCCATTGGTGTATCTTGTAGTCCCACTTGAAACATCATATTTACAGCAGCAGGATTTGGCCCAGGTTTATTTGTTTTTATCTCATCATACAATTTGTACTCTGGTGACTTAAAACTGCAGTTTTTACACATCATAGTATGCTTCCAAGCAAGTCCCCATTGTCTTTCATTTGCAATTTGAAACTCTGGTCTGCCACACATGTTAACTTGATTACCATGGCGATGAATGATGTCATTCCACATCTCAACATTTTTTTTTCATGCAGATGATACGTGTCCCATCATGTTCATTCAATTCTGTTTCTTTCAGGTCCAGTTTTGCTTTGTATGATGGTCTGAGAATGTTTGCAGACCCAGGTGTGCCATTACAGTCTAGTGCCTGAACTGACTGGAGATCCCCATTTGTCGGCTTTGTCTTTGCCATGAGAGAGAACTTGACTGCATCCATTCTTCTGGTCACTGGAACAGATGCAGCACTGGAAGTTGGTAGAGTATCATCAGTCAGATATCTGACTCCTTTATTATGTGGAATATATCCAGGTTTAAAAAAAGTTGTCTTCCTTTTCTTATAGCCTTTCATGGTTTCTGTGACAATAACTGCATGGAAATTTAATACAAGATGTATCATCTCTCTGTCACTTATATACCTAGTACAATGCACGCTAGCTTAGTTTTAGAGAGCTACACTAACTCTTCAATCCTATTGGAAGCCTAACATATGAGGGATCCACCCCTTCATGGGTGGAAATGATGTCATGTACTTGGCCAGAACAGTGAATATCTTGTGTATTAAGATGTTACCTTTGATCAACAGGTCCTGGTTGAATTGCATAATAGCAGACAAGAAAAACCATTGATGTTCATGATAAAGGAATGGAGTTACTTTGTCACAGAATACAATTTGTCAACATCCGATTTTAAATTTTCATTAAAATTGAAGTTAAATTTAAATTTTTATATAGAAATATGTATAATTTTTTAAAATTAAATTTTCTAGAAAAGTTTAACTGTCAAGTTTAATTTTTAGTACTTTCCAGATTGGTGTTAGGATTAAAAGGTAATTACAGTTTATTTGAAGTATTTATCTTGATTAGTAAAATCACAGTAAAACTTTAAGTTTAGTACATTTTTGACATTCGGCCATTTGGAATTGGCTTTTGCTTGTGTTACAGTGGTGTCAGATAAAAGCCTGTAGCTGTCCTATTCCTGAATGAATTCCCTTAAAACTTTGCAGCAGTATTTAAGAGACATTACTTTGATTACAAAAGGATGTTTTGTCCATATAAGAAAAATTGTCTGACCCTTTCAGGAATCGGTACACAGTTAGTACTTCCAGTTCAGTACCCACGAATGTAGTTCTTATCTATTTTTAGAACATTTTTTGCTCTCACATTATGTTGGTGATAGAAGAGTTTTATTGATGCATTTTTGGTAGGGTTTTAAAGGTAATTGTTTAATCTTTAGAATGTGAGCTTATGGTGTGGTTGTCTGTGTGTATTGCCGCGGCAGTGCTCAGTGAGTGACAAGGCCTTGGTGATGAACCGGAAGTGAAATCAGTGTTCCATTGCATGGTGTTTTGTTTACAATTCAGCCTCTCAAAAAAATGCAGGTCAACCCTTGACGAGAACTTAAGGGTGAAGTCATCTTTGAAGGTATTTTAGATTAATATATGATTTGTATTGATTGTCACACAGGGGAGAGTTCAGTACTGACAAACGAATGTAGAGAATATATAGTCAAATTAATTGTGTTCTATGGCCATCTTCAAGCTCCTCAATGGCAGATCGGACGGTTTCTTTTGTATTTGAAGTCCGTTCTTTTAACAGAGCCAAAGAAAATCATTGTCGATTGACTAATGGGCATGCAGATTATACTACCCCCTAAATCAGCATATTCCTTCTTATTTCTATCACAAAGAACATTAGTAAAGATTAATTTATGAAAGGGGGTATCCTCTTTAGCTTTTTTCTCTATATTGAAGCAGCGACAGTCTATATTTCTTACAAAATTACAAGAGTTTCTCTTTATACCATCGATATTAGAAGATCCTGTGAAAAACTTTAATATGGACTTGTAAACTAAGATATCATAAAGCACTTTTACATAATGGGAAACAAATTAGTTGAGTGGCTATTAGAATGTAGAAGCAAAACTAAACACAACATATATTTTGTATGCAACTTGAGTTGAGAAAAGTTCTGTGGTGAACGTCGAACCAAATATTATTGATTTCGGAACGATTATTACACTAAAAAAAATTGCCCTATTTAGCTTGCCACTTTGTGCGAGAGAGGAAGAAAACTGTAGAAGAATGCGAAAATGATATCTTTATTATATTTTTTAAATATTACAACAACATACCAACATACATTTATTTCGTCTGTTACGCCTGCAATAGCAAGAACAACTATATGCCTAATATTTTTGAGTTGAATGTAATGCAAATATCCAGAGAGCGAAAGATCCCTTCATATTGTTTGCTGAATGGACAAAACGGTAGAATTTCATTCAAGTAATTTAGGACATTTTTGGATCCTGATGATAAGAGAGAAATGTTATTTTCGCAAAATACCAGAAAAATTACAGAAATCAACAAATATGTCTCATTATGAGAGCTGTTTATTTACTTTTAGAATATATCGGTTGATGACGCATTAGAGTATGGGCAATGTAGTATATTTTAACATTTAGATTTGACTTCTTTGAATGATTATTTTGGATTTGAAAACTTTGTGTGATCAGTGTTCTTTAGTATCATGTAATTACAATACAAAAATCATTATTGAATCATCGTACATATGTATTTTAATCGCTGTAAGTGTTCATTGTTTTGTTTCTGGACATACCAGAGAAGAAAGACAAACGCTGTAAAGTATAAACTTGTAAAATATATTATTTTTAAAGACCGTTTTAAAAAGAAACTCATTAGTGTTTCGTTTGTATTTTTCTCGCCTTTTATGTTTGTTCGAAATGAGTGAAATTAGTTAATTTATATTTTTTTCTATATTTTTTAGCAATGAAAGAAAATGCAACGACTTTTTAAAAATAATTTTATCCACTTTCAGTTCTCTATTCATGCACATTTTTATTATATATCTCAATATATCGGTACATAAATTCTCTCTCTCTCTCTGTATATATATATATATATATATATATATATATATATATATATATATATATATATATATATATATATATATATATATATATATATACAGAGAGAGAGAGAGAGAGAATGAATTCTGTTTCGTCATTCATTATTTATCTATGTTTGCTTGTAATTAAGTATGTAGCGTTTTGATAACGGTGCTAACGGGGTTGGATGTTGATGTATTGGTGACCAGAGAAGGGGTAGTGTGTGCAAAACTAATTAGTATTTATATCCGAGTAAATTTTCGTTGCTGATTTCGAAGTTAGAATTACAGCAAAAAAAAACCAAAACAAAAAAAAAAAACAATCATGTGTTAGTAATTAAATACCATCTATACGTCCTGAAAAGACTGCAATTTAATAATTGTTTTACGAAAAGATTCTTTATTATGCTTTTATGAATCATTTTCGTAAACACTTAGCAATGTTATTTTCCATGATCGGAATAACGGTGTAGACACGACTGCATCCTTTTTTGGGGAAAATACTTGGCTAGCGAGTGTGCCGAGGGTCTGAAATAAGTACAGTAAGTTCTCTTATGGTTGGAGCAAGAAGCTGAACTGTCTTTATTCATATAATTGATATAGAGGATATATAAAGCTACATTCCAAAGATACACTTCAAAAACATTTATATTGAAAAATACACAGTATGCACTACAACGGTTTTCTTTTAAGTTTACCAACTTCATATGTTATAGCTTTCGCATTTTAGAATATGTTACAAAAAATAATCTTGAATTTATTAAAGATTTAAAATAGTTGCGATTAATGCAACAATCATTTTAAAGAAATATATTTTACTTAATTTGGGATAAAGTACTAATTTAGAATAGATTACAAACATTATTCTTTATTCCTGAAAGATTATTTAAATTCCCAAATTAAATCTAAACATGAAGTCGGTAAGCATTTTAATATTTTAACCATTAGCAAAAATACAATAAATATCAATTCTTAAAACAATGGAACAATCCATTATATTATAATATTTAGAATAAAAAAAGAATTCACAATTACATTGTAACTAGGAAGGTTACAAACATAAAACTTTAACTTCCAAAGGTACTTATTTTCTATGAAATTTTAGGACATAAAGAAAAGGTCTTACCTGAAATAAGTACAGTAAATTCTCTTGTAGTTGGAGCAAGAAGCTGAACTGTTTTACTAGCCTCTCCCTGGGCTTATTTATACTAGATCACGACCCCTCATAATCTTTTATGGTAACAGCTTCTTTTGAGGTGAGAAGGCTAGCACACGTTCAGACTTCATGTTGTTTCCAACCAGCGAGAACTAGTTTTTATCCCATAGAACTATGTATGTTTTACATTTTTATTTCTGACCTTGGATTTAACCTCCAAGCCAACATACTCATTTGGAGAATATGTCAAGAATTTTTGCTACTGAGTATAAGCTTAGTGAGTTTATACATGTATAGTACGGAAAACTAATACCAGTTATAGAGGCAGATATAAACTGCACTAATTGTAATAAAACAATTTCAAAATGAATATAGCTCAATTA
Organism: Potamilus streckersoni; assembly: GCA_016746295.1. Lineage (NCBI taxonomy): Eukaryota > Metazoa > Mollusca > Bivalvia > Unionida > Unionidae > Potamilus > Potamilus streckersoni. The sequence continues at coordinate 54,504 of JAEAOA010000193.1, forward strand.
AATAAATTTAGTCTACCTGTATTTTAATGGAAATTATTTCCAATATAATTTAATGAAAATGAGTCCAAAAAAGAGTTAGTTTTAATACACTTTAAAGAGACTTCTCATGTTCTTATTTATACTTACATTTTACCTCATAACAATTGCACCTAATACACTAGAACGGTATATTAAACAATATCTTGATAGAAAAATAAACTTAGGCTTCATAAATTTAATCGTGCATTGCATATTTCCAGTCGAAATTGAAGGCAAATACATTTAACAGTCTGTGATCAAAAATATGGTTAGTTAAACATTTTGGTGTAGCCGAGTACCATTTCATTGCTATAATTGAGAGTATGCATACATGTATGTATGTATGTATGTATGTATGTATGTATGTATGTATGTATGTATGTATGTATGTATGTATGTATGTATGTATGTATGTATGTATGTATGTATGTATGTATGTATGTATGTATGTATGTATGTATGTATGTATGTATGTATGTATGTTTCTTCAGCATTCTGCGAACTCAAGCAAATTGTAGGAGCAACTGCAAATCGAGTTTTCGTCAAATAAACAAAGTCAGGCATTATCTCAATCAATCCATGATAATAAGATGTAATGAGAGACATATATGATGCTCGTTTAGATTTAATACATTAATTTCCAGAGATAAAAATTACAGCAAATTTATTTATGTTGAATTAAATGAAAACACTACCCCAAATTATTTATCTCAGGCTAATCCCATGAGAGAAGATTCCGAGTGGAAGGGCTTGCGGAGTAGGTGAGATGAGGTTGTTGAACAGGCAGAAAGAAGGAGATGGGAAGCTATGGGGGATAAATGACAGGAACGCTGTTGGGGTTGTTGCAGGTTGCTTTAATATAGAAAAACAAGTTTAGATTAAATCATATTAATTAGTCTATTCACTTCAAAGGCTGGCTTAGGACATTAAACTGCATCGAGGAACTGACTGGGCACTTCGTTGCAGCTGGTGAAGATTTTTGTTAGTTGTCTGATATGGTACTGCATGTTGACCGCAATGACCTTTGCCAGAGCATGATTCTATATTTCGATCTATGTCACCAAATATGAAAGATGTATCAAGGGATGCACGTGAAAATTATGTAACGGAATTACAGGGACATTACTCCAGGAAATATGGGGATTGGCATATGGATTGAAACATACCAGGGATTTTCAGCGTATAAGCGTAAACATGACTGTCAACCATTGAATTATTCCGAATGAAAAGGTTATATGTTAGGGGTACTTCAGATAATGCAGGTCATCCAATCTGAGTTAGGTTAATGTCGGTTTTGAGGCAAACTATCTATCATTAAATCTGAAAGTGTTGGTATGTACTCAAAAAACTTATCCGTCTACAAATTTTTTCCTAACCTCATATTTGTAAATCATTTCTTGACATTATAGCCTTAATACTTGCTTTTTCTTTAACATGTAGTATAAATGCATTGCTGTTAATGTCCATTACAGATATATTACAATGCATTTTTGCTAGGGTAAATTACAAATGCATTTTTTTTCTAGTGTCCTTTACAAATGCATTTTTACTAGTGTCCTTTACAAATATATTTTTGATAGCGTCCATTACAAATTACGCGGTCTAGACATCTGAGCTGAGTATGTTCTAATGGCTGATAAACTTTATACAGTGATGCCTAATTTCATGAATTTCCTGGTTGCTTGTGCAGGATACCTACTGATGTTTATGACCATCTATGCCTACCTCAATGCTGTAAGTCGGATCTTGATGCATGAGGATGAAAAAGTGTCTCATCGGGTTTGCAGGTCCGACGACACGATGATGAGCGACGTAAACATGGATGCAAAAATAATTACGGACTTGGCGACCCCTACTGCTGTGTGAAAACCTTGACCAGCAGCGATTAGAAGAATGTGTAAGCAGCCAAAATGATGTAAAAGTATCCAAGGCTGTAGCAAGAATGATCATTTGGATATGTGTAGAAAAAAAAATTGCATCCATGAAAGGTCCGTAGCCATTCAAGACACAGTTACCAAATCATACGTTGACCATTAAACAAACAATCAGGGTAGAGTGGACAAACCATTTAGGGTCCTCTAACCATGACTACGATAAAATTCGTAGTAAGAAATCCTACCGAGGCTAAAGACGCGGAAACTAAAGACTGCGTAATTCCAAATGCCAAAGTCTGCAAACTGACATTTTCAACAGTAGCCAGAAGATGGCGATACCTTGTGAGGTCTCTTGAACAAGAACAAAAACAGAATCGTGCATACAGGGGAACAGGTAGACTCGAAAGATGCTGATCTGTCAAAGCATGCATTGACAGGGATAGTAAATCAGCATCTCTCAGAAATATAACAGCTCTAATAAATATAAATGCAAATAAATGGTGTGTGTGTGTGTGTGTGTGTGTGTGTGTGTGTGTGTGTGTGTGTGTGAACCTACTGTTCACCAAAACACGGTCATCAAAGCATATGTCTTTGCGGCATACTAACTTTGCACACATTTTAAGTTCAGTGGATGGTTTGTCGCTGACGACTGGAGAGGCTCAGCCTCATTTATATTTGGTAGCGCTGAGGGACATACGTTTCTCTTCGCTCGCCTCTCTTTGGAGAAGAACTGGCAATCTACGGCTTCACCGTACCGGGAGAGACTAATAGGATCACAGACCGTGGCAAGGGGCTTGAAGTTTCCCTTGCAAAGCGGTAAGACCCACAAGTCCAGCCCATTATAACAACGCGGATTGTCGAGATTGTAGACGGCATGGCTTCTTCGTCTAGCACCGCAACCATATGCGTCGGGATAGTGGGTATGTGGGAGCTCACTACTCTAGTACTCTAGTAGCTTGGTAAATTCGCAATAATTTTTGACGTAGTGTCACTTATGTGCTGTCTCTTCTCGCTGGCACGATATTTCACCGTCCGATTTGGGTCCTGTTAGAGGTAAGCTCTACTCCATCATAGATTTAGTAACCCAAGCCCTCTGCGATGCTTCTCTGCCTGAGGATGAGTTCACGCTAATATTGAACGAGTTGAATAATTATACGACCCTCAAGAACGACATTCAAGCGACTGCTAGAACGTTCCCATGTCCACTCCTTAGCAACCTCCATTATTTTAAGAAAAATTCATTACTGCTTGGTACCTTAGCAAATTTTGATGTTTGCTACTCTCAATTAGCCTTTTGCTACTACTAAAACAACAACAACGATAACACGAACATGTTCGACTTTACATGACTAAAAAAATATAAAGTTCAAAAACTGGAGTGATAAAAAAATGCAGATAATCAGAACAGAGAGAGAGAGAGAGAGAGAGAGAGAGAGAGAGAGAGAGAGAGAGAGAGAGAGAGAGAGAGAGAGAGAGAGAGAGAGAGAGAGAGAGAGAGAGAGAGAGAGAGAGAGAGAGAGAGATTGCTTTGTGTATTATCCTTGGATTCTCATTTTCCTCCTCTTAGTAGCCTAAAGCATGATTATTCTTAAAACAAATTAAAGTCAGTAAACTGGTTACATGTACTCATGTTGTCAAGAAGACATCTTGCCTGTCTCCCACATGTATATATTTTCTTCGGCTAGAATATATTCTACCTTTTTTCTCTGTAAGCACAGGGATATATAATAATTATAGGAACGTTCCATCGAATGATCGATAGGCTTCCGGTTAAAACCGGAAGGTGGGAAAATTAGGATATATCTGAAACAATATGTGAATTGTATATCCTCACAAGATATTTTACTAATATCAACATAAATACGAAAAGAAATATAAGTAAGAATTATCTAAACAAAAATGTCAATGAATGAAAATGTAGTGACTACTTAAATAACACAATTGTTCTGTTCCTATGTGAACTCTGCATCACTGGGTCTATAGCCGTTTCGTTCTATTAAGATTCCTTTTTCTTCCTGGTTTCGGAACTTCAGTTGGGGTTGTTAGCAATTGCAATAAGTGTTATATCACTGAAAGCCTTAAAACATTGAAACCATGCGGTTTAAACCAAGAAGACTAGAAAAAGGATAGCAATGCACAAGTAGAATTATCCTTTGCTGTCGACACATTTTCTTTTCAAAACTTTTCTAAATTTTCTTAGTAGACTCGAATTATTACTATAGGAATAACATATCCAGAATAGAATAAAATTTCAGGGATATAATTTGCGTTGCATAAATATACAGAAAGTAATAGATGTCGCTATGGCTCAGATTTCTAGGTAAATACAAACATTTTTCAGTATCCGCAACAAGTTGATATAGGCTGGTTGAGACATAATACATGTAAATGGTTTAATTCATATAGAAACAGCCATGTAGAGTTTTGCTAACACATGTGTTTAGTGTGTTTTGTTTGTTTTGTATATGCCTTTGAGAAAGACTTATTAAGAGTCGAAAGCACTCAGGCTAGTTAGATACTAGTTTTGCACTGTACGACGTCAGTTTATATATATATATATATATATATATATATATATATATATATATATATATATATATATATATATATATATATATATATATATATATATATATATATATATATATATATATATATACACACGCACACAATACATTTCGTCTTGTTGTTTAAAGAACTTTCTAAGTATTTATCTTTTTCCTTACATTTGCGCCATATTACATCATATGCACGTCATTTCCTTTTTTAACTGTTTTATATCGATAGGACTTTTGCTAAAAGAGGTTTAATGAAACAATGTCATGTCATTGAAGCTGATATCGATCCGAAAAAAACTTTTTTTTTCTTATTTACTGGAAGAAAACTGAGCAGAAATAAGGTTATTTCTGTGTACATGAAGTGGCTAACTAATAATATGGAGGTGGGCGTGCAAACAGGAAGTGACCAGCTATTTATTTTCAAGGATGTAAGCCAAAACATACTTGGAGGTGAAATCCGGGTGGGAAAACAAGTGACTCCGTTGACCCTATGAACGAACTTACATGTGTGTGTGTGTTTGTGTGTGTATGTGTGTGTGTCTGTGTGTGTGTGTGCGCGCGCGTGTGTGTATTATGAATAGATAATTCAGGATATTAAACTGTACTTGCGAGACGAAAGGACCCTAATAGTGTATGTATCATGCCAAAGATAGATAAATTGACTATCAAACAAACAGACATGTAGGCCAATGAATAAGCAGATATACTATATTGTCAAACAAATAAACAGACACGTAGGCCAATGAACAAGCAGATATACAAAGAAACATACTAATATATCTGCTCCTTAAAGGTCAGAGGTGTAGGAGAAGTGATATACGGTACTTGATTGAGAATAAATCATTACTCGGGTATCCATTACGTACGATTAATAAGTGGAACATAATTACTTACGGAAAGAAAATGAGAACTTGCCAATTTATTTGTTTTTCTCCACGGAGCGATTATTTATCGATATATTTTTTAAACGCCATTAAGTGCCCAGTTGAAGTAACGACAAAACATTTTATACAATGATAACAAATGGAGAGCTTCAAGTCTTTTTCTGTGGATATATAAAATGAGGGGATAGTAAAATTTCAAATTGCATTTTAGCAATCTGGCCATCGGAGTCAATTACAGGTAAGCAGGGAGATGATGCTTTATGTATGTATGTATGTATGTATGTATGTATGTATGTATGTATGTATGTATGTATGTATGTATGTATGTATGTATGTATGTATGTATGTATGTATGTATGTGTGTGTGTGTGTGTGTGTGTGTGTGTGTGTGTGTGGTATGTATGTATGTATGTATGTATGTATGTATGTATGTATGTATGTATGTATGTATGTATGTATGTATGTATGTATGTATGTATGTGTGTGTGTGTATGGATAGATGGATGGATGGATGGATGGATGTGAGTAACTGGTATGAAAGTTACGTTTTTTATATATATACTCTTTGAAGACAAATGTGATCCCATGGTTATTGTTCATTATGGTCATTGAAAGATGATGCATTTTAACATTATATATGCCTTTGCTGACACATACCTTGAAAAACATTAAATATTTGCAGCGCCGGATTTAGGACAAACGAGGCCCTTTGATAGTTAGGTTATGAGGCCCCTTACAATGAAATATTCATTGTATTTTTCTTTTTGCCAAGAAGATGGATCCTCTGGCCAACAGGGGCCCTGTGCTTAAATACACCCAAGCACAATGGTAAATCAGGTATTGGAAATGCGAATTATAATTTTAATTGGATCATGATTTTCCAACTATCTCGTTGAACCCCAACCCTCGGCCTTTACCCAACAGAGGTGGATGTGGGAAGGTTATTACATGTTTTAGGTGATCTTTGCTCACCTCTCTATTGCTTGGATGTGGGAAGGTTATTACATGTTTTAGGTGACCTTTGATCAACTCTCTATTGCTTGCAACATTAAAGTCATATAATACGTAATTTATCGCTTGATAATATTCTTCTGCTTTATGATTTCGTCTTTTCTTTGCAGGGTAGTATGAACATCGAATTTTATGTCCATGAATGAACGTATGGTAAATAAGGACAACGACATTATAAACTAAGATTATAGCAAGTGAAAATGCGATCCAAACAGCAAAATATTAAAACAAAGGATTCCACGAATGCGTCCATCATGAACATTCGTATACAAAGAGATTTCAAAGAAAAGATTCAAGAAATAAATCAGTTGTGGGAGGCAGCACTCAAAAGTATGGCACAAGAGCGCCTTCATCTTAAACAATAAATAATAAAGTTCAAAACTTCCAAAAATACGCTGACTTACATTAGTGATGATTTACATGGAAATAAACTCAAAAAGCATGGTGACGATCTACTTAAATTATTGCAGCTTCAAAAATACAACAAAGATAAATTTAATTTTGGGAGACTTTTTGAGGATAAAATGTTTTCAGGCATTGCCCCCATCAATAGAAGCAAACATTTTCAAGAATTGCCCACAGGTCAAACCAAATCTAAACTTATGAGAAGCGAATCTGAGAGCACAATAAACAGTCAACCGAAAATAAACAAAATACGTTATTCTTTTTTTAACCCAATCATGAAGTCTGGGAACGAGGAAAACGAGGAGAAAGACGAAAGAGACGATAAAGAAAATGTGTCAGAGAGAGGACAAATATTGATGGTCCTGGGGAGTTCAAACACACTGCCTGTCATTCCGTTGGTAAAACAACCTCAAATTTCATTACAGAGACGTCGAGTAAGATCTCGAAAAATTCCTTTGAAACCGTCACTTCCACCTGTGATAGAATCGAGGCACCGGCCTTTAAGCGCATAAACTCTTCTTTTGTTAATTTAGTGGTGAAGCAAATTTTCATTTGGTGCATAAAGTTCGAATTTAAATGAGTCAGACTGGACATCTGGTTTGATACATTATTGTGAGTAGATACGATAGAGTAACGTCTCTTGGTCAAAAGGAGTCTCTTGGCAACGTTAACAGAACTTTTCTCTTTCAAGCAAATGGGTGTAAAATAACTTTACAGCTTATGTATTCATATATGTTGTACAGTTTATGCATTCTTCTATTCTATGATATTTTCAAAAGACAATTTTGCCAGAATGGATAACCGACATGAAGGTTGCATGTGAAACGTTGCGTTTTTTCTTTTCAAAACTTGTTACATAACAGACTTGTTTTGGTCTATAAACAATGTCTTAAAAATTAAACGAAGTTCAAATTATTATTAATTATTTTTGTATCTGTTCTATCACAGGATTTTAGAATCATTCCATTCCTCGCCCCAGCTGTGAACATGTATTTATTTTGTACCTTTATTAGACTCAGAAAGAGAAAAAGGTAAATCGTCATCCAGAGTCGCGAACAGGATTTGTGGGAACTAGGAAAAATTCTTCAGTAGTCCCTGGTGAATTACAAATTGTGACGGCCCCCGCAATTTTGTCTTATTTGTACTACTTTGTTGATGGCATGTTTTCATCCACTATATCAGCCATATAAGTGACACCCCATATTCTACATTATATGTATAGAAAGCTTCCTATTTGGGAATTGGCAGAAAGGCTAAATTGGTAACGTTTCAGTCCAGCAGGACAGCTTCGCATGATCACCTGAATCATCTTTTCAAGTCGAGTAGGACATCGAAAACTGGAAGTACTTCGTCACGTTGTGTATTAGATTGTTCGAAATTTAGGTTTGATTTTCGAATTCGCAAGAAAGAAGATAAAAAATCAGTTACTAGAAAAATTAGGGTACTAATTTAATTTCAATAAAAAGACATGGAAACATACAAATATTCAATCACTATAATTTTCGAAATACTCAAGATCAAACCTGTAATTTTTTGATGCAAGCTTCTGTGTGAAAAATATATGAAACACATCATCGTCTTTTTCATTCTTTTATATCTTCACGTGTATATAAAAAGTGTTTGCTATTTCACACCTACAAAAATGAGGTGTTACTTCCAGTATTGTGTCTTCCTAAGTCAGGTCTGTAAAAACACTGATACTACATCAATATAATATTGTCTCTATATATTTTTCACAAATATATGAACTCACAAAATAATCTTTTTACTAAAACTTTACATTTCATTATTAACCAGTCATTACCCTACAACAAGCCCTTATATATATTATGCTGGATGTCTGGGAAAGGTGGTCCGTAAATGGAAGTAAAAATATAAACCAAAATCACTTAAAGATTAAACGTAAATTTTTTGACAATGAAAATTGTCTTGATAAACGAAGAGCGTTGTTGAAAGTTGTACGTGTGTCACAATTGGATCTGTTTGGATATTGATAACGATGTTGAACACATGGAAAATAATGATCACTACTTCTACCCTGAAACCGATTTCTGACGAAAGTAAATGACATGGAAGGAGATACACCCATTTGCTTTCTTTTATTTGCAACTGGCTTGAGTTTAACTCCTAAAATATTAGAGGAATTAGGTTGATTAAAGTTATGGCAGACGATCAATTTAAAAAAAACGCGTGAAACATTTAGTAATATAAACCACTTAAAGCTACTTAAGAATCAATCATTAAGTTATCCCCTTGCAACTACCCACAGCTCCATCTTTAAGATTGCATTTCGTGGAAACAATGAGGTGAAACAGGCTGGATAACGAGGCTCCTTACTATTCACGTCCAACGAAACACGTCAAGCTCATTTGTGTGAGGAGTCAGGTTGAAAACCATGTTAACCTCGTTATTTGTCTTTGGGTGTGTGGTTTAGGAAACCAGTCTATTTCTGAGTGGTAGACGGATAATTTGTAACCATATAACTATTTATTAATTAAAAAAATAATTAATGTTAATTAGATTTTATAATTAATATTAATTAGAATCGAAATTAGAAAATGTTCACGTAATTTTATATTCATGTGTCATGTATGTATGTATGTATGTATGTATGTATGTATGTATGTATGTATGTATGTATGTATGTATGTATGTATGTATGTATGTATGTATGTATGCATGCATGTATGCATGTCTCTGTCTTCCTATAATGCCTTTCTTTAATATACTTTACTCTAGCATTATTTACTTTGTGTAAAACATTAATTTTCAACTAAAAGAAGATACAGTGTATTCACACAATATTAACGTGACCGACTTCTCTTTAGAAACCGAAAGATTCAACGATTGAAAATTCATGGTCAAACGTTTGTACAGGAATAAACATCTTGCAAAAGAAACTCAGCAAAATAGCATTTTCGTCTTAGGACACGTACATGCATATATTTGTAAGAACGTTTCTTTATAACTTTCCTTGGTGTGAAATGTACTTTGTCTTACCAAACTCTATTTTGTGTAAACAATTTCATGTTTTACGCAAATGACAATAAAAGTTAAATGACATAATTTAGCGTTAAAGTTCATATATTTGTCAAATATATCAAAGCGCTATTTTCGTCGTCAAAGCAAACATTTTAAATTTTAAAACAAATGTATAAAGTGAACTCTGCCGAAAAAAAAATCTTCAAATGATAGCTTATGCAGGCTAAATAAATGAAGCATGCACACATGTGACGGCACATTTAGGCTGAAGTGTCGGTTGTATACATCTAATTAAATGAAATTTAGTATTTCATAAACAGTCTTCAAGAATAGCAAGAGTGAAAGAGTGAAAGGAATCTATTCAATATACCTAACGTAGATAAGATTATGTCGATATAAGTAAGCATTTAAATTCGACAATAAAACATTGAAAAAATATACCAGAACTATTTAAAATGATTTCTTTATACTGAACATGCGTTTTGTAGAACATGCAAACATTGTTTACATTTAACTATTATTCCTGCGAATATGAATATTTTATTTCCATTATAACTGCTGACAAAGAATAAAAAGAATGGAGAAGTAAGTCGAGACTTAATTTCTACCCCCGGCCGCGATGAAAGCAGGGTAAGCACTGAACGATTAGTTTTGCGAACATGTCAGTCTAGATATGGCGTATATCATTAACACACGTGGATTAAAGTAGAATTGGAGCAATCAACCATTTACAAAAGCTATTCGTGTCATATTTCAGGTGAGAACTCTATGAGAACATGATATCACCCACACCCCGACAACAATTTTATTCACGCAGCATAATCGACAATATACGTCATAACCATTACAGTCCTTTTATTCAAATGTTCACTGGTTCGAATGTTCAGTGGTCCGAAAGAATGGTTCATCGGTCTGAGTGTTCATAATCCGAAGGATGAATTGCCCAGAGGTTCCTAAGACTGAACAATGACTGATTGGTTCAGAGTTTATTGATCTAAAATAAAGTTTCAATTGGTCAAAGAATACATTACTTTTAGTGAAATAAATATAAAATACTTTGATTCACTGCTAACTGATTCCCAAACATAAAGATCAGAAATATTCAGCTGAGTTAAAAACAATTACTCATGGTTATGAAGTGCCTGCAAAACTTTGACCACTCTCCTCTCCACAACTTCATTCTAAACCTCGTATAAATTAACTACTAGAACATATACCATCTACTGCAGGATAAATCATATTGTTGACCCACCCCACCCACCTCCACTCCCACGCACCCCACCTCTACCCTATCCCACTCCACCCACCTCCACCCCACCAAGCCCCCACCACACCACACGTTATTTTAGTCATTTACTTCTGTTGCATCTAAAGATAATTTTTGTAACAAGAGTTCAGTCCATAGGTAATTTTGTTTCAACTACCGCGGAGTTTAAGTAATCCATATTTGGTTCATGGAGTGCGAGTAGTTTAGTTTAGAAAAAGATCTTAACACCTCCCACCCCATTCGAGCTTGGGATATATAATCTTATTTTTAACTGCAGAGTGAAAGCTATAATGGGCGATACTCCCCCAGTGGGAATTGTTTCCTTTTGGAATAGTGACACAAGGGTAAACAGATGATATTTTCGCCCATGAGACTAGATATTTCGTGAATTTGCGAACGTTACTTTTCTTGTTTCGGCCTGCTTGCCTCTATAATGAAAATCATACAAGTCATATATGCGTATTCAATCATCTTAAATGAAATATAAATTCCTGTTTTAATAGTCTCAGGCGAATATCCACTCCGTTCACCAAATACTTGCCTTGCAACCACATATACGAATGCCATCGATCCATCAGTTCTAAACTACGTCCTTTCATGATGTGTTTTACATTCATTGTGAAGATTGGTAGATTTTGCTACAATTGCAGTGTCGTGGAACTTCTGTGACGTGTCAGGTTTCCAAATCAAACAAGCATCCAGATGAGTATTATTGGCCTCTTTTCCGTATGTCAAGAGATTTTCCAGGTATGCTTCTTCGTCATCTACAACGATTACCTCCGCCGTTTTGACTACTTTCAATTTCAGTAACTTCCATTCAGATCGATGTAACATTCGGCCTGTCCTTTGATTTCAAACTCGATAGGAGCTGAATCCATGAAAGTGGAGATGGGATGAAATTCGATCCATTGGGATTTTTCATCGGCGTCATGGTGGGTGTCATGGCAAACAAATCCAGTTCCGACTTGGTACAGACACAACACTCTCTGTGCATCAATTTCTTTTATTTTTGTTAGGAATTTAAAAATTAAAAACGCTTAAGTTTCGGACAGTTTTTATTTTCTTACTCTTTCTAGCTCTAAAAGCCTTAGGTCCTCTGAAGAATGATTTCGTCGTCTTTTTCTGCCTTGCCCTTACTGTGGCGTCAGGAAAGCAGGAATGTCTGACTTAGCAGCGATCGTGTGCATTTTTAGGAGTCTCTAGCCGATCCAAAGTGTCTTTGCCTGTTTGAAGCAAAACATTTTTGCCTGCTCTTAAGAAAACTTCTTTGGGGTTTGCTAATGATTACATTTTGGAGCAATTTTTTACCGTGTGTGAACTCGGCGTCTTTGAGTGCATGCAGTCCACGTGTCACCATTAGTTTCAACACGGGAGCCACTGTACGAAAAGCAGATTTAAACATATCTCCTAAATCATGTCCTCGTTGTCGAGCGTCTCCTTGATGCACATGATACATGCCTGAAAAGAGGTTAGAGAACTCGTTTTCGAAAATGAAGTTTCACTGTGACTTTCCCTTTGGTGAATGAAATATTTCGTCCCAGATCTCCTTTTATAGCAATGTTGACATTGTCGAAATACGACTTAATGAACGTTATAGATGTTTCAATCTTCCTCGTCAGCAGCCATGACAGAATCTATTTTGAAATGAATCACTCTCAGCAACGGTATGAATGTGTTTCCCACTACATTGTACTCCACTACGTCTTGGTACACAAAGATCAAATTCAGTTCTTTTCTACAGGAAATAAAAAATATTGGGCAAAATCCAAGTTCCCAGTCACGTCTGACATTTCGTTTCTCACCTTGATCAACCTATGGTCTCCACCAAAAACATGTAATACAATTCAGGACAAAATGTAATGCCCAATACTTAGTCCTCTGGAAAGCTATTTTGTGGTACTCAATCGTGAATCGTGACACTTTTAATGACTCCAAGCATGGTATTAAACTTGGTAGAAATAGTGGTCACCAAATGTTAGCCAATAAAATAATAGCCTGCAGGAATGGTCAGTGGTGTATTTGGTTCTGAGGTTTTGTATTTTCTTAGAGTCAACTGCAGACTTGTTTAACTTGCTTGTCATGAACTTCACCGTACAAGAGTTTTGATTTTCAATGATATTTTTGATTTGTGTAGGGTGAATCATTTCCACTAAAGTCACTTCCCAATGTGCTTCGTGATGCAATTGGATTGCCTGAGGAAATTCGGCCGTAAAACAGCACAAAGTATTATTTGGAAACACCATCATTGAATTGTCATTGGGTAACGTTAAAAAAATTGATTTTTCATAATTTCAGAGTTCTAGTGTCTGAGGGGCTACTGGAAGTCAGAGGAGTGTCTAAATAAAGATGGTTAGGGTGACTGTTAGAACTAAATTTGGACACAAGGCTCCCGTTGTATGTATCGTTTCTGTTGGAGGAATATTTCAGAGATGGATTTGGACGAAGGTAACCAATGCAAATGCGAAGTAAAATGTTCCAAAATTGTTTGTCTACTTGTTGAAAACTCATATTGGCAGTTGCAGCACCGAAGACAAAATGCAACACGAAGATTTGGCTGAAAAGGACGATTTGCGTTTTATGCACACGTTCTCCACACCACAACCCACAATGGATGCTTTGCTAGATTTTGCAGAGAAGACCAGGTAAAAGGAGTGGTTACTGGGGTACCTGAGTCTGTGTTGAAGGACATGATGGTCACTTCCTTTTATAGTAGATGATTTAAGAAGTGTCGATCCAAGAGTCAAAACTTCACGGATATACTTTCCAATGTACTTTATTCTTTCACACAGCGTTTCCCCACTTTTCGTATACTTCGATAGAGCATACTTTCTATCTCATACACGTCTTCTTTTTTATCGCACATTGTAACTCGGTTATTTAAAGCGTTCATTTTAATACTTTCCGGTTCATGTCTTCGAATTTATTGACGGGAGGATAACGACCACGAACTCGTTCCGTGACAGGAAACAATTCAGTGGTGCAGTTGGGTAATTAACCTTTGACAAAAGTGCATTTGGTTTTGCAATTGCGTACAAAATCTCCTGCTACAAATAATCCGCCTTTCTTGGGACCAGTTACTGCCTGGGACGTACAAAACAACAGATGGCTTGTTCTTGTAACCATCATTGCACTTGAAGGAAATGGACACTTTTTAGTCTTGTTTTGGCAGCATGATACAATTTCTGATCTCCTCCGTAACTTTCAGGATGGAATGGATCGTAGTATATGCTGGCCAAGACCTTTTCCATCTTTTAAATATGTGATCCAATCTTCAATGATGCTACTCTGGATGGAGTGAGAGATTGGTTTGGAAACGACTTTACGTGTCCGATGTGCCACGGGAGTCGATGTCGATGTCGAAGGTAGTTTTGGTAATGGCAGTGACGGTGGTGGTAATTGAATTACTTTGGTATTCTTTTCTTTTTTAACTTCTGGTTACCCTTCTTTTTTTCTCTTCTGTTGAATGAGGAGTGGACATCATCTTTTTAATCCAAGCTTTAAGTTCTTCTCCTTCTGGTGTAATAGAAGGAGTCAACATGGACGCTGCAATCTTACTAAGAAGGAGAGCTGCTGACGGTGTTTGAAAGACTTCTCGTGCCTCGTCTTTCTTAGGCATCCGTAGTGCTGCTTCTGTCTTGGTCATTGGGAGTTTAAGTAGAGGTGGTGGTGATGGACTTTTCATCAAGGCCATAACTTCTTTCAGAGTGGGTGGAACTGTTGCCTCTAAAGATTTCTGGTGAAAGAGTTGCAGTCGTTGCAAAATGTGACCGTACAGTTGAAATGTTTATTTTTCGGAAAAATTGCTGATATCATACAATGATTGTAATTCATGTTGTAACTGGGACATCTCGGTGAAATGAGGATTGGGAGGTAAATGCGGTGTCCGTTGTTTTTGCCAACGATGGTATTACATCCATGGTTTATAAGTGAATAATGTCAGTTTTCATCTTTCCAACGGATTCCAAAGATCACGTGTGAGATCCTTTGACACAGAACCTCTTTTTATCCCATTTGTTTATCCATTGGGAAGCAGCCACAATACTTTTAAACAAGGAGAATACTGTGGCATTTTCCAAGGGTGCTAACAACATAGGCAAAAATGGCACAAATCCTCTGCGTTATACCAACATCTTTTTCTTTTGACGATTGGGAAGTTTCTTTTGGACCATTTGATGTTTGGCTAAGCTTTCCTTCTGGTATTTAGACAAAGGTATCGTGCCTTTCAAGACATTGAGACAACATTCGCGTACGATATCGATGACATTTTTGGTAGCAGTTTGGATCATTTATTTTTGCATGGTGGAGCAGCTTTGGACAAGACAAACATGTCCTGATGATTGGCTAAACAAGGTGACAGTCCTTTCTTTCCTTTTTTAGATGAAGAGTGGTGTACACTTCTTTCAGGGGTTTTAGTTGCTTGTTGGTTCCTTACCACATACCAAAAATACACTAAATTTGATGATTTGGGCACACGTCCTTTTATCCGAATTTTAGGATCTATTGCTTCGTCATAAAGGTAATAATATGTTGAACAAAATTACCAAACAACCATCCTCTTTGTCGACTCCTCTTTTTTGGACAACTGTGTCTTTTCTAGGGTAACGTCAATGTTTGGCTAAGCGTTTTGTAGGATGATGTGACTGTCTTTTTCCTTTTCCTTTCTGAACAGAAGAACGACGATGAATGGACATCATTTGATATTCAACATACACTAAACTCAAAAGTTAGACATGGGTACTTTTATTTGACTCTGTACCCAGCTTACCTAATTAAATTGCATAGCGCTTGAGGCTGCTGATCGTCAAAAAATTTAAACATTCCTCCTCTTTGGTTATTTCCTTTGTTTGGACGTGTGTCTTTCGTGGGGGTGACTTTGATGTTTAGCTAAACGCTTCTTAGGATAATGCGACTGTCTTTATCTATTTCTTTTTTCTGTTTGTACAGGCGAAAGACGATGGTAATGTGTGAACTTTTTGATGGGAACATCGTTGGGTGGTCAGCAACACAAAAAACGCTGCTCAGTATGGTTTACCTCAGATCTTTTTATAATGTAATGCGTCGCCACTGATTGTCTTTACGTCGTATCAACTTTATGACAGGTAACTAAATCGGACTAGTTCTTTCTTGGAAAAATCCAGTAAACTTTGCAACACATAGGATTTCTTTTAAACTTTGATTTTGGGAACAGATACTTTGTGAGCAGCGGCCACTGCCGCTAAAGAGGAAGATGATATCACCGCTGGAGAAGATTCTGGAGACGCTCTCGTGTAGGTAGAAACTGTTTTTTGGGAGCTTTTCTTTTTCTTTTCCTGAGGCTGTGACCTGGTCTTGACAACGTTGCTTTTATTATTTTCCTGAGATATGATCTAGTCTTGTGGAGAAGTTTGGATGTATTGCGATCACATTTTAAGAGGGACAACTTCAACTTCAAATTTTGACACATTACCATCGTCGTTCGCCTGTGCAAAAAGAAAATAGAAATAGATAAAGACAGTCACATTATCCTAAAGAGCATGACACTTCCTAGAGAACCGCTGCCTCCAGGTTTAAATATGATTAGGTTTTTGGTTTGAGTGTCAATGCGAGGATCAGCCAGTTGCGTCAATGCTTCTTTGTTTTTGTGATAAAATGTTTGGCTTGATGTGGAATTTGAATGATGCTTTGCAGTAATTGATGTCCTATCACCGTAAACCATCAGAAGGCTTCTTTGAGACTGCCATCTAAAACACGAGCAAATATTTGTAAAATTATTTCACGACTGATGCCGTACAAAGCACGAATCAATTTGACGGAAAGATGAGACTGAAGGGACGTGATGTTGACACTGAGTGAGACAGAGCCAAAGTGACCGAGGCTTTTATAGATTTTTGGTGGTGGTTTCTAAGTCGACGACGGGGACGTTTACACGACAGGTCCTCCATCTTGGTACCAGCGATGAAACAGATGGGTATTAAATCGCAAATAATCAGGGGTAATGGAGTTTAAATCCACGAATAATGGGAATAGGATCTATCGCTTCGTAATAAAGGTAACAATATGTTTAACAAAATTACCAAACAATCATCCTCTTTGTCGACTCCTCTTTTTTGGACAACTGTGTCTTTTCTAGGGGTGACGTCTATGTGTTTTGCGCGTGGGGTTCGAGTGGCAACTTTGCACGCATGAGGTAGCCAACGTGTTACTAACTGCTTGGCTAAGACTTACACTTGCGATTTATCATTAAGATTTTTAAACAAGAACACATAATGAGCATTGAGACTGATGGTGCGATGGACTTTGCATTGTTTAAATAAATTTTGGGTAATGTAAATGACATTGGCATTACGATAATGCCCTTTGCGCGTAAACCAGTTTTATTTCTTCCTCGTGTTATCATAACATGTCGTCAAAGATGAATAAATGAGTTTGACAGGAGTCAGACACGATTCTGTCCTCGTCGTCAACAGAAATGTCTTTTACAAACAAAATTGAATCACCTTGACTTTCTCGTACAAGGCAGTACGCCGATTTCCACTCTTTGTAGCATCACATAATTCGTTGAGTTGTACGATCGATCAAATGATGTTTATGTTCGATCAAACGTTAGACGAATTCGGTTTTGCCTGAACAGCTGGTCATGTTAAAGGGATGCCGAAGATACAGGCCTACAAACTAGCACGATCTAAGTATTCGTTGATGACTTTGAAAGTGTAGGAAGAGGGAGCACTGACAGCAGAGGTAGCCATAGTAGCGTAAAGAATGGCACTTTTTGACAGGAATACAGAGAACACAAGAGTTTTTACACTTTCTCAGGACATGTTTATTGTCATTTTGTAATTGTGAGCAACACGAAAGACATACATAAAAGACAAATTGTTAAGTACATGAATAAAAAGCACATCAAAACAATTATAGTGGAATATAAACAAGTCTCTGTACAACATTTTTCGTGATCAAAATGTGGGGTCCTAGAGACATTGTGTAATGTTCTGAGAGTCTGTACATTAATTGGCACCGTCACACAATGGTCCTCCATGAAAGGTCTTTCGAAGATGTCAATGACGCTTCTGTCCTGTAGAGAGTGGATTTTCTTAGTGACAAGCTGTACTTTTTCTTCTGGTACTCTTACCAACATAAGTGTAAAAGTATTTTTTTTTCCATCGGACGTTTTAATTTTTTAGGATTACAAATCTCGCGTATAGTGTGCCACTTCTTTAGTCCAAACCTCGAAACCCCAACTTGTCCAGTAACGTAAATTTATCCAGTGAGGTTGTAAGTCACAAGCTACACACATCATCATCATGCATATCTTCAGTACCTACAAGTTGACGAATCTTGTTTTCCTGTAGAGGTCGAGAAGTATCCAGATGAAGCTTTGAGCAGAATGAGTCTCTCATCGACATTTAAAGGGATCAATTTCATGCTTTATTGAGTGATAAGGACTGTTTATAAAGAGTCTACAAATAATCGGGTGGTAAACGAAATCTCAGAAAGCAAGTCCCTAAGACACTCTACACATCGACCCCAATTCATTAGACGCAGTTCTCGTAATAGACTATGGTAATCCTCCACTGTTTGAATATTATGATTGATCTTCTTCCACGGAATCTGTTGTATCACAAATGATAAAGGTCATTGCATGGTAAAACATTTTCATACCCTCTTATTTCGGCAACTATAAGTATACTTTCTGCACCAAAGTGGTTGTATTCCGTCGACGTATCCAATTATTTAGTCACTAACGGTCCATTGCAAGTCATTCAGAAGTTTCCTCTTGAACTATGTTTACATTGTGTGCAAGATTTTGGAAACCCTCTGACTCTTCTTCTGGAAGTCGATTCAGTAAGTGTACCTGGAGGTAAAAATAATTACTATCAACAATACAATCCACGCTATCCTTCTCTCCAACAAGTAGTTTCTCAATGTCTGACCATTTGATCACTTTCATCATAATCAATCCTCTTATAGCACTTAGATAATAGTTGTTCAAACATAGGTGTCGTAACGGATGCAATTGTTCTTTATGTTTGACTTGTATTTTGACCAACTCTCGGCATATGCGTTCTCTTAATTCCACAGGTAAACCACGAAGGTTCTCTTGTAAAGTATCCATGACCATGCATCAGTCAAACACTTCTCCTAGAGCGAAAGTAATGAACGTAATTTCTGACCACTGTTATTTATGGTAACGGTCGAGAATGTCCAAAAAATATTCAAATATAAATAGTCTAATCCGAAGTAGTAGAACGAACACACCCTTGAGCCAGAGAAATCGAACTTTTTTGTTGACTTTTTTATACTTTTTTCTTGTAAATTTGTCGGTATAAAAGTTCTACAGTCACTAACTCAGATTTGGCTCTGGCAATTCCCTGCCAAATGTCCTTGTAGATCTTTTCGTGCAATTCAATTAGTAATGTTAGAAGATTTGTTTTACATCAGGTTTAAATAATTGTCTAGTGGTTGTTCAACGTTTGGCTCCAAACCACGTAGCTGATTTCTTACACGATATGGTTAGTCCACTTCGATGAAGAGGTCCCACTAAAGGTAGGTAATGACAATCAGGAGACCATCGAGCATTTTTAAGGTAAGTGCAGTCTTTCTTCTCCCACTCGTGAAGTGACACACCGCAACTGAAGCACTTGACTTTATCCACTTTGCCCAAGTAGAAATATCCGTCTCTGGCCAATTTTTTGGGGGGTAGGTGCTCCAAGATATTTTGGCCATTTTACTCGAAATGTTTGAAATCGACATTCATAATCTCAGTATTCGTACAATCACAAAAGGAACGTCTTGTAAGGTTAATTTTGATAAGAATACGGTGACATCCTTAGGACTGAGCTCAATTTTGCTTGACATCGAGGTGGACATCCACCATAACAATCAGTAAAGTGAAAAGGTGTACGACAATGTGAGGCATCTCTTTCGCATCCGTCAGGTTTGACAAGTACACAATCATCATTAATTTCCATGGTAAGTGTAGCTATAACAAAGTTCCCATGAAGATGATGTGGTACTGAATCATCAATGAGGTCATCAGAGTTGAATTTGCTTTTGCTTGATACTTGCTGTGTGAAAGGATTCATCTTTCTCTCTTGGTCTTGGTAGTGACAATAAATAAGAGGTTTATTGACGTTATCCCTTTTTATATGCTGACCAATATCGATTTGTCCTTGCGGTAAAGTGAAGTGGTTGGGGAGCCATACTCGCTTCTGGTACACGATTTGATAGACTTTTTCAAGGGTCGACTGACGATTTGATGTCTGGATAAACGTACAATCTTGTTTGGTAGGTAAGTGGTCACTTTATAATTTCCATCCTGTTCAGACTGAGGGGCCTCGAGTGGCCAAGTGGTCTAAAGCGCTGTCCGTTACGGATCACTGCCATCTCACCTCTGTCTCCGTGAGTTCGAGTCTAGGATTCGGCGAATGTGGTTATGTGAGAAAGCTTGCCAGTAGCTTTTTGTGGGTCGGTAGTTCTTTCCGGTGATTTCCCGGTTTCTTCCTCCACCATTAATACTGGCCACCATGAATTTCATCGTGTGCTGAAAAATGGCGTTAAGCCCAACAACAACAACTGCTCAGACTGCAAAGCTTCTTTTAGTACGCCAAAGTTTACCACTTGACTGATGCGATAAGCGAGAGTCAATACTTTAATAATTAAAACGGTCAATACTTTTAATTTATACTCAGTTTGTACTTCTCCTTCGGGGTCACTATATTTGCAACTGAAATTTGTTTGACCGCTACATGAAAGCTTAGAATCTTTTCGTCGGGATGCTCGTCTGTCAGGGCTCCCAAACGGTCATCTTTGATTTTAGGTTGTTGTTGACCCAGACAATCGATGTAGATGGAACTATCCGTGTCAAAATACAACACATGATTTCCTAACAGTTCTAAAGCTTTGTACAGTTGTAAGCGAAGATGGGTTGTCACGTAGGCTACAATGATAACACAATGATAGCATTTCCTAATTCCTAAGCTTCTATAAAGTCAAGTTTTTCTTCATAATTGACTAAGAGCAAGTCTTCACGAACGACGTCCACGTGGTTCATTTATTTGGTTATGTCGTGAATCATCTGGAAGTAGCGGGAAGGTTCTGACAAATACTCCGTCTTGGGTAAACACGGTCGTTGTGCCATTTTATCCCACAAACAATTAAGCATGACATTGGCACACGATCGCCTTCCTTCGTCTTTCTCGATGTGGTTTCAGAGTGATGCCTTCCTGTTCCCAATATCTCTCTTTGAATTTCTTTTTTGGAATTTGGGAGTGTGAAAGCAAGAAGAATAGCCCATGGCTTTTTGTTTCAATTTTAAAACAGCATTCACGTAGTCTGCGAAAATGCCTTTCTAAATCTTATCGCCCTTGTTGTATTTTTCTGTCTTGGGAAAGTGGTATATTTCGTACACTTTTAACAGTTGGTATCCCAAGTCCAGAGCTTTAAAGAATTCCACGCTGATCCATGTTACCATCAAAGCACGTTCTTCCTGAGTGTGCTGACAAGGAGTTTCTGAACAAGTTCGCTACTCGGGAAACATCTATTTTCCTTGGCAATGGTGTGGTAACACAGGATGGTACAAGTTTGTGGGAGGCAAAACTTTACATTGAATCAATCTTTCGTATTGTCGGATGTTGTCCACATCAATGAGAACACACATCCAAGTCTCTGTTTTCGTCTCCTCTTTCCTCGTCAGCTTGGTACAGCAAACATGTATTCGTCCGTACAAACTGTCACTTCGGTTCAGAGGGTACAACAACTTGTAACTTTTCACGATGCGCTTAAACCCGGTATTGGTTTTCAATCGCTGAACGTACTCGTGTTCCCACACAGTCCACCACTTGGTATCCTTGCTCTTCTAACTTCATGCGTCGCTGACAAGTGGCCTCGTATAACTCTTCAATTGACCGTTGAAAACAAAAACTTGATTTTAGCGTCACGTTAAGGATATCAGATGGGACATTTGGGAAATAAGCACTCGTTAAACACGTACACGATCTTGGGGTTTTCTATGTCCCAGCCATCTACCAAATACCTTCCGATGGCTTTTTCGCCTCCTCCGTTGCGAGCACGTTGGATCTATTTGTCTTCCTTGTCACACAAGTAATGTAGGGCATAGACCTAATATTGACGTTTGACAAAATTGGTGGCCTGAGAACAGATGACAGCTAAGTTGTTTTCGGTCATGAATCGTTAACGGTACACTAAGGAATACGCTTTGGTAATGGTGCAGGCTTCTTTCAAAGGATTTATCACTCTTTACTCTATGAAAAGTTCTCGAAATTTTCCACAGCTACGCCATAAAATGGAACGAAAATACTTTAACATTTCTTACTGAAAGTCGAAAGCATCTGAGACATGAGTCAAATGCCTTGCTTTGAAAGCTTCTCGATGCTCGGTACGCATATGCTCTGGGTCATAGTAGTTAGCTTCAGGCAAATGGGTTAGAACGACGTGTTGACTGGATTCGGTATTGAAAAGGTGCAGCAAAGAGCCTTTGGTTATTGAATATACCATTGGTGTTCCAAGTCCACGGTTTAGTGACAAATGTGACTTCGCTTCTTTTCTGAACATTATTGGTACGTTTACCTTGTCCACAAGTAGGGCAAAATCTCAGGAGTTGACAAGCATGTTTATGCTGTTAACCTTGCGTCATTAGTTGTTGTAGGCAACAAGTTGGACCGATAAACGGGCGCTGAGAAGAAGAGCAATGCACTCGTTCTTGTGCTTCGTCATGACTGGGTTTAGAGGCCAAACATCACTCAAATTTCATCTACAATGCTTATCTTGCTCTCTATTCTTATAGCCACAGTCACATTTCTCACAGTAATAACTGTATCCCGGTAATCCAAACATCCCGAGCATTACGATGAGCCAGAATAGATTAGACAGAAAAAGTCTCCTGGTTTCGTTTCTTTAGAATAAGAATCTACACTCCCGAACTCACTTACACACACACATCCGCGCGCGCACGCACATACATCATAGGGTCGAAGAAGGGATTTGAGTTTTTAATTGATTTTGGCAAAATAACTAGTCTCTCTTTTCGAAAGAAATGAGAGTCCCTGAAAATGACAGTTAGGTGTTTGTTTCTTCCTTAAAACAAACTCAGGAACGAAAAGCAATTCGTTTTAATTGCTTCAAGCCTTTGCCACCGACAAGGCCTACTTGTTGACTTCCTTCTGTCAATTATTGAGTAGAAATCACTAGTGATGCTATCTCTGGTGCAGTAACAGTGTTACGTTGCTTGGCTCTAGAAGGTCTTTTTCTCTTGGGTCGTAATAATTGTCTGATACATTTGTTTAAGAAAAATATCCAACGAACGTTTGACTTTCACTGTTCTCATTTTCTCATATACATTGTTTCTTCTCTGCTGCTTCTCCTTCGTGTTATTTCCTTCTTGCCTCTTCTTTCTTCTCGCTGTTGCTGTTAAAGGAGATATGCTTGTTCTGCCTTTTTCTGTTGCTTTAAAAAATTCTCCAATTATTCTATCAGTCTCTGTTTAAAATCCTCGACGTGTGGTAAAGATGGAAAAAGTGCCGAAGGTACCGGTACCGGAAGAAATTCTTGCGAAAAGTAAAAAAAACCCCTACTAAATCCCAGTAGAAATCTGTCTCTTCTGGAAGTAGCACTGTGTTCACTTTGGTAGCCATTTATATGCCATTACTTTTTGTTTCCACAGCCGGTGCACACTAAATCATTGCCTTCTTAGTTTCGGTAATGCTTCACAAAACAATGTTGCATAAACTAACTGCACACAAACGTTAGCGGGCCTATAATAACTTACTGAATTTTGTAACGCCTATTGGGATTGGTGAACAATTCAATCCACTTCGATCCGGTCTTGTTCTATAAATAACCGCAGTTCACTTCATCTGTTCTAGTAAAAAAAGATGTGGACCAACGTAGAATCGTTTACAATCCTATTGTCAATGCTATTCAACCCAGACTATTCCATGTATGTCAGACCACCTTTTGCCATTACCCAAATCACTGATACAGCCCTTTGGAAACGAAGGATGTATGTGGAAAGACAAGTCTGTCTGTCTGAAGAGTTTTAATTTATAGACCAGAGGTTAGGTCAAATTTGAAGAAGAGAAGACATTTGCGATTCCCTCCTGTATTAACGAACTGGTGTTGACATTAGAAATAGCGATCCTTTTTAGGGCCACTTCCTCAGCTTTGAAAAGATCTTAATTGTCATTTTGCCATATATATGTGTTCTGTCCGTGTTTATCTATATTTCTGTGTCTAGATTGTATTCGTCCCTACCTAGAGTAGTAGTTGTGCGTATTTATGTCAGCCCCTTGTTGCAAGTGTCCAGTAACGTGACGTCACCTTATCTGTACCTTTCCTCTTGTTTCTCAATTTTTATTGACGCTATAGTACCCCATCTGTTCCATTGACGCCAAAAATCGTGACGCCAAACTAACCCAGGCTGATATTTAATGATAACTCCCATTGATGCTAAACTACCCTAATGTACACTACTTTTATGTCTCGCAAATGTGGACCAAAATGAATTTGTTGTTTTCAGGATCAGAAAGAACGGTGAAAGGTATGTAATATCCCGTTGATTAATATTATTCTGCGAGTTCCAAGCGCGACAGATGATACTTTAAACGTATTCGCTAGAAAAGGTAAAATTAACATTTCAAATAAATCAGTCTTAACACTTATGGCAGAAATTGCTGAACCTATCAGAAGAATTAAATATATTATGTATGGCGATCTCAACATGAGTAAAAATACAATTATGAATGTGAGAGAACCAAAGTCAGACGATGATGTGGCAACATAAATATACGTAGACAGCAACAACGCCACTATCAGAATTTAGATTGATGATCCTTTTCTCACTGGCGGTGATACAATGAATGGTTCTCTCAATATGGCTCATGACAATTGCTGGTCATGGAGAACCAGAATTAAATGATGACGCTGCAACGAAGAAATATGTCAACAATGGCAACATCCCAATGATGATATCGTTAATGTCAATCAATGAAAGGAATTTCCACTTTTAGATCTAAAATTTCTACTCATGAATGAACGATTTTAAATGTTTGTAGAAATATAGAGCTATTAATGAATATTTTGGTAGTTCAGCGGTTATTTATATTAAACTAACTCGTTAGATAAAAATATTATCGACAGTGTTGAATATACAGAAGCGTCTGAATCAGCATTATGGACACCACTCAATAAATCCATCAAACTTCACGCCGAGTTTGGCAGCATACACAGTTTCTCAGTACTCGGAGCTACAAGATTTACAATATCTACAATTTCACGGCGTTATCCACTAACTGGATCTTCTGAATCTATGTTAGTAGCACTGGAGAAAAGATAAGAGAAAACATTTCTGGTGGAACCTGAAGAAAAACCTTAGGCTTGTTGGATTATTGGTGTTTTGAATTAGTTGCTAAACTACTATATACTTAAAATATAATGAATGAAAATCCAATCGAAGCTAACCAATACAGATACAATTAGATATATGAGTGTCAGACAAAAATAAAAATATCATTGAAGAGAACACAGTAAAAGTTGAAAATGTTGCTGACGTGTAGTTGTCGTTTACTTAAGTGTTTATTTAGCGTTTGCTATCATCGCTGAAATCGGTGTATTGCTATCAGCAATAAAAATGATATCGGCGGCAGTGACACAATCTGTGTTTGTTCCGTAACAACAATCGCTGGTATTTTCACTATCATTGCAATGAAGAAAGCTACATGCACAAACGTAAAATTACACGAGCACACAATAAAATACACGCGACGATGATAGCATACTCCAAATTATCATCCTTGATTTCGTCGTATCTTAGTGATGTTAAAATATCCGAATAGTTCACAACGATAATAATAACTTACAGTGTAGTATTTGGCGATAAATCAAAGACCCAATTGAATACATGGATCTAGAATTAATGAAGCGAGATCAAATAAAAAGAGGAGCAGGAATTAGAATAAAGATTTTAGAATAACAATGGCAGCGTCATCGGAACTACTACAACAGATCGTCACTTGTACAGTACCGCCCAAAACCAAAGTGATATCAACAAGCTAAACCAATCATAAGTTCAGCTTTAGCTTTCAAACTGCGATTCCAGCCAAAGAAATAGCACTAGCATGATTGCGAGTATATTACAGTTGGTCAAATATTTGATCAAAATCATTCTGTGGATTACAACCAAACACCTCATCAGTATTTGCAAATAAAAATAAACCCGACGCAACTCCCAATTGGCAGGTCGTGAGTATACTTACGATCAGTTACCAAATAGAACAGATTAACGATGAATTCCAGCGCAAAATCAAATCTATTACAGGAAAAGAATCTAAAATAGCCATTATTGTGCATGAACCAACGTTGTCCGCCTCGATTGAGATATATAAACTTGATTATGCTGTTGACATATATAAATCATCGATCAGATCTGTGTTAGGATGGCCCGAAGCTCCACTATTTTATCAAGGATCACCAGATCAAACCAAAGATGGTTTATTGTTGTTGTTTATTTTACAAAAAAAACCCGAATATTTATAAGGCTTCCAGAATATAGGAAAAGTCGCTTATGAGATCATCTTGATAGAACTTAATTCATTATTGAAAATGAAAAGATTCCTAATTTAGGAATTTATTTATTTAAACTTAATAATTTAGAAACAATTGTCAGCACGGCATTTATTAAATCATACGCCGACTAAATCGAGCTCGAATTCCTTCTGGACACTCACCAATATCAAATAATTATTTTCCAGTATAACAGAACATTAAAGCTCATGATGTAAAACAACAAATTATTGAAACTATTCAACATCTGAGCCAGGTCCATTCAGACCTAATATATGTTAACAAAACTATTATTAAATTTTAAAGTCTGATGATGATTTACGAGATATTATTTGAGATATTACGGAAGAGCAATTGAATCAGATGATGAACACTTACATTTACATGATCTTCAGATCTAGACAGGACAGGTAATTGGCGACATAATTGATGTCATAATCCGCTATTATCACGGATTCATTTCAATCTTTCTAAATCCGGACATTTGTTGGATTTGCGATGAGATTCATTTGTATATATCCATATATAAGGTGATAGAGCTTACGTCCGTTGATATTTTGCTCGAAGAACTAGATCTAGGATTTTGTAAAATAAAAATAGTTTGTCAAAAATTATTTATGTATCTACACATTATACTCAAAAGTGCCGTCGACATTATCCTCGTTTGACAATCAAGGCAAGAAAAGTTAAATGAACTGCAAAGAGAACATATCATTGCGATTGTTTGTAATCTGAATTATTCATACTCTTGCATTGAATTTGAAAAGCTTTAAAAAATTAGAATAAATGTTCTGATTTAGTATAACAATGAATTTTATCATCAGAACAAAGATGATTCTGAGTAAATGTTATTATCAGATTTTTATCTGATTCTGAGTAAATATTATAATCTGTCTGAATAAATATTGTAATCAGATTCATAATAAATATTATTATCATAATTCATCTGATTATGAATAAATATATAAATCAATATTATTATTATCTAATTAAGAATAAATATTATCACAATAAATATAATCTAATTCAGAATAATATATTTGTGTTCTTAATAAATATTATTTACAGAATAAAAATGAATTATTATAAACTGATTCTGAATAAATATTAATATCGGAATAAATATAACTATTATTATAATCTGGTTCAGAATAGATATAATTTGATGCAGAACAAACGTAATCTGATTCTAAATAGATATTGTAATCTGAATAAATATTCTAAATTATTATCTGATTCTAAGCAAATATTATCAGATTAAATAATATAATCTAATTCAGAATACAATATAATCTGATTCAGAATAAATATTATAATATGATTCTGAGTAAATATTATTGTGATCTGATTCTGAATAAATATTATAATCTGATTCTGAGTAAATACTATAATTTGATTCTGAGTAAATACTATAATCTGATGCTGAGTAAATACTATAATCTGATTCTGAGTAAATACTATAATCTGATTCTGAGTAAATATTATAATATGATTCTGAGTAAATATTATTGTGATCTGATTCTGAATAAATATTATAATCTGATTCTGAGTAAATACTATAATCTGATTCTGAGTAAATACTATAATCTGATTCTGAGTAAATACTATAATCTGATTCTGAGTAAATATTATTATCTGATTCTGAGTAAATACTATAATCTGATTCTGAGTAAATACTATAATCTGATTTTGAGTAAATATTATAATCTGATTCTGAGTAAATACTATAATGTGATTCTGAGTAAATACTATAATCTGATTCTGAGTAAATATTATAATCTGATTCTGAGTAAATACTATAATCTGATTCTGAGTAAATACTATAATCTGATTCTGAGTAAATATTATAATCTGATTCAGAAAAATACGATAATCTGATTCAAAAGAAATATAATAATCTGATTCTGAGTAAATATTATTATCTGAATATTATTATTAGAATAAAAATAAATATTATTATAATCTGATTTGGGGTAAATATTATTATCAGATGAAAATAAATTCATCAGAAAAAGAATTAATATTAATATCATCTGATTCTGGGTAAAGAATATCATCAGAATAGAAAAAATACATATTATTATCAGAATATAACAAAGTAATATTATAATAGGTTTTCGATGAAGTATTATTATCAAAATAAAATAAATATTATTACCAGAGTAAATATTATAATCTGATTCTGAGGAAATATTACTATCGGAATAAAAGTAAATATTTTTATCATCTAATTCTGAGTAAATATATCAGAATGAATCTGATGCTGAGTATATGATATAATATGATTATAAATAAATATTATTACTATCATGATACAAATAAATATTATTATAATATAATCTGAGACTGAATAAATTTTTTTCAGAAATAATTTGATTCTAAGTAAAAATTATAATCTAATTTGCGTATATACTATGATCTGATTCTGAGTAAAAATTTTAAAGATCTGATTTTGAATAAAAAGTATAATCTGATTATGAATAAAAATTATAATCTGATTCTGAATAAATATTATAATCTGAATAACAAATATATAAATATTATCTTACTGTAGACGGAAATGAATTATCCATCTGGCAAATTCAAGGTTTATACTTTCACTTTATTTAGCTGTTACAATCAATTTCACAATACGTTGGTACTTTTACTTTGGGTAGCTGTTCCTTATATTGTCACCATTTTCACTTTCACAATCACCACGGACAGAGTTTTCATAATAGATTGCTTCACTTCCAGACATAATCTCTCTCAACTGTCTTACGCGAGTATATACCATATTTGTTTTCGTATTTGTGAGATAATTCTGATCTAAGTTTTTCAGTCGCTTGTGCGAGTGAAGCAAATTCATTAATCTGCATGTCACTGACTTTTGTCAAGGATTGCATCATCGACTAGACTTATTAAATCTGCAATGAGCTGTTAATGTACAGGTATTTTCGAATTTTCGTTGTTATAATGATCCAAAAATAGAAATTCATATTCATGTAATTTTTTAATCGCAGAAATAAAAGCATTAATATTTTCGTTATTTATTATATAATTAATATTTATTTAAAATAAAAATAGTTCTAAACAAAACAATTTAATAATCAAAATAAAATATCAATAAAAATAAAAATAATTCTGAATCAGAATAAAAATAAATATTTCTGAAACAAAATAAAAATCAGAATAAATATAAAAATATTAATATAAATAAAATATTAATAGGAATAAAAATAAATAAAAACATAAATAAACAAAAGCATTGATAATAAATTACCATTTCACCATTCCTTTTCGAGAAGTATTTTTGTATGCCTTTCTTATGGCTTGTATAGGGTCCTTTCATTAATGATTTTCTTTTGGCTTGTATGGGACATGATGGCGCGACCCATATGTGGTCAGCATTCAGAATTATTGCACGCAACATTGTTATTATCGATACTAGAATGAATGACGAGCGAGCAGCTAAGATTATTAACTATCTTGACAATCAAAGATATTGTATCCTAATAACATTTATTGTAGAGACAGATGACAACACTTGAATTATTCGTGACATACATGACTCTCTCAAACTTCACACTGGAAATATTGTGACGTTAAATAAAAATTCCAAACCATGATTATTGACTGGTATTGACAAAGCAGACTCTGTCAAACTTCACACTGGAAATATTGTGACGTTAAATAAAAATTCCAAACCATGATTATTGACTGGTATTGACAAAGCAAACCAAACCGAATGAGCGTATCCTGTGACTGCAGTTATTTATGTTATGTATCCACTAAATGATAAACCTACCGTTGATGATCTCAAACCAAGGAAAGTATCAAGGGTGAATTGCCTAGCTGAGCGAGTTACATAACACTTCACAAATGATATAGGTTGAAAAGGTTTATCGGATATAAGACGCATAAAAATTAATGAGTGGTTTTGAAATAGTTAAAGACACAATAGCGTCTATTAAAGACGTTGCCGAGCTGTGGGAAGAGATGAAATTCCCAATAACAGTGAAGACGTTAACAGGATAAATTTTGTATAAATCGAAATTTGAAACAATAGATGCCCCATTAGAGATTATTGATCATAACAAACATGTATGGACAATGAAACCATAACAATATTTCCACTAGATAGAACTGTCAAATTATAATGATCATATCTTTGATTCTATCACAAATATTAGTAAGAGTGACCTGTGTCCGTATTATTAATTCAAAATTCAGAATCTCATAACTGTAATGCCTTAATGACATCCAACACATGAGATGACCATGACTGCGATAAACTGACCATTGCCAGATTTTGATTCGCATGTATAACCATTCGAGTTTTCACCGAAAAACCTTCGTCTGATTTTAATGAAAATTCTGATAAAACTGATTATGAAAATAAAATTGCAAAGGATATCGTCAGAAATATAATCGTTTAGTTTACTCATGGTAGTTGATTTGACCATAAACGATATTGTACAAGATTAAATATAGACGATGCTGAACAAGATTTTATAATTCCTGATACATTGGAGAAAAACACAATGATAAATCGAAGTAATGCCTATCTATTAAACGGAACTATATTAGGTACAATTGTGAATTATATTAAGGGTGAATCACCGCAGTTTACTCACTTAAGATCCTCGATGATATCATATGTTTCGAAAATGTTATCGTAAATGATAACATAATCCCTGATATTGCGGCAAGATTTGCCACAAATTAATTTTATATAAGTAAAAATATGCTTATTTGTTAAAACAATTACATATTGGCAAATATGCATCATGGGGCAAATGGAGAATAAAACGCGAAAATATACTTAGTTATTCTAAATCTTCCGACGCTGAAATCAAGGAAATTTATTACAAGAATAATAAAATGTTACAGTTATCATAAGCATCATCGATATATGCTCCTGTGGCCAGACATAAAACCTTTAATTGGTGTGGTGGTTCTGGTAAAACAACGCGTGGGATTAAATTATTCCTGAAAAGTTGTTCAGAAATGGTTGTTGTGACAGCCACACACAGACTGCCAGAGAAATGAACGAATGCAGAGTAAAATCTCAAACCAATTTCTTTTGACGCACGGATCTTGAGCGAATGGGTGAAAAATACATTCCTATAATTATTATTTGGGATGAACAATGCACGTTTTAAACAGATATAGTAAAAAGTATTTTGATTTGTTATTGACTCGAAACACAGCTGTGATAATGTTTGGCGATCAAGGTCAACCGCCACCTTTTGTTGGATCGTCTCCACATGACCACAATAATTGTATCCAGGAATGTGTTTCTCTGTTGGGAATTTAGAACATGGAGTTCCTGGTAATTTCCCAGTGAAGCGCGATATCACCGCCTGTTTTCATGCTAGACGAAATAAATTTGTATTTTTGTACCACATTTGACATATTTGCCTGTAGGTGCACGATTTTTTTGGTTGTTATTTTTGTTGCTATTCCACTGGTGGGGGTGGTTGCTTTGAAAAAAGAGCACAATACACATTCATATTATTCATTATATTTGTAGAACATGGAAATCATTTATTTTTCATCGATACGAAAACTAGAGCCAGTCAAACATGATCCAGCGCTAGCGAATTCTATCAGAGCAATTATCATAAGCGTTTGGTAAGAAGCAATTGTTGCTTTGTCTGATAATGAGATGGCTCAAGTGGGATAAGTTATATTTAGTGGCACCATCTGTAGATGATTAAAAATGTTATGAAGAACTTAAAGATTTTAATGAAATTGCAGAATTACTGGACGAGGACGGTAATGATATTAAATTTAACACCGTTATTGATGAAGCTCCATCTGTAGATGACATCGATGGATTTATTAATAATCTCGAGGTATACGATGATATGATGTTGGACAAACAAATAAATCCAGTTCGTATATTTTTTCGAAGCAGAGACACAAAAATACTGATGTTATATATGTTAATCAACGATATACACCAAGATATAAAATGATCAGAGACAATTGCAATATTTTAGTTGTGTTAATGGAGTCGATACCCATAATCTGCTAAACTATCATCAGACTTGGTGTTCAGGGCTTATGGAGATGATTAGGATTAAAAACTTCTTTTCAAAAGCACGATCTACTCCACATGGATTTATCGCTATAAAATTAAATGATCCTCGGTCGAGGTATCGTGTAGGTCTTGATAAACGCTTAGGTTGAGAGTCAGCAGCAGGGAGGGTGACGACCAACAGTGAGTTTCTGGGTAAGCAAACAAATGCGCATAAAAAATGAAAACACAAGCGTCAAAATAAAATAGCAAAATGAGATAACCCAATTAGATAAATCTCGGTCGTTTAGAGGCTCCTCTTTGACGCTATTGACCTTGAATTTTCAGCCTTTGTAAGAACCTTATTTTTCTTAAACTTACCCATCTAACAAATGGTCTGTTCACCTCCCTGATACTCTTTTGTTAGGCTTAAAAAGTCAAGCATAATGGCAACATATGAGATTATGTCACTTCCTATCTAGATCATATTTTGTATTTTTTTATGATTTTTGTACAATGTGGTGCACATGACTGAAAGTGTATGTTGTGACTAGATAACTCTTACCTCTGTCTATTTTTAGCAAAGTTGTTTCTCTCAGATGCAATGGAGTATCTGTTTCTGTCCTCGTCAAATTGGCAATCTAAGTGTTCTCTATGAGGTATCATAGAAAGTATATTTATTGTAAAAAACATCAGCACTGAAGTCTATGGAAAAAAGATTTGGTATCGTGATACCTGAAACCGATAAATCGACTATGCATCTTCTTATACATAACTTGATTAAGCTAATATACGAGAACGAGAAGGCAATCCAGTACTGAACAGATTTTCTGGAAAGTATTGCTTAGTTACATTATCTAGCGGTCTACTATACCAATGCAAGCAAAATATCATTCTATTTTTACGTTCAAACGCTGCATGTATCACTTGAAGAAAATATTGGAAAATATAGGAAAATATTGTCCGAGAAATTTACGTCACATGAGCAAGCGATTTGAGAAATGGCAAAGTACGTGATCCTCAATTTTAATACTTTAAGCATTCGAGTGGGGTGACATGTTACAAAACAAAACAGGTGTTAATTTTTAGGTGCGAGAAAATATATAATTTTCTTACTATTCATGCAGGTAGGAATCGACGTAAGATTGCTTAACTTTCTCAGGTACGGTAGTAAGCGGATATCGTATGCCTATGCTACATAGCTTTGGCGAATACGTCACATGAGCAAGCGATTTGAGAAATGGCAAAGTACGTGATCCTCAATTTTAATACTTTAAGCATTCGAGTGGGGTGACATGTTACAAAACAAAACAGGTGTTAATTTTTAGGTGCGAGAAAATATATAATTTTCTTACTATTCATGCAGGTAGGAATCGACGTAAGATTGCTTAACTTTCTCAGATACGGTAGTAAGCGGATATCGTATGCCTATGCTACATAGCTTTGGCGAATTCAAACATTTCATTGGGGGATGGACTCTGATTTCCAACACCAACTTGAGTGTTCAAATAACAAACATGGGTTAAGAAAGTGCCTGACACAACTCCTCGGAATAACTTCCACGTTGATTCTGATTAAAGAGCTCACGTACAATGATTGTAAGTGTATTTTTTTCGGTGTGTGTGTGTGTGTGTGTGTGTGTGTGTGTGTGTGTGTGTGTGTGTGTGTGTGTGGATAAATAGAAATACTAGCCTGAACGCCGTGAAGGAAAAAGAATGGCGTGAAAATCGCTCCATTTTTTATTCATTTTCTTATCAAATCAATTGAATAAATCAAGACTAAATTAGAAATCATCAAATACACTGATATACTTGTGTGTATAAAATTGTTTATTCCTATATACAAGACAGGAAGCTTGTGTTTCACAATGCGCAAGCAACCGTGAACACTTATATAATATCGAGGAGACAGATTTCCTTGTTTGTGAAAGCAGCACATCTCCGATTTCATTGGTAGAGTAATATTATAAAAAAAAAGAAAATCTTCTTGGATTATACTTCTTATTTTGTATTCAACTGCTGCTTTTCTCGCTGAGTCCAAAATAGCAACCACACTGAGTGAGGAAAAGTGAGTAACTATGGCGACAGATGGTCCCTGAAAAAGGATTCTTGTATATATTTCAGTATCATATATGTTTGAATATAATTAAATTAAATTAAATAATATAGTATTAGATGCAACAAGATTTGTAAAAAATTACCGGGCGCAATAGGAATGTTTCATGTAAACTGATCAATATTTAATTAAAGTCCTCGCATGTATCTAAAGATTAAATGTATTAGGGGACTGTTTACATGGAGGAGGGGAAGATAGATCAACTGTGGTCTAACCCATGCATTAAGTGATGCTTAGAGTATCTTGCACCCAAGAGAACACGTTGCAAAGTTTCGATGTGTTCCAATTGCTTTTTACAGAAATCAATTTATGGAGTGAGGTAGAAGGAAGGTGGTAAATGTTCCAATTGCATTTAAAAGTAATTAGTTTAAGGGTTGGTGATGGACGGTAGGTGGAACGTGTTCAAATTACCTTTGACAATAATCAATTTACGGGGTTAGGTGGACGGTAGGTGGTTTGGAGAATTCACTACTTAAGTGGCAGTACGGATGTTCCGAGAGTCAGGACCGATGAAGGATTTTAATGCAGTCTGACACGGGGTTAATTTCTGGATCGGTGTTTCTATTCACGTGCAAGGACATAAATCAATAGTAAATTTTTTACCAGGTAAATTCATGTCAGAAATGAAAGAGATTAAATAACAAGATGATCTGACACTTTAGGAGACATTATTCATTGTTCACTAATATTTTAGGTGTTTTGTCAGATAAGTTTGCGTCGTTCAAAATCAAAGTGTCTGTCTCCAATAAGATGTCAAAATCTGTTTGTAACGAGTTAGGGATCAATCAAAATGTCTGCTCTAATGCGGTTTTAAAATCTGTTTGGAACTAGTTAGGGGTCAGTCAAAGTGTCTGGCTCAAATAGATGTCAAAATATGTTTGGAACGAGTTAGGGGTCCAAAACCTTAAACTGAACCGCCCACCATTTTACAAAATGAGTAGTTCTACCCAGCGGCATAATAAGGGTAAATGGTACATGGGGCACAATTGTTGGCCCAAAAAAGCTTTTGGCGTCCTAAGACCTATGGATCCTGTGGTTTGGGCGTCCGAAGACCTCTGGTGTCCAGGGCAAAAGCCTCATCTGCCACCCCTTATAGAACGCTATTAGCTCTACTCCTATCCACACTTCAAATATGTCACTTACGTAATCGAATAAAAATAAAAAGGTTTCTGAAGGTATAAACAATAAATACATCATACTAGAATGTTAATAGTTACTAACTTGCCTAAATACGGACACCTGGTAACATTGTTTTGTTCTTGAAAGCAAATCCCTTGAAGTTTTCAATAACCGTTAAGCAATAGGCACCCCTTTGTAAAATTCCTTAAGAATGTCCTCTATCTTTTTCAACCATGGGACACTCCAGTCATTGTGATTCCATATCATTACTGAAACAAATACAATCATATTTTCAAACTTTAGTTATCAAATTATGTCTAGGCACAAAAGAAAGGACACTTATTTCCAAGATTACAATATTCAGAAATTAAAGTTGTATTATTTTTGCATCTCTGAAATAAAAAATATGTGAGCTAGAAGTTTTCAGATATTTCGGAAATGAGGTTATTCCATCTTTATTCTGAATTCTGACATTGTAGAATATTAGGTCTGGATTAAAATGTTTTGATATTTCATGATTCATGTACTTGATTTTAGTAAAATAATAATACAGTTAAATTTCAATATTCTAATGTCCATTGGTCATATCTGATAGCAATTTTGACTGATGAGTTATTATTATTATTATTATTATTATTATTATTATTATTATTATTATTATTATTATTATTATTATTATTATTATTATTATTATTATTATTATTATAAAGTTGTCATACAACTGATAATTATTTTTATAAACCAGTAAAATATGTTATTCAGACTGTCTACTCGATATCTTTACCTTGCAAGGCATAGAATCTGTGACACAATATAAAATAAGAAAGCAGAATAATTCGAAATAAAGGTCTGACATCCAAGTTTTTTTTCTCCAAAGTTTGACTCTTTTCAACGAGAGTAAATGTACAAACTCGATACTTGCACTTGCAACAGGAAAAATAAATGTGAGAATATTAGGTGATGTAGTGCTGGTCTCTATTTTTAATCAAACAATCCTTGCAACTAACTACCTAAAGAGTATTTGTTGGGGTTACCAATTTCAGTGAATTTCATGGTTACCCCCAACCTCAGGACACAACAAACGAAGATCATTCTTATACTATGCTCTCTATAGCTATTAAATAATATGATTATGTTTAGATAAATCTATTATCTATTATATATATATATATATATATATATATATATATATATATATATATATATATATATATATATATATATATACTTCACACAAACAAACACCAACGTCGAAAAGAAACTACTTTACACCAAAGCATGTGTTAATTTTTAAATAGAGACAGAGTGCAACATGCGTACATGGTACTCACTGTTAAGTGCACAGTTTGTGCACGTGAATCCTTGAGATTAAGGATATGATCATAGTTTTAAGCAACTTCTGCTATTACAATAGGTAGGCTTTTTACTCTTCAAAATACAAACTTCTACTTCCTAAAATATTTTTAAAAAATTTATTCGGAAAGGAATTATAAATGAATCACTAACTTGAAATGTATCGAATTTGAATCGTTTATATACCCTACCTCAAAATTATAAAATCAAAATTTTGATAAAATAATACATAAAGCACATACATTTTAAAACTAATAAATACACATAAACCCTTTAAGTGTCCCTCAGGTGATTTAAATTCTGGGAGGGATCACACCAATGAGAAAGAAGAGACGATAAGCGAAGGCTGGGCAGTGGCTACGAAAGCCAACACGGACCGACTTCCAGAAAAGGTCGATTTTAATTGGGATTTGGTGGATTTCTCTCTTCTTTTCAATAATTTGTTCCGGTACTATCATCTTTGCCACCTTCTCTTTCTTTAAAACACGTCGAGGATTTTAAATAGAGACATAAATAAGAATTAGAGAAAATTGTACAGAAGCAGAAGAAGCTTTTCTACAGCATCAACAGCGAGAAGAAGATGAGCCAAGAAGGAAACAACAGGAATCAGCAGAGAAGAAACAAGGTCTTGAAAAAAATGGGAACAGTGAAACTCAAAAGGTGATGGTACACTTAGACATTTGAACAGAGTTAAGGAGTCTGAAACAAATGTGTTAACGTCTTTATTACGACCCAAGAGAAAAAGACCTTCCAAGCTAAACAGTCCAACCCTGTTACTACGCGCAAGTCATCGACAGCTGCAGGCCCATAAGTAGACCTATGCTGTTCCAAACGGATAAAGCAGTTAAAACCGATTGCTTCTCGTTCCTGGGTTTGTTTTGATTAAAAAAAAACACCAACGGTTCTTTTCAGAGCCACCCACTAGATTCGAAAAGAGATAGTATTCATTTTGCCAAAATCAATTAAAACTCAAAATCCTCTTTCAACCCAGTAATGTACATGTGTGAATGCGTGAGTGTTGGTCCTTATTTTAAAAATTCAAACCCAGCAGACACTTACGTTTTTATTTTCTCTTATATTCTGGTACAAATTTTATAATATAATTCACAACACTTTCAAAAGTCTATAGACATCTTTGTCTTTCTTCATTCTGTCCTGTTTTGAATATCGAGACGTTCACAGGATTTTCGTTTTCTTCCTCTCTTTCTCGTCTTCTTTTTTTCTCTTTTTTCTCTTTATGGACGTGTCGGGGTTCTTCCTTTGCGAAGGATACTTCT
This sequence comes from Potamilus streckersoni, assembly GCA_016746295.1. NCBI lineage: Eukaryota > Metazoa > Mollusca > Bivalvia > Unionida > Unionidae > Potamilus > Potamilus streckersoni. The sequence goes on from JAEAOA010000193.1 coordinate 92,926, forward strand.
TCCTGTTTGGAACCCCTATCTTCCTTCTGCTCCTGTCGTTTCTTAGGGCAGTCTGAAGGCCAATATCCTTTCTCTCTGCAATGGTAACATTCATCTTAGTTTTAATCTCTTTTGACATCTATCTAGCTTTTTGATGGACTGGACACTCTGTAGCCCAATGCCTTATGTTTTGGCAGATATAGCATGTATCTTGAATTTTATCACAAAAGGAGAGTGAGTAGTCTGTTAGCTTGTCTAAAGAAAACTTTCGTATGACACCTCGCAAAACTCTGATCGGAAGTTAGATATGTGTTGGATCTTCCATCTTTCTGGTAGGCTTGAGAGTGAAATTAATACTGGGAGGGAAGGTACTGTCCCTTCATATATACACTGGTCTGACATGGTTATAAAGGTGAGCATGGCTTCTAAAACGTAGTCATTTGACGTTCTGCAGTCTAGATGAAACGATTACATCATTTCGTGGAGAAAGGAGAAAAAAGTAAGATGCAGAAACGTGACTTATTGCCTCGCACTGTAGCTAAAGTCTTGGCTGAACTCCATGCCAGCTTTTTTGCAGATGACATGAGTGAGCTAGAATCCAGAAAATCTACACCAAACCAAAGTCTACCAATATCAACTGAAAAGTATTACCTCATTCGAGAAACGGACAAACGCTCCTCTAGAAAATTTATAAGCACGGCATACATACAAGGTGAAGTTTAAAGATTATAAGTCCGACGTACCGTTGGAGAACGCAGAAGAGTTCATCACCAATACATGAGATTCTTTGGTAACCACACTGAAACGGCAATATGAAGCCAAAGAGGACGATTGCTTGAAACTTTTAATTCATTACCATAGTTTAAAATTACCCGTTTGGATAGAGTTTAGCAGCCCAGTAGATTTGACACCCTCCATAGTCATCGACAAGGTTCAACGCGTGAAACAATGCAACGACAAGTTTCATATCACCGACGGAAAGGCGACACTGTTCATGACCCAAGTGTCTATTCCCTAGGGGACCGCACAACCCAGAAAGGTGTTAATGGTCAACGATCTTTTCAGCATCAAGCACATTATCGTTCAAATTAACAACACTCAAGACCAGATGTTTTTGATTCCGAGCCATCGTGGTGGGACGAAAGTATGCCGACACGAACGACAAGGTAAAATGTAAAAAAAACCTGGCAAACTATTCACAAATCAAGCTGAACTAAGCAACGAAAAAAAAAACAAACAACGGAACTCCTGTTTCAGCAAGCTGAAATATCCAAAGACACAACCTGTGGCATTCCTGAAATCCATAAATTGCAAGACGTCTTATCTCCACGCTACACCTTGAAAGTATTAGCTCAAAAAGTGCTCGAACATCTGTTGTTTTGAGGCAAAAATTTCAAAGACGGAAAATACATTCACGTCTATCACTACGGTGAATATTTCGATGCCATTACCAGTATCACCGAATTCCGTGGATACAGCTATTACTGTGAGAAACGTGACTGTGGCTATACCAATCGATAACAAGTCAACCATTGTGGATCGAAATGTGAGGGATGTTTAGCCTCTAAACCCTGTCATGACGAATGACAAGAACGAGTGCATTTCTCTGCTTGTCAGCGGATGTTTGTCGATCCTGCCTGTTATCAACAACATCCAAGGATTCAATTTCACAGATGAAAAATGCTTGTCATCTGCTAAAATTTGTGCCCTACATGTGGACAAGGCATACATACTAACAGTGCCAAGGCACTCGTATGTTCAGATAAGAAACGATGTTACATCTGTCACCAAATAGTGGACTTGGAACACGAATACTACATTCAAAAATACCAATCCAACAGAAAGAAGATATCCACAAGAAGAAATGGAATTTCAGCTTTTCGATTTCGAATGCATTGCAAGAGACCGGTATTCACATTCACAATTTATGTGTGGTTCATTGAGTGTGCGAGAAGTGCATTCAAAGACCTTTCTTTAGTAATTGTCCTAACTGGAGGACGTGACAAAAGTTTTCGGGCACCGAACAAGCTGGCTGATTTTGCCCAATTGATCTTAGACCCCATCAAGGAGACATTGAGTTACGAAGACGTCACATATTAAGGAGATTGTCATCGCTATGCTACGGTGATGGCTCACAATTTCTCGGCATACGATGAGCAATTTCTTCTTAGATACTATACGGAGCAGAGCAGCGAACTTCCTAAAGTGATTTTGAACGGATCCAAAATCATTTCCAAGCAAATGGGACACGTGCAGTTTAAAGATTCGATGAGTTACTTGACCATGTCTTTGAGCCGAATGCATAAAACGTTTAGAATGACAGAAATGGCGATGGCTATTTTACCGCACTTTTTCAATATCAAATCCAATCAACACGTCATTCTACCCCATTTGCCCTTACTCACCACTGCCACCCCGACAACATGCGCACCGACCAAAGAGAATTTTTTTTACGCTTGATACCAGACTCATGTCTCCGACCCCTTCGACTTTCAGGAAGAATTGTTAAAGTTATGTGGACATTTTCCGTCGTTCCTGTGGAAAAGGACGAGAATTATTTATAAAACACGAAGGGATTGGTCCTTTGAAAGAATAAAGCACCATTGTTACCGCTAACCATTCATGCCTGAAGCCACCCAAGTTGTCATAAGTCTTAAAATGACCAATTTGTTTCAAACGTCAATACCCGGTCATATCTCTATGTTGGTTGCATTTTTTGTGTGACATGGAAGACAAATGGATCCAACATGCCAGTAACTGAGGAGGCGAAAAGACCATCGGAAGGTATTCGGTGAATGGTTGCGACTTAGAAACCCCCAGATCGTGTACGAGTTTAACTGGTGATTATTTCACAGATGTCCCATCTGCTTCCTCAACGTGACACTAACAATCAGCTTTTACAACTGACCATGGAAGACTTGTACCAGGCCACTTGTAAGCCGCGCTTGAAGTCAGAACAGCAAGGATACCAAGAGGTAAAAATTTGGGAACACGAGTACGCTCACCGTTTTAAAACAGATCATAAGGTTAAACGTATCATGGAAAGTGGGTGGACACTCTGAACCAGCGGGATAGTTTGTACAAAGGGCGGAAGAATGTTGCCTGTTTGCTGTACCAAGCCGACGAGGAGATAGAAGAAATCAAATGCTGCTTGGACGTGTGTTCGCTGTATCCTGTATCCTTACGTGTGCAAATATTGTCGCTTTTTCCGCAGGACACCCTCTACTGCTTACAGAGCACATTAACGTGGACAACATTATACAATACGAAGGATTGATTAAATATAAAGTCCTCCCCCCACGAACTTGTACCATCCCGTTTTATGTGACTGATGTTTCCCTTGTGTCGTACTTGTGCCGAAACGTGAAACCAAGACCAACCTGGTCAGCACACCCAGGAAGGACACGCTTTGAAGGGAACGTGGGTCAGCGTAAAATTGTTCAAAGCTCTGGACCTGGGATACCACTTGTTAGAAGTGTACGAAACGTACCACTTTTCCAAGACAGAAAAATACCACAATGATGATGAGATTCAGAAGGGCATATTTGCAGTGTACGTGGATGCCTTTGTTAAACTGAAACAAGAATGAGTAAATAAGCATGTGCGATTTGAGTGGCATTGTCGTACGCCCGAGTCATCCAAGGCATTTCTAACTGTTTGGCCAAGACTTGCACTTGCGATTTACCTCTATGGCTTTTAAGCAAAACCATATTATGAGCATTGAGACTGAATGTAGAATGAGTTTGACTTTGTTGAAACAAATATTAGGCGATGTAAATGACACTGGCATTACGATGATGTCACTTACCCACAGTTCAATTACTTCTTCATCTTCTAACATGTTGTCGAAGATGACCAGATGTGTTTTACTGGGGTCAGACAGGATTCCGTCTTCTTAGCCAGGAATGCCTTCCTGAAACACGATGGAATCGCCCTGACTTTCTCGCAGGATTGCCACTCTTTGTGACATCACACGCCGATTGACTTTCTGTAACACACCACGATTTGTTGAAGGGGACGTCGATTTTTTTTGTTCGATCAAACATTTGATAAATTCGGTTTTGTCTGAACCTCTGGGTGCAGCAATTAATATGTTAAAGGTATGCCGAAGATATGAGGCCTCCCGACTGGCACGTTCTAAGTTTTCGTCGATGACTTTGAATGTGCAGACAGAGGAGAAGAGACTAGCTATAGTGCAGGGAATGTCACTTTTGACACGAAGACAGACAAGACAAAAGCCTTTGTTCTTTCTCAGGACACGTTTATTGCAATCTCTAAATGTGACAACAAATGCAAAAAATCTAAATGGTTAAGTACAGGGATAAAATGCACATCAAAACGATCAAAGTAAAATATAATCAAGTCACTGTACAACAGTTTTGGTGATGAAGGTTTGGTGTCGTAGGAACAGTGTGTAGTGTCTACACACTTGACACAGTCACGTAGGGGTCCTCCCAAATTGGCCTTTCAAGAATGTCGATGACAATCCTGTTCTGCTATTCTGAAGGGAGTGGTGTTCCTCGGTGACGGGTTCTTCTGGTATTGACACAAACTTCCTTGTATATCTTCTCTTGCAATTCGTTTGGCAATCTCTGAATATTATTTTTAGATGGGGTTTAAATATTTGTCTAAGTGCTGTCCAATGTTTGACTCCTAGTCAATCTGGTTTCTTAATTGGTCCCACTAAAGGAATGTAGTAACAGTGTTGTGACCATCGAGCATGTTCCAAGTAAGCGGAATCTTTTTGTTCCCACTGATGAAGTGACACACTGCAACTGAAACACTTGACTTTATCCCTCTCGCCAAAGTAAATAAATCCGGCTTTGTCTAATTCTTCGGGGGTATTTCCTAACATATGATTTAGCCATTTTTCTAAGAAATTTGGGATCGACTTTTAAAGTCGCATTATTCAGGTAAACGCACAGGAAACGAAAATTATTCTTTCACAGGCTCATTTCGATGAGGATACAGAGAAATCCGCAGTAGTTTACTCATCCATGCAATCGCAAGGCACAGCATTGCTCTCATTTGATGCTTGCCGTGTGAAAGTAATCATCTTTCTCTCTTGGTGTTAGTAGTTATAAAGAATTTTCGGTCTTGGAATTTTTCCCACTTTTTATGCCGACCAATATGAACGTATCCTTACGGTAAAGTGATTGGGAAGTCTCACCCGCTTCTGGTACACGATTTGATAGACTTTTTCCAAGGGCCGACTGACAGCTTGGTGTGTTAGTAAACGTACAATCTTGTGAAGTTGGTAGGTGGTCACTTTAAAATCGCGATCCTGTCCAGACTGCTAGGCTTCTTTCAGTACCGCAAAGTTCACCACTTGACTGGTGTAATGATGTAGGGCCAATCCTTTCATTTTACTCTCCGTGTGCACTTCTCCTTCGGATCCCGGTATTCGTAACTGTAATTTTGGGGACCACACTAGCAAAACTTACATCTCAAGCCACGACCGACAGCGACGGTGACCACGTATCCAGTAGTTTCACCTTATTCAGCTTCCTCCACATCTCCGAATCTGGTGCTGCCAGCCAAACACGATTTAACATATATCTTACTTAATTTAATGAAAATAATGGAAACCCGTGTCTCCAAGAACGTATTCTTCACCAGTGATAACCTCCTCCTCTTCAGAACAGTGGTAACTGCTCACTTGGTACCTTCTAATAAAATCAAAGTCCAAGAGAGAACGGGTATGTTACAGAGCTTGCTAGATTTATCCAAGCAAATTGAAACACTGTCCGAAATTAACCCGCTGAAAACTCAACGACGCGCGATGCCTGAGATAAAAATGATATGACGAGCCGACATTCAGTGGCGCCGCATTCCAGTATAAAAAGAGCTGGGACCAACGATAGTGATAAGTGTTTTTTAAGCTCCTGAACGTCCAGAGATGACCCATTAAAAAATGCACACCATTCGTCGTTCAAAGGAAAAAGAAAAGGACAGCCTCGTCGTTTGACCCGACATCAGAAAAAACGCTTAGCCAAGCATCGACGTCACCCTCTGAAAAGACACACTCGTCCAAAGCAAGAGATAAGCAACCAAAGGGAAAGATCTTTTAACAAAGAGTTAGTAGACGGTTTCGTCAAAAAGATAGATTACAAGCCCTTTGGCCTTCTAAAAATAGATAAAAGGACACATGTCGAGTCATGCACATCAGTTGATTTTGTGCACGAAAAATGTCACCTCAAAAAAGTGCACACCACTACCATTGTTGTTCTCCTGTCCAGAAAGAAAAAGGAAAAAGAAAAAGAACATTTTCGTCGTTTGACCCGATATTTAAAAAAAACAATTAGCCAAGAATCGACATCACTCTCTGAAAATACATATTTGTCCAGACAAATAGAAAGGCCGGCAAAGGGTAGGGAGGGTAGTTTAGAAATTTTGGGAAAAAATTCGTCACATTTTTGACGAAGCGATCGTAAAAAAAAAGATTAAAGAGCATGTGCCAAGTCATCGACGTCAGTGCATGTTTGGTGTGTGTTCCGGAACAAAGAAACAAACAAATATATCACCCAACTAAAGAAATCCCTCTTATACACCCCCCAAAAAAAGAAAAGGAAATGACTGCCTCTTTATTTTGCCATAATATTCTTTGACAGGCTCATTTCGATGAGGATACAGAGAAATCCACCCATGCGAAAACATTCCATTCAAACAGCATCCAAAAAGTCATAGATACCGTGTGCAAAATGTTTGAATGTATTGAAAGAACCGATACATTGATTTAAACATCAGAAAGAATGCTTAGCCAAGCATTTAACGTCCTGTCCTGCGCCAAATCGTCCAAAAGTAAATGCCCATTCGTCAAACGAAAAGGATATTGGTGCAACAAAGAGAATTTTTACCTGTGTTAGGACTTATTGTTAAAGGAGTAGCGGGCCACATATTGGGGCTCCTGGGAGGTATTTTATAAAAGAAGGATTCTGGAGTCAATATATCTCACATGTAACCATTGAAATCTGACAGAAGGATGGAAACTGACTTTATTGCCTTACAAACAATGGATTGAATACCATCATTGGCAAGAAAAACGGACCCGCATTTACATCCCAATCCTTATTTGACCGAGATGTCCCAGTTACAACAATTGCAATCGTTGATGGATCTCAGCGATCAGCCCCCCAAGCGCTCAAGATAGACTCAGCCGAACGGATGCGTGAGGAAGAAGAGCAAATCTCATCTCTTGTAAGATTTCAGCATCTTTGTTGATCCTTTCCACGGTATCCCAACAAGAGGAACTTAAAGCTTGGGTTTAAAAGATGATATCCAGTTGTCTTTCGACATATGTCAAAAAGAAATAAGGAAAAACAAAAGTAAAGTGAAAAATAAAATCAGAGCGATCCCATCACCGCCGCTACCACCACCACCACCACCTTCAACGTCTACTCCCGTGGCACATCGGACACGTAAAGCCGTTTCTAAACCACCCCTCGTCCCATTCATAGTATCATCAGGGAAGAGTGGGTAACGTACTAAAATGGAGAGGGTGTTATCCAGCATTTACTATGATCCATCTTATCCTTCTGGTTACGGAGGAGATCAGAAATTGTATCGTGCTGAAAAATCAACTGAAAAGTGACCGTTTACCTCAAGTGCAAAGATGTTTATAAGAAAATGCCAAGAACACCTTACACCCATTTGACGAAAATTTTCAAAAATTCGCATCTGAATGGAGAGTATCGATCATCAATGGCAAGTCGATTTAGCCAACGTCTCTCACGTGGCCACCCACAATAATGGCTACAAATATTCGATGGAAAACAGACAAAGGTACCGAACCTTTAAACCATGCTTTTCATTCAATTTTTACTACCGAGAATCCCGAAACCGAAGCCAACATCGTGGAACTTTTTCAACGCACCTTGAAAGAATGCATGTGGAAATAATTTGCGCATCAACACTCTCATCGACGTGTTACCGCACATAGTCCAAGCATATAACCAATCTTACCATCGGATCATCGGACGTGCAAACCCCCTACCCCAAGAAGTGATTCCCGACAACGAAGTGACCGTATTTGAGTGCCTGTTTGGTACGTCCCTGACTGTCCCCAAGAAAGATGGGGTGTTGTCTGCAAGAGACGGGGTACGCATTGGCAAAATCAAACGTACTTTCGACAAAGGTTACTTACCCAAATGCTTGACCACCGAATTGTTTCGGGTCACTGAAAGAGTGATTGGCCGTTATCTTACCGTGTATAAATTGGAAGACATGAACGGAGTAGTGTGAAAAGGAACGTTCCACTTACCCGAGTTACAACGTGTGACCAAAAAAGACGAACTATGCGAAAGTATTCTCGATCAAAGAACCGTAAAGTAGGAAAACGTCTTGTCAGAGAAGTCAACGTACATTTGAAAGGATATCCGCCGAGTTTTGCCTAATCAACTATAAAAAAGTGACCATGATGCCCTTGAACACAGCCGCAGCAAATTCACTATAGTTCTTCTCTGCAAGATCTACAAAAGCAACCCCTGTGGGGGTGGTGTGGCCAACGTGTGCTTATAGCGCAAATCGTCTTTTTCTGCCAAATCCTTGTGGTTTATTGTGTCATCAGTGCTGACAATTTTGAGTCCGCGCTTGAGCCATATAAATCGAAGCATTCTCCAGTCTGGTCAACCATTGTTGTCTCATCAACCTATGAAGGAGCCTTCAAGACTAGCCAAGATGAAGGAAGCTTACGTGAATTTACACCTTGTCATGGAAAACCTGATACCGAATCCTGAAGAGATAGATAATGTCAGGATGCTGAAAGTGTCCGAAGAACTGACAGAAGAGCTCATCAGAGAAGAAACCAAGAAAAATCAACAAGAGCGGCAGAGAGAACAGAAGCAACAGCAGCACCAGGAACCAGACAGAGCTTTTGTAGACTGTCGACTAAACTAGAAAACAGTAATAGTGAGTATTTAACTCGATTATAACGTCGTTTCTACACTTTTGATAGGTTGCATGATCACTTAGTATAAGGCACTTGACACGTGCGCGCAGATGTTAGTGACACAAGGTGATCACGCGAGAAATATATGTACGACCTGTATACTAACCAATCATTTAAACTTCATGCAACCAAAATCTAAAGACAATGCTAACGAAATACTTTTCGGTTCTGTACAAACAGAATGTACTTACGAAATATCGATTTTAATGAAAACAATTATTGCAATAAATGTAATGAAGTTAAACAAGAATTTAAAAACTAACACACAAGCAATTTAATTACATATTCATAACAATAATAAAAATTACAAGTGTTTCGATAAGCACTTCGTTTCTTTTGTTAGTAAAATTAGAAGTGTGTCACTAAGCACTTCTTTTCCATCTTGTCAGATTGCATGTATGTGTTTGTAAGTAAAAAGGTCAACGTGAGTGTTTATGTTAGGTCCGCACATTCCATTCATGGGTAGTAGAGAGATATTGTAAGTTTTGGTGTAAGGGGAGTGTTTCATTCACATCCGTGCGTCAGGGATACAAAGCTCAGTGTTTGTTAGTCTGACTTAAAACACCACATCAAAACAACAAGAAAATGGTACAGAAAGCAGCAACAACAAGACGAACAACCTTAACACAACACTCATCACCAAATATCTAAAGGAAATAAGGAATGAAATAGAAAGCAAATCTGAACACAAAATCAACAGAGAAGTCTTGTATCCATCACTATACACACAAATGGATAGGATTACATCCATCACCAACTAACACTATTGTGCAAACAACTATCTACCACATAAACACCAACGATGGCATTATAGAAAACAACCAGAAACAGCAAGCAATACTATTCGTAATAACAACACAACACTATCTACAATTTGGCAATGGAAATGTAGCAGATTATTTGCAAATCAAGAACTACAGTCAGCTATCACCTCAGCGACCAACAAATTAGACATTCTGTGCCTCCAAGAAAATCATCTAGCAAACAACAAAACACTACCCAAAATAAATGACTACAATTTCAACTTTCGCAGACACAGAACCAGCGGGAAAAAAGCAGACGGATTGGACATATACGTAAACAAGACTATCTGCAATGCTGCAGAAACCAACACTACAACGAACTCTTCGGAAAACTACATCGAATACGTCATCACACTTGGATCCAAAAAGATAACAGTATACAACATCTATCACCCAGCAAAAATGATACAAACACTGTCCAAGACTAAACCCAAACGATTAAAGATAAAACAACCAATAGCATCATCTGTGGAGATTTTAACGCGCACAATGTTGAGGTAGCAACCATACCGATACCAGAGGCTGAGGCATTGACAAATTCGCAAGAGACAATCAGCTTAAAATACTTAACACAGGGACCTCTACCAGGATAGACCCCATCCACTTGAAAATTTCGGCTATAGATCTAAAGCTCACAATAACAACAACATCCATTTCACAGATTACTGACTTCCCAATATGCATCACAGTTTATCTTCATAACCCCAAGGAACAACAACGAAGCATACCGAGATGGAAAACGAGCAAAGCGGAAGGAAGCAAATAGAGGACCTACGCACACGGACACAAGGAACATCAACAACAACAAATTACAAGCAATCAACGAAGCTGCACAAGAATGCATTCCCAAATCAAGTGGAAAGTCCAATAGAACCATGGTAGAACGACGATTGAAAAACAGTACTTAAAGCAAAGAAGAAGGCATTAAACAGCTTCAAACACACCACACACCATACTATCCATTGACTTTATGGCTTATAAACATACGGAAGCCAACGATCGAAGAGTAAGCAAAGAAGCCAAAAGCATCGTGGCAGGATAACTGATTCTCACTCATTCACTCCACCAGAACTAAAGACGTTTGGGCCAAAATAATATCCATAAAAGGTAAAATCCCTAAGACAACTCCCCCCACCCAATAAGAGGAGGAGAAACCAACCAAGACAAAGCCGAACAATTAGCCAATCATTATTTTGCACTCAAGCAACAATAGCAACCACACACCCACATTCATGTTACAACGGCAAACTCTGGAGCAGGAATATCCACACCTATTTAAGAACCAAACCACGGAACCAACAAATAATAATACTTTTAAACGAATTCTTCCAACTGACTACAAGAATGAAATAAAGCACGACGCAAAAAATATCTACCAATCAACATGCAGCTAATAGTACTTGACCTAATCAACATCATCTGGAACACAAATCAAATACCCACCTCCTGACAAGCCAAAGTCATTGCCATACCAAAACCAGGAAAGGACCCCAAAATAGTCTTATCGTATTGCCCCATCTTCCATAACCAACAACATATGCAAATTCTTGGAGACAATGGTCAACAACAGACTCCGACAACACTTAGAGAAAAAGCACATACTCTCTGAAAATCAAAACGGATTTAGGCCATAGACCAACTCGCTCAACTAGAAGCCAACAATAAACTAGCTACTAATGCAAAACAAAAAAAGAACCGACACCTCCTAGCGATATTTCTTGACATTGAAAATGCCTTCAACCTTGTCTGGACCAAAGGGCTCTCTCCAAATTCAATCAATATTGTATAGCAGGAAGAATGCACCTATAGATCTCAAATATCCTTACAGGAAGACAAATCTAAGCCAGCGTCAGTGACGTGTATTCACAAATCTACACACTTGACAATGGGACACCACAAGGAAGTGTTATAAGTCCAACACTATTCAACATCATGGTTAAAACTCTAGAGGATTACATGCATAACACAGCACACCTATCCCAATTCGCAGATGACAGCGGCGTAAGGAAAGCAGGAAATCCTAACAACCAACAACTCATCGCAGAACTATAACACAATCTCGACCAATTTCCAAATGGGCAGACAACTGAATATTTAAGATTTCAAGCACCAAAACTGTTGGAATGCTCTTCCCCAATAATCAACACAAGCCAAAATATCTTGCACTATACATTCAGGGTACACCCATACAGGTTGTTAAACAAACATAATTCATGTGAATGCAACAGGACGAAAATATAACCTGGAAACAATATATAAGCGAAATAATCAAAAGAACACAACAAGATATCAACCTAATAAAGCACATAAAGAGAACCATATGGGGAGCTGAACAAACCACATTACTGATGTTAGACAGATCACTTACCAGATCTAAATGAGACTAGGGTTGCCAAATACATGCATCAGCTAAGAACGTAATAGTAAAAAAAAAAACTCTATGCACTCAAATAAGGAATACTCAGACTATGTACCGGAACACTACCATGTACATCGCTCCACGAAAGTCAGCTGTTAACAAGGACAACTAACACCACAACTAAGACGGGAAAAAAATCCTAAGATTCTCAATCATGAAGTCAACCCACGAAGACACCAACCCAACTAAATAGACAATCAAGCACAGCAAACAACCATTTAGCCGAAACCTTGTTCTAACCCCCTCCCAGCCAGCAACAGGGTTCATACCCTCTGCCAGGAAATAAAACTAGAAGACTTTCATGCGGAGCAACGCATAATCGAAAATCGCACTTCTTGGAGGAATAACGTCTCAAAAGTCAACCTATATGCACAGATATTTGGAAGCAAAATGCAAAACCTATGGAAAATACCCAAAACCAAGGAACTCAATAGAACAGCAACATCAGTCGTGGTACCCGAGCAACTAATTTAAATATGTGCAAGACTCCCAGATGACTGTTCCATCTACAAAGCAGAATTTTGGGCAATCAACCAAGCATTGGTGTGGATAAAAACCCAAACCCAAACCCAAACCCATCCCAGACACGTCATCATCACAGACTTCCTCGGTGTACTTAAATCTATTGAAACGGGTACCACGAAAAGCAGAGAAAACATGCTAGAAGAAACAATGCCAATCATAAGAAAGCTTGAGGAAAAACAAAACATCATCTAATTCCTACGGGTTCCGTCACAATTTAATCTGATCGAAAATGATAATGCGGATTTATCAGCAAAAAACCCTTCTTAATAATGATATATATCCCCTCACCTACAGCAACCAAGAACGGTACAGCCCAGTAAAACCAAGGATAAACCAGAAATGGCAACACATATGAAACACGACCAACAAAGGAAGAAACAAATTCCAACTACAGAAAAATCAATATAATAAAGGATCTAGAAAAAATAGACATAAGGATCATCAACCAACTTATAATGGAAAAAAAACCCTACTATAGGACAGCTTCGGGAAATACCTAAAAGATCACGTAAAGCAAACCAACAACTGTCTGCACTGCCCAGTCCCAGAAACGCTTGGCTACCTCTTAAACATATGCCCTAGATACCAAACACAGCGTAACAATCTCAGAGAATAACTAAAGAGGATATAATCACTATAAACGTACCAGGAACTATTAAACAAGGTACAGAAGGTAAATACAGAAAACACCTTCAAGAACATTATCTATGCAGATCAACAAATACGGTAAAATATAAACATAATCCCAGAGCAAACCAACGCAGGCAAAAGAGAAACTATGAAGCTGAGAAGACCATTACCAACCGCCCAACACACCAAGACCTGTTCATTTTATTAACCTATTAACCGACTCTAACAACTAACAATTAAACTTATTAAAACTGCCTAGTAGACAAAATAACAATGACAACATCAGGATTAAACTAGACACAGGGTAAGTAAACATTACCGAGAAGAAAGGACTGTGGCAAAAAAACCCAGCTTAAAAGCAAGTCCTGAAACCAACCTAAAACACACAAGAAATTAAAACCAATGGTAGCATCAAAAGAGACAGGACTATTAGACAACATAACAATTACAACAAAAACAATAAACTGAACTGTACACATGGTAAGTAAAACAACATAGAGGAAAAGAACTAGGGCAAAATGTCAGCTGAAAAGCAAGTCCTGAAATCAACCTAAATACCACAAGGAATTGAAAACAAATCTCAACAAGGAGAGAGTCTGGACTACTATAAAAAATATAGCTGAGAATAAAAGGACTATGGCATGAGAAATATCAAGATATAAGAAACATAAGAGCATTAGCAACAACGAGGGAGTTAGAACTATGGCAACAGCAACTAAATGAAACCTATGAACATAAGGAACTGAGAATCACTTGTAACAACGAGGACGACAGGACGATGGCAACAACTGCCAAACCAAAGGGCGAGTCCTAAATGAAACTTACAAGCATAAAGGGAGCGTACAGCACGACAGATCGATATCAATAAGTCTTATCAAAAGCACATTACGTCGATGGATAGGCAAGTATAGCAAGGACAATAGGATCAAGACAACAAATGCCAGCCATACATGCCAGCCAACAATATTACCCAGCTTAAACAATACTACAGAAATCACAGTCTGCACATAGCATGTGCATGTGACAAAATAAACAACACAATTTCAATACTATTCAACTACAAAAAACTATTAAAGCACAAACAATAGCTAGCATAACCACTAACCATCATACAATCAACTAATACCTAATAACTAATACTAGGGAAAAAAAGAGGAAAAATAAAATAAAAAGTGTGTAGATATAAATATATATATATATATATATATATATATATATATATATATATATATATATATATATATCGCTGAATCGGTTTTATATAAGCTTGTGCGTAGCAGACACTCGCATTACGACCTAGCATATATATATATATATATATATATATATATATATATATATATATATATATATATATATATATATATATATATATATATATATATATATATCTATATATATATATAAGGAATACTTAGCACCCAGATAAGCATTCTCCAAGGCAAGGTCTTTACAGTCTATACAGTCGTTCCAGATTAATATGAAAGCAATCAAGGTATATAGGATTTTTGTATTTCAAATAATTATAAACATATACCAGAGAGAACAAACAGTGGTATCCCAAATCTGTAGTAGAATCTTGCTAATAGTGGGCAGAAATAATAGTTTAATAAAAACCATACTATCATAGAAAGTTAGAGAAATTAAATTCGTACTCTACGGAGTTTCGAACCCTGGTTCGCGAGTAAATGGCACCCATCACCTTGCCTGCACGCACCAGCCCATATACCGTCACGACTAAGCACGCATCACCAAAAAAAGGATGGCACTGAATTGCTGTTATATAAGCTTGTGTGTAGCAAAATCCTATATACCTTGATTTCAACTTATGTTCAATTTGCTACGGAAAAACAGTTGTTCAAGAGATGGTGTCTGTCTGAGAAAATTGAACATGATTATGAAAGACTTAAACATTTGAATTTACTCGAAGAGTTTAAAAACTGTATTCCTATTGATATCAAAAATATCCTTGAAGATCATATGGTCAAGACCTTGGAAAATGCTGCTCTGGAAGGTCGTAATGCGAGTGTCTGCTACACACAAGCGTATATAAAACCGATTCAGCGGTATATATATATATATATATATATATATATATATATATATATATATATATATATATATATATATATATATATATATATATATATATATATATATATATATATTTATTTATTTATTTATTTTATTTTTCCCTTTTTTTTTCCCTAGTATTAGTTATTAGGTATTAGTTGATTATATGACAAATATGAGTAAAAATCAATCTGGCACAAATTCTAAAAATCAAGCCTCTGAGAGACTTGATTCTAAATCCTTGTCTCTACCTACTTTTATCTATTGTAAGAAAATTACGTTTTTTTCTGAAGGCTTCAAATTGATATATAGGCATCAGATTCAAGATAGACCTATCCCTAATGCTTTTATTTCTAAGAGATTAAGGTCAAGGTCATGTATTGAAAACAATACATTTCTTGGGTTTGATAAACCTAAGTCTGATTGAGATTTTAGAATATTGAACCACTCCTGTCGAAGGGTTTTATATCACTCTTGGATGATTTGGCCAATCCTATCCCTATTAAAATTTTAATGGATACAGGAGCCTCTCAGAGTCTTTTAGTTTTCGGTGTTTTTTCTTCTTTTTACAAGATCGGTTCTAATGAGTGTTATCATTCAGCGAGTAGAATGCAGCTTTGTTAATGTTCCTCTCCATTCTGTGAATTTGTCATCAGACTTAGTTTCAGGACTTGTGACCGTCGGTGTAGTTTCTACTTTACCCGTTGAGGGAGTTCATTTGTTGCTAGGCATTGACTTAGCTGGAGACAAGGTTGTGGTTAATTCACTTGTAACTTACAAGCCTTCTTTGGATCAGAAAATTGATCCTATTGAAATAGAAATCCCTTATTTATTCCCAGCTTGCGCAGTTACTAGAGCTATGGTAATGAAAGCTCTTGAGAATGATTTTGATAATGATTGTTCCTTTAGTTGACATGTGTATTGGCTAGTTTTCACTTTTACTTATAATTTGGATCAGTCGAAAGGTATTGATCATAGTGATCCTCTTTTAGATACTCATTCTCTTTTATCTAATCAGGGTGATAAACGTCAGGGTGATAAACGACAATCACTTGTCGTTGAACAGGAGAAGGATTTTGAGATCAACTATTTATTTCAGCGGGCCGTTAGTAAAACTGAAGCAAATGAAGTGCTTGTCTGTTACTTCATTAAAAATGGAGTTATGAGAAAATGGAGACCTCTCGAGGTACCTGCTAGTGTCGAAAGGTCAGTAAAATATCAAATTGTGGTTCCGAAAACTTACAGACAGGAAATACTTTGTTTGGCCCATGACAATCCTATGGCTTGTCATTTGGGATAAGTAAAATGTATCACATGATATGGACTCAATTATATTGGTCAAAAATCAAAAGTGATATTTTCAAGTTTTGTAGATCTTGTCTTAAGTGTCATATTGTAGGAAAACCAAATCTAAAGTTACCTACAGCTCATTTCCAACCAATTCCTTCCTTTGACAAACCATTCAGTAGAGTTGTAGTAAATTGTATTGCTCTCTTATCAAATACCATGTCATGTAACCAAAATTTGTTGATAATCAAGCGTGTGCCAACAAGTTCCTCAAAAGTAATTCCTTTGAGGAATTTTTCTCAATTTGACCTTTTCAAATTTGATCAGTCTGGTCAAAAGTCAAATTTCAAGTCTAAAGTGTGCCAGTTTGTTACACTTAAATTTGGCATCCAGCAGTTCAAGTCGAAAGTCAAACTGTAGTTTCACCAATGTGTACTAGAGAGAATATTTGAGTCCTGTAATAAAGTCCATTCTCTCTTGCATATTCTGCGAAATTTTCTGCAATTAAAATTGTATGGTCCTTACAAAGTAAAAAAGAAAATGAGTTAGATTATAACATTAGAAACTCAAGTCTAAGTAAATAGAGTACTACTATTTATAAAAGAAATAGCCAAGTAAGTAATGCAATAAATTTAGTTATACCTGTCCCACCACAAGAAGATTCGAATGAAGGAATTCAGTTGGATTCTACTAATCTTGGAACAACAAGTTTTTTTTTCGGAATTCGGAAGTTAAGGAAAATGTAGATCAGAAACGATTTTTGCAAGATCAATAAAAAGTGAACTTAAACAATTTTTGTCTGAATATAAGCACTTGTTTCTAGACGTGCCTACAAGAACAAACACAATTTTTCACGATGTTCAATTGGTAGATTCGAAACCCATGAAACAACACCTATACAGGATGAAATATTTTAAACAGCAATATATGAAAAAGAGATTCAGTATTTACTTCACAATGATTTTATAGAGCCCAGTAAGAGTGATTATGGTTCACCGTGCATTCTTGTTCCTAAACAGGATAAAACTTTCCGAATGTGTACAGATTATAGGAAGGTGAATAGTGTAACAAAACACACTCATTTCCCCTGCTAAGAATCGATGATTGTATCGACAAAATTAGAAATGCCAAATACGTTACTAAATTCGACCTTCTGAGGGGCTTTTGGCAAATTTCCCTAGCGGAAAGAACAAAATAATTGTCGGTATTTGTGACTCCAGCTGGACTCTACCAGTACAAGAGGGTGTCTTTTGGGATGAAGGGTTTTCAGAATACTTGTCAACGCCTTATCAATATGATTACTTCTGGTCTAGACAACTGTGATGCATACATTGATGTTGTCATCATTTACAACAACACCTGGAAATAACATCTAACTACGATTAGGAAGTGTTTCGACAGACTCACGGATGCAAATCTGACTATTAATTATCTAAAAGTGAGTTCTGCCGTGCATGTGTTAATTTTCTGGGACATGGTCAGATTAAACCTATATAGCTAAGGTAGCATATTTCTGAATTTCCAGTGCCTGTCAAAAGAAAACAGCTGATAATATTTTTAGGTATGGCTGGGTATTATCGCAAATTTTGTTCCAATTTTTCTGATGTTGAACCTCTGACAAACTTGTTGAGAAAGAAAAACAAGTTTCTTTAGACTGAAAAATGTCAAGAGGCTTTCGATAGACTAAAAGCCATACTTGAAAGTGCACCAGTTTTAACAGCTCCAGATTTCAGTCAGCCGTTCAAACTACCTGTGGATGCTAGTGATGTTGGGGTTGGAGCAGTTTTGCTTCAAGATGACCAAAATGGTATTGAACACCCAGTGTGTTATTTCTCTAAGAAATTAAATAAACACCAGAGAAACTACTCAACAATAGAGAAGGAGTGCTTGACCTTAATGCTGGCATTATAGCATATCGACGTTGATATTAGCTCGGCTCCTCTGGTTGTTGTATTTAGTGACCACAACCCTCTCACTTTCATCGGCAGAACGAAAATAAAAATCAGAGGCTGTTGAGATGGAATTTACTTTCACAAGAATACAATATTGATATCAGGCACATAAAAGGAAAAGACAATTTGATTGCAGATGAACTTTTCCGTGTGTAGAAATGTCATTTTCATAAATTTATAAGAGTTCATCTTTATGATTTTTTTTATCTCATGTAGAATTTACATCTGGTATGCAAAATAAAGTTTTATTATATAAATCTTTCTTTTTTCTTTTTGGTGGAAGGTGTTACAACCCTGTAGTTTTAGCGTGTGTTAAGGAATGAATTTTGTATAAATCTTTTATTTCATATTTATTTCATTAAATGCAATTATTAATATGATTATATTAATACCAGTCTAATATGTTGTTAAAAACACCGTGTTTACTCGAATCGTAAATGTGACTCATGTGAGCACGTGCTGTGAATGATAGCAAATTCATTACAAGATAACATTCAGGATTAGTTATGAAAACGCTTGGCTGATACTTGGTCAGTCTTTCCTAACATACCTAAATATTGCGAAATTGCATGCGTCCTTCGTGCGCGTGTAATTCAAACGACGTATTAGCTTTATTTATATGCTGATGTAGTTGTAAGACAGTCAGTCGTAGATTCACAGTCAGAGTCGGGGTTTATTGTAACATCTTAGAGTTACACAACTTCTGTTACCTTAGAAAAAGGAATTTTTGTGTTTGAAGAAATTGTCTGTTCGTATGTCTACGTAGAACATGTTTTGTTAGTGGAGTTAATTTTACTTAGTTTTTCTAAATAATTGTTTTCCTTTAGAACAACATTACTGGTTTGGACAAAGACATTTTCCGAAAATATTCTACATTTGAACGGTACAATGCAAACTATGCTATACTGTGTTAATTCTGGATTTTTTTCTGTTATATTTCGTCTAACGTCATCATCCTCCATTTTGGACCGGAACTGAACTTCAGTCTGTGTTTGGAACTTTTTATAGGACTTATGTTTATATTTACAAACAATGTGGATAGTTTCCGAAAATCGTAAGTCTTGCTTAGCATATTCACATTATTTTATGCTTTCTATGAATATAAATTATTTTTGTTAAAATCTACAAAGCTTCACTCTTTATCTTACATTGAACGAGGCGATAAGTAACAATACATACATACATACATACATACATACATACATACATACATACATACATACATACATACATACATACATACATACATACATACATACATACATACATACATACATACATACATACATACATACATACATACATACATACATACATACATTTCATACATACATACATTTCATACATGCACACACACGAACATACTTACATACATACATACGTACATACATACGTACCTATATACATACGTACATTCGTACACACGTACATACACACGTACACACGTACATACATACATACATACATACATACATACATACATACATACATACATACATACATACATACATACATACATACATACATACATACATACATACATACATACATACATACATACATACATACATACATACATACATACATACATAGTTTCTTCTTTCATCTTCCCCCTACTCATTCTCCATACATGACACTAATAAACGTCATTAAAAAGTTCAAAATATCGCTTCAAATTGACGATTGACAGAAAATAATCAAACCTAGACGGGAAGACAAAAGATCAGAGAGAGGCAACGGGAGAATACAGCCAGTTTATAGTAGAAAAACGACTAAAATATCAACTTCCACTTGGCGGGCAGTAACCAGCTCTTTCAAAAGAACAGAACAAGGAAGGTCAAGAGCATCCACAGGTCAAGCACTAGCCCTTTAACACCAGAAGTATAGAACCAGGAAGGGCCAATACCTCCAGAATGCAAACAACAGCCCTCCAAATCAAAAATAAAAAACGAAAGCAAATCCACACTCCCTCCCATGGGCAAGCACTCGCGCACACCAGAGCAAGCACTGGCTCATATCCATGCCCTACCCTGGGAAAGTACTAATCCATCTCCCCGTGCAAGCGCAGGCTGGCACAAATCTGGGCAAGCACTGTCCCACCTACCCGAGCAAGCACTCGCTCAACACCTCAGGACAAGCGAACGAGTTAAAGGCAAAGATTGACAAATTCACTTAGTTGAAAGATGTTTTTGTCCGAAACTCTAAGCCCCCACGCCCTCAACTTTTCATAACTTTACACCAACTTCTTCCTACATCCTCTTTAACCCCCTTGATTCTTCCTCTTTCCATTTCATCTAACAAAAGGCTCCGAACAGGTGCTATGGAAAACATATAGTAAACACCTGGGTAGAATCCTGAAAGCAATAAGCCCATGTCGCAAAAGACTTTCCACCATAACTCTACCTTCAACCAAGCTCTCCTTTCCTCAAACTCTATTACCTCCCTCACTAACAAAAGCTTCAAAAAGTACTAGGGGAAAAAGACTAGCAAACAACTGGGTGGAATCCTGCGTACAACAGGCCATGTCGTATAAAAACTTTCCACTATAAACCTTTTCTTCATCTCTTCCTTACTCCATCTTCACCCCTATTAACACAAGGGGCCTAAAATAGGTGCTAGGAAAAATATACTAGCAAACCCCTGAGTGGATTCCTTGAAACAACGGCCTGTTTTGCCCACGGGTTTTCCACCAAGAGCCTCCTTTCACCACACACCCGCAACACTCTCTCTCATCTGCTACTTCTATACACATGGAAGTCACTTCCATTAGCAATCGATAACACCAGCGTACCACGACCACGCTGTTCCATTGGTTCCTCCGCCATGAAAAACAACTAATACTAACAATGAGTGACCCTCTGAAACAAAAGGTGGCTAACTGGTACAATTGTGCCAAAAAAGGTACGATTATTACACGAAATTCGAACCACCCAAGGATACATTAAGCAAGCCACAACTCAAAAGTTTGATCAATTACACAGTTGGCTCACTCAATATTTGGAATAGGAACGTCCACTATCACAATTGGACAGAATTTGACACAGCTGAGTCGGTCCGGGCGTTTTGGAGCGTATACGACGTCAGCGGTTGGCATCCCCCACCGGGTCCCCTTCTTTCTTTACACCTCCTGGCAGACAATTAAGAAGTAAGGCTATCGTACGTAAAAGTAGAGTTTCAGTGTACTCTGTCTTTGAAAACCGACCAACTAAAATGCTCAACAATTGAGCATTAACGAGTCGCGATAGCTTTTAGATAACACTTGAATCCTTGTCAGTCAGTCAGTGAGTCTGGCACCCATCGTTGATTCGTCAACTACGAAGAATGAGTAATAGAATTGTTAAATTGTTTGAACTTAAAATGCGCTTGGAGTATGCCAGGCCTTTATTGGATGAGATGGCTATGGAGGCGTCCCAGGAGTAAGCTAGGATTGAGAAATATGGGAAAAGGAAAAAGAAAAAAGAGAAGGAAGAAAGGATCCTTCCTCACCTCATGTTTTAGGTATCTGTGTGAGGTCAGCCTGAGGTGAGGACAACTCCATAGTCAATAGCAACATCACCACAGCAACGTCAATCACAGCCTCAGCCACAACAACCAATACATCGTCCATAGGAAGCAAGGAGGTCATATCATCATCACCGAGTGTGGCACAGAATACAGAGGGAACAACAACAACTCTTTCACTATCCTTCAAACTGAGGAGTGGGAAAGTGAAACCATTCAACCTCCTTCCATGCTCCCAATCACACGCATAAATTGGGAGTAGGACTGGAGCAAACGATGTGTGTGGGTGGTGCTAGACCTGGGAAGTGCCGACATTATGAGGTGCAACTGTAGTTCTAAAAAATACAGCCCTTCTCAGGGCTAACCAGATCTATGGAAAAGAGACTATTAAAGTTGATAATTTGTGTGAATGAGGAGTAGTGCGACTATAAACACCAACTTCTTTACTGAACTGCGTGTGTTGATGTGCGCGCGCACCTGTGTGGATAGCAAATGTTGTGTTTCTATTTTTTCGTCTCCTTCTGTGTGGAAAGTAGATATTGGTGTTTTGGATAGTAGAAATGCTCTTTTTCTTCCTAGCCTTATGTGTGGATAGTAAATATTGAGAGTTTTTGATAGTAGATATTGTGGGGTTTTTTTTCTTTCTCCCCTTCTGTGTGGGTAGTAGACACTATGTTTTTGGATAGTATATATGGTGTTGTTTTCTTCCTACCCTTCTGTGTGGATAGTAGATATTGGGGTTTTGGGTAGTAGATATAATGTTTTTTCTTTTCCTCCACCTCTGTATAGAAAGTAGATATGTTATTATTTATAAGGGATGTTTTCCTTCATGTCCGTGCTTCACTTATATAAATATAACTGTATGCCCTCCGAAGGGGGAGTGCGTGAGTTGAGGCGGAAAGCCGGTACGCTCTGTTACAATACGCTTCATAGGGTCTTTTTTGGGGTCTCTGACAACTAGGGGTCAGGAAAAGGCCTAGCACCAAGGCCAAGTGCCCTCTTAAAGGGACTGCAGTCTATGCCTGGGACTGCGAGCAGTCGTATAAGCCTTAGGGCAGTAAGCGACTTAAAACCCGCTACCTAAATACATACCTAGTCTGAGGTTGCAGTTTTAGTTGGAGCTGTTGAACA
The DNA here is from genome assembly GCA_016746295.1 of Potamilus streckersoni. Taxonomy (NCBI): domain Eukaryota; kingdom Metazoa; phylum Mollusca; class Bivalvia; order Unionida; family Unionidae; genus Potamilus; species Potamilus streckersoni. The sequence goes on from JAEAOA010000193.1 coordinate 116,173, forward strand.
AAGCGGACGTGTTTTCTGAGCTCCCGGGCTTTAAGGATAATATTGGATGATTCACTACATATAACGGACAATGCACTTAAGAAAAGGCTGAGGTAAATTAAAATCTACTTAAAATCTACTTAAATCATGAATATAAATATTATCAGTACAATTAAAGTTCTACTATCGTTATTATCATAGACACAATGTAAATATATAATGAATCTAACTAAAATTGATTTCTAACTATTACCTTAAATAACTCACTACTATGACTAACAATATAAAATATACCCTCTCTTAATAATTATAAAGCAAATTAACTAAACCAACAACTCTATCAGTTACAACAATGTCTTTGTCTGAGGTTGAGTAAATATGTGCTCCACTACATTTATCTTGGGCAATATTATAAAATTTCACCAATATCCCCAATCATTATCTTAATACTACTCAATAATATAAACTCTCCACAAAAAAGATCCCTAAAACTTTAATAAAAAACAAAATTAAACATTAATTTTCGCCCGCCAGACAAAATTCTCCCTTCCCCGTGCCGGGTAAAATATTGAACCAGCTTACAAATTAGGTAATACAATATAAATAAGCCTTCAATCTAAGATTGCATTTAATTGGCCGAAATTTAGGCGCGCTCTCTCCATACAGAATATTTAATATCGTTTCAGAGTAGGATTGAAAATTAAATCTACAACAACCAATCAAATATGGCATTCTAATGACGTAAGCAGGAAATTCAGCATTAGCCCATCGCTCCCCACATTGTCACAAATTCAATAATTCTGAGAATTATGCTCACTTATTAAAACTTATTATAAAATATAAAGCTAAAAACATTAATTTAGATCTATTGTAATGAGAACCCTAGCAATTATTACTCCTTACCTTTAGTCAAATTAGCCTTAGTTATAAGTATAAATAATTAAATCATAACAATAATCATAACTATTTATAACATACATTTACTGTATGTGTATTTTAATTTTCTTTATAATAACTATATATACTCTAATTAGTATTGATAACCATCTATTAAACTCGAACTTGACTCCAGATAGGATTGAAATCAGCAAAGACCACATAGGTGTTTTCCATCACGTCCGTACATCTATACAGCAAGTTACACAAAAAAGATAAAAAAAGAGTGATATACAGCAAGTTACACAAATCGTTGGACAAAAAAGAGGGAGATAAAGTTAGGTGCACTTAGACATTGTGGACTTTGGTAGGCGGGAGTTGAGCGGAAAGCCGGTACTCTCTGTTACAATACGCTTCATAAGGTCTTTTATGGGGTCTCTGACAACTAGGGGTCAGGAAAAGGCCCAGCACCAATGCCAAGTGCCCTCTTAAAGGGACTGCAGTCTATGCCCGGGACTGCAAGCAGTCGTATAAGCCTTAGGGCAGTAAGCGACTTAAAATCCGCTGCCTACCGAAGGGGGAGTGAGAGGGAGTGCAGCTAGCCTTCGAAGAGGACGGACGTGTTTCTTGGAGCTCCCCGAGAACAAAGGAACAAAGGAAAAGAGAAGAAAGAAGAAAGAAAAAAGAAGAAACAGGACAAAAGAAAGGATCCCAATTTTTTTTACTTTAAGCTAAATAGTGAAAGAAGGAGTAACAGAAGAAAAGAAGATAGCAGCTGAATCAGTATTTATTTATAAATACTGAAACTCCACTGTTGTTTTAACGGCGGTGGAGTAGAAAAGATCTTTCATATTGCCATATTTTGGGCTCTTTTTGGCTATGAGCCCTCTTTGGATATACAACTCTACTGGTGGCCCTTAAAAGAATGATTGGTTTTAAATTATTCCCTAACTTCCCCACTACCTAATTAAGATCTCAAATTTTCCAGGGGAACTTATACTCCTACAAATTTGATTCTTTTTTCGGAAATCAAATAGTACGCATAGTACATAAAAACAAGAACCAAAAATGCAATAGGAAATTTCACAACTTATATTTATTTGAAACGTATGTGGCCCACACGTTTGGCAGATAGTTAGGAACTCCTACCCCACTAGATAACGGGAAACACTAGATCACAAATTAATTACTAGGGCGTACACGACATTCATTGCCAAAATGGACGCAAAGGACTATGGGAAGCAGGGGGATAGACGGAACGTAGCAACAACGAGGGAAAGCACCCAGGGCCACATAATCACACAGAGAAAAGATTACAAATCTCAATTGCCTTATAGTGTGAAGTGGACCTGGGGTAAGAACTATGACACTACAGATCCGGTAAGCGGTGGGGCTCTACGGTGCCTCACTTTGCTTGACTCTTTCCTTGCATTTTTTGGGGCCGGCGTGGAGATACTCAAAGATTTTTTCAATGAGACTAAGGAGAAAAGGGCTTAAGGTCACCGATGAAGGTCAGCCCACGACCAAAAGCGCAGCCCAGGGGCTAAATGCCTCCCTGGATAGCAATGTCATTGAAAAGTGACATCCGGCTAAAGCGGTGAGCAACCAGGGGGGTTAAAAGGCCCATGCGCCGGGGCAAGAAAAAGTGTCTAGCACTAAGACACGGGTGAGCCCGGCCTCGGAAGGAGTAGAGGCCACTAGCTCTTTTCATGGCTTAAAGTCATAAAACACGAGAGTGTATACATGACTATAATACAGATGCAGATGCCTCCGAAGGGGAAGAGAGAGGGTCAGAGAGCTAGCCTTCGAAGAGGTCGGACGTGTTTCTAGGAGCTCCCGGAGAACAAAGGAACAAAGGACCAAAGGAACAAAGAAAAACAAGAAAGAAGAAAGAAGAAAAGAAGAAAGAAGAAAAAAAGAAGAAACAGGACAAAGAAAAGGATTCAAATTTCTTTTACGAATACGCTAAATAGTAAAACAAGGACTAACAAAAGAAAAGAAGAAAGAAGATAGCAACTGAATCAGTATCTATTTATAAATACTGAAACTCCACTGTTGTTTTAACGGCGGTGGAGTAGAAAAGATCTTTTATATTGCCATACTTTGGGCTCTGTTTGGCTGTGAGCCATATTTGGATATACAACTCTACTGGTGGCCCTTAAAAGAATGATTGGTTTTAAATTATTCCCTAACTTCCCGAATACCCAATTAAGATCTCAAATTTTCCAGGGTAACTTATACCCCTACGAATTTGACTTCCTTTTAGAAAATCAAATAGTAAGCATAGTACACAAAAACAAAAACTAAACACATAATAGGAAATGTCACAACTTATATTCATTTGAAACGAATGTGGCTCACACATGTTTGACAGATAGTCAGGAACTCCCACCCCCAATAGACAACGGGAAACACTAGATCACAAATTAATTACAATAGGGCGTGCACGACGGATAGACGGAACGATACAACAAGGGAAAGCGTCCCGGGCTACAAAATCACACAGAGAAAAGATTACAATCTCAATTGCCTATTAGTGTGAAGTGGACCTGGGGTATGAACTCTACAACACCACAGACTCCGATAAGCGGTGGGGCTCTACGGTATCACCCTTTACTTGATCAATTCCTGCCTTTTCTGGGGCTGGCGTGGAGGCGCTACAAGTTTTTTCAAGGAGACTAAGAAACAAAGGTCTTAAGGTCACCAAAAAAGGTCAGCACCACGACCAAAAGCCCAGCTCAAGGGCTAAATACCTCCCTGGATAGCAATGACAATGAAAAGTGACATCCGGCTAAGGCGGTGAGCCACGGGGGGGGGGGAAAGGCCCACGCGCCGGGGCAAAAAAAGTGTCTAGCACGAAGACATGGGTGAGCCCGGCCTTGGAAGGAGGAGAGGCCACTAGCCTTTTTCAGGGCTTAAAGTCATAAAACACGCAAGTATATAAATGACTATAATACAGATGCAGATGCAGATGCCCTTGAAGGGGGTTGTCGCCCAGCACAGGGCATGGAGTTCACTCAAAAGGAACCTCTGGTCCAACCTAAGATTATAACCAGTCCCAAAGCACCCGGTGCATATGCGACTATATTTCTTGCTGCAGTCTGGCTATTGCAGTAACACGATACCACTCTCGGTGCAGAAGTATGTCAAAACGAGTGAGTCAACAGTATACACTAATCAATGAGACATCTCAGCATTGATACGCAAGTCATCACCATGAATTACTAATTTAATACATAAAACATACGGTGTGGAATATTAGGTTCACACATTAAAGTAATTGCCGTATAACAGTGATAAAGGCGGGTTAAAACAATCTTATAGAGGCAGTATTGGATATAAAACTAAATGGTACATACGGCCACACAATGGTCACACACCGACCATGACCAACTAAATACCAGGAAAAGGAAGACGTAATAACAACAACGTAACAGCTGCAGTAAATCAAGAAGAAAACAACCCAAGGAGGATAATAAAGGCCACATACACCAAAAAGACGTATAATTAATAAAGACATGAAAGAAAAGAAATAGAAACCCAATCACCAAAGAAGAAGTTACAAGATATACGGCACAAAAATGTACAAGAGGAAAATATACATTACTGCTCCAACTCAAATAGCTAATTCGAAAAGATTTATCTTGCCACTTCTCAACAGCTTGCCATTTCAAAAAGGTTAAATAACTACAACGCCAACATTGCCAGGTCATCATCAAAACAAGTAGAAGTCCAGGCAGCTCTACCTACTACCCCACAAAACCCCACTTCCAAGCCGAACGGTGATGTAGATAGGAAGGCTCTGCCTAATACAACACAAAGCGTATCGACAAAGCAGTGCTGTAGATATGAAAGCTACGTCCATTGCAACACAAACAGTATCGGACAATTAAATGCGTATCGGACAAGCGGTGGTGTAGTTGGGTAAGCTCTGCCCACCACCACAATAAGCGTACCGTACAAGCGGTGATGTAGATGGGACAGCTCTGCCAACTACAACACAATCAATGCTAAAACCAGGTCCAAAGGCAGGAAGGAGATATTGCTGTTCTTCCTTCACCTGGTCCCATCACCAACACGTACACAACACAACCACAGGTCTCCAAACTGGCACACGAAGACGAAAAATACCTTAACACCGATCTTTTATGTTGTTTCCTTTAAAAAAAACATTTAAACCAAGCTTCACTAATTACAATTAGGGCAGCTCACGCCCCAACAGACTGGTGGAAATATTTTCGGACAAACGCAAACTTACGCAAAGTACACAAAATTTTAACTGAAACAATTACTCCAAATTCACAATAGTTTGACCAATTATACAGGTGGCTATCACATCATAGCAGTCCATTAATAAAACTGACTAAATCTGACCAAAGTCCTGCCTTGCGTGGGGCCAGGCTCGTACATGACGCTGGTCGCGGTTTTGTTGATGCTTTGGGCGTTGTGTCCGAACTTTGATGTGTCTTCGTGCTTCGCCGTTGTCCGGTTTCCTCCCCCTTTCCGCCGCCAGACCTAGATGTCTCCATTCTTTCTGGGATTACGCTGAAAAAGCCCGGTCAAAGGTCATACGCATTAGGGCTGAAAGCCAAGCACTAAAGCACTAGGCTAAGTGCCTCTTTGTAGACCGGGCTGCGAGGCCACTCCAAAGGGTCTATGGACGAGAAAAGGGCATGGAGTGCCTCCAAAAGGGGTATATATATATATATATATATATATATATATATATATATATATATATATATATATATATATATATATATATATATATATATATATATATATATATATATATATAAAATCCTGACAGCAGCAGTCTCGCTACCCAGAGTTGGCTAGTCCACACCTTTAAAAATGAATTTGTTCAACGAATTAAAAGACAGTTGGTACTGGATGATGGATGCAGTTTATGTGGTGGAAAGACTTGAACATCGAGTTACCCAGTTACCAAATACTTTGTGACAAATTAAGTGACCAACCTAAAGGTAGCCAGGGATATAGTGAAAGGCAAGATAGAGAAAGTGGAAAAATTAAAAGGTTTCATTCAGCCTAAGTATGTAATTGTGGTTAGATTGAAGCAGGCCCTTGATGGTGTGATCATAGTGAGGCATTTTATTTACAAGACATTGAATTTCAAAGAGTGGTATTTTGTGAAGTGGAGTTAAAACAATTGAAGAAAGCAGAATAAATGGGGGAAAATGTGCTGAAGAAGAGGTGAAGAAGATAAAGATACTTGGGCTAAAGATATAAAGGACAAAGAAAACAGAAAGAAAAAAGAGGACTTGGACAGACTGAACGAAAACTGGATGAAGGTAGAAGAACAGTTTTGATTCATGGGACATCCTGACTGAATACCAGACCATGAAAAGAAGAAGAAGAAGAAGAAGAAGAAGAAGAAGAAGAAGAAGAAGAAGAAGAAGAAGAAGAAGAAGAAGAAGAATTGGAGAAAATAGAAGAATCCAAAGGCTCTTTTCAGAGCCACTCATATGCTTCGAAAAGATTTACTCTTTCTTGCCTAAACAAAACCTAAAACCCCGACTATGTTTCACTTTCCCTTTATCCGTATTTAGACCCAACCTTTTGTCTGTTTGTTGTTGTTTGTTGTTGGGCTTAACGCCATTTTTCAGCACATGATAGGCTATTCATGGCGGCCAGTATTAATGGTGGAGGAAGAAACAGGGAAATCACCGGAAAGAACCACCGACCCACGAGAAGCTACTGGCAAGCTTTCTCACATATCCACATTTGCCGAATCCTAGACTCGAACCCATGCAGAAAGAGGTGAGATGGCAGTGATCCGTAACGGACAGTGCTTTAGACCACTCGGCCACTCGGGGTCCCTTTTGTCTGCATCCCTCTTGTCCGTCTAAAAACCCATCTTCTTGTCCGTATATCCCATCACCTTTTTGACAGGATTTTCTATTTTCCGTATATCGCCCACATTAACTACTAGCGTATTATCAATTCTTACCTTTACTGAATTGTCAGGTAGACTAGTGTGTTCTGTGCTTCTATATTTGGACAGTTTTCTTGTAGTTTGCAGGCATCACACAACATTATTTTATAGGTAGAGGTTTCTAAAATAAACATTTTGCAGGGTCCCCATAATTTATTGCTGTGTCATTGCCCTTATGCTCATTAAAATGTATTATTAAGTATCCGATAATTGTGAGGATCAATTGTGATAATCCCCACTTTTTTTTTTCTTTTAGTTGTTGTTGTTGTTGGGCTTAACGCCATTTTTCAGCACACGATAGGCTATTCATGGCGGTCAGTATTTATGGTGGAGGAAGAAACCGGGAAATCACCGGAAAAAACCACCGTACCACGAGAAGCTACTGGCAAGCTTTCTCACATATCCACATTCGCCGAATCTTAGACTCGAACCCACGCAGACAGAGGTGAGATGGCAGTGATCCGTAACGGACAGCGCTTTAGACCACTCGGCCACTCGGGGCCCCATTTTTCTTTTAGTATTTTATTTTGTAACACTGGTGGAACAAATCTTGGAACTATTTGTAGAAATAGATCACACTACTAAACGACGATTTTTGCTAGCCTTTAATACCGATAGCATGGCAAGCTCTCATATTTAATTCCTACAGCAACGTTTCTTCATCACTAAACAAACATCACTATAATTACGATGATGAAAACACCCTATGTTACATCCATATCTGTTCTGCAAAATGAGAGCAAGATACTAGCTGACTAGTTGGAAGCCAATGGGATGCAAGAATAACCTCAGAAAATCCAATATCACACAGAAGACCATGAAAACCTTGGTGAGGACTGTGTAAAACGCGATTGAGTCGATAATGACTCAGCTAAACTGTGACAACTACATAAAACAATAAAACAGCAGCAAAAGAAAAACATCTTGCAAAGTCTCAACCACTATTTGCCCACCAATGCTAAACTATTGTTCTACAAAAATGCTTTATTAGGTACAATTTCAACCCCTGTCCCCTTATTTGACATTTCTGCAGCAAACGAAATTCTGGCAAATTGAAGAAAAAAAACCCCACCCCAACAAACAAACAAACAAAAACAGGGCACTAAACTGGTGTTTGATAATTTCAATAGCTCGCTTGAGTCTGCTAATAGAAGCAAATTTTCATAGTAGTTAAAAGTGATGTCTATCACTCGAGCATCACGCCGCAGACACGTGGCATAATATCCCACCCAGTCACATTATTCTGACACCAGGCCGACCAGTCCTAACACTAACCACTTAATGCTGAGCGCCAAGCGCGGCAGCTGCTAGTCCCAATGTTAACAGTATTTGTTATAATTCGACCGGGGTTCGAACCTGTGGACGCTGGAACCACTTAGGCCACCGGAATAAAAACATACAAATGATCTATTTCGGAAGAATACAAAGTTACAATTTACAAAGAACTCAGTAATGTGAGTTAAATCCCAAATAGTCCAAAATATTATACCACAAGTCCAAGAGAATAGTGTTCCGAATGAATTACAGTGGAATAATGTTGATTTACTGACAGTCGTGCTGTATAACAAAATCCCAAATATTTTTGAGTGAATTCACAATGTTTTCAAGGATAGCTATTAAATCCCAAAAGTAAAAAAGCAATTTGTTATTAAAATGAATAATTATAATAAATAAATTAAATCATCTCAAATTAAAACAGCAATATTAATGGCTCTAAAGATTGATGTTAAGATTAGGAATGAATAATGATCATGTAAGCAGCTTTATGTTATCTCCCCCACTTGACCTGTATCGCAATAACCAATTTCTGGAAATATTATGTTATCTTAATGAAATTTTCCATCAAATTCATAAGCAAGATCACTTTTATAAATTTACAGGATCAGAAGGTCACCTTCAAGTAATGATCTTAACATATGATCTAAAGCATAGACAATTATTAGTTATATAATACGCTGCTTACAAAACACAAAGATGCGAGTAGTCTGGTAGACCTCTACCCTCAATCCCTAACCAAGGTCATCCACTAGAAAAACAATACTATTAGTGTAAGAAAATAATGACGACTTAAAGATCCTATAGCCCACGATTTAATTTTGCGTGCCACCTGTGCAACAGTGAACTACTGTCGTGCAACGCAGCTGAACTGTTTAAACATTTCCCGATCTGTTATAAGAAAGAATACTTTCTTTCCGGAAAAGTAACAAACCTTGTCCACGCCGGATTAAATAAAAATCACAGGGAACCCACAGTATCTTATAGGGTAAAAGTAAAAGAGGTAAAACACGGTTGGAGTACGCGTAATCATATCCTGACCCGTATCAGTTCAAAAGGGACAGACGTCAAATAATCGATTTTTCAAAGAAAGCTAAATGTGGCATGTCTTAGGCCAGTGAAATCGACGACAAACACTTGATCTGGAGAGAAAAAATTTAGGAACAGTTATTTCTGATTGACCAAGGAAACTACAGGGCGTACATTTGAGAAACAATTTAGGAAACTATCTCTTGGAAAATCTTTTAGTCAAATTTTTCTTGAAAAGATTAAGGTGACACTAGGCGCTAATTAATGAAGTAGTGTCTTCGTAAAATTACAAAAGGTCGGATAGTTGTCTTAGAACAAGAGACAGACTAAAGGCTGGGACTTTTTTTTGGAAAAAGAAAACTCGACAGTAAGGTACGCAATTTTAGTTTTAATTTTTAATATGCTATTTCATTGTTTGATTGTTTGCAGATGTTTTATATTATGATTAACGCATGTTTTCGTGTATTCATTTCGTAGGACACTATTAATGTTAGTTCTACCAGTAAGTTCTTTGATTTTTTTAAAATTATCAATTCATTGAGAGAATTGACGGATCGCATGTAATTAAATATTCGATATGTAGAATTCCGTAAGGATTTTATGAATTAACGCTAGTATACGAATATGCCATATTTCTTTGGATATATAAATTGAATCTCTGTGTAGGATGATATTTACTTATGTGAGTAATGAAGAGTGTGTATATACACATACATACATACATACATACATACATACATACATACATACATACATACATACATACATACATACATACATACATACATACATACATACATACATACATACATACATACATACATACATACATACATACATACATACATACATACATACATACATACATACATACATACACACGAGTTCGCAATATTTAATTGCTCACTCATGTTATTTTAGAATAGTTAGATTTAGTGGAAATAATTCATAAATATTTGAACATTAAACTGCATTGAATAGCCAAAAGTGAATGAGTTGTAACAGCAGAGAGGGTGAACAGACAACTTTGCCTGAAACCTTTATTTAAAAAAAAATAAAGGTTCCTACAGAGACTGAGAAAAAATAAGTCAACAAAGCTAAACCAAAGTCTCTAACTTTTCTATTTCCACACGGTTATGTATTTAATCGTATAATAAAATCATGAGGTTAGCTAATTTTTGTTATGCTATTGTTGACTTATTCTTTTATGATTTTGTAAGGCGATTTTGTTTACTCGTTAAGCGATTCAATTGTTGTCCTTTACCCTCTCTGCTGTTATGAATTAACCAAAGATTTTATCCAGACCTTTACCATATCTGTATCTTGGGTCATGTAGATTTATTGTTATAAATCCGAACGGAATATCTTGTGCTTTAGAAAAGTTTTTAAACTTAATCATGTCCATATCCCCTGAATACAATGTATAATGAATATTCTTTAAAGTATAATTATCTACTCTATTAAAAACAACCAAAATATTACAGTTATCTCTGATCACCTTAGGTATTTGTGTATATCTTTGAGTAACATAAATCACGTCTGTATTTTTGTGTCTACCTCGAGAAAATATTCTAACTGGATTAGATTGTATGTCCAGCATCACATCATCATATACTACGAGATTATTAATGAATCCATCTAAGTCATCTACAGACGTGGCTTCATCTATATCTGTAATAAAGTCAATAATATCGTTGCCGTCTTTATTAACTGATTTTGCTTTTTCGTTAAAATCCTTAAGTACTTCGTAACAATGCAGATCATCTACAGATGGTGCTATTAAATATAGTTTGTTCCATCTTAACCACCTCATTATTAAATTTAATAATAATTGTGTTTTACCTGATCCAGATGGGCCTATAATAATCATTCTTATCGAATTTGGTAATGCTGGATGGTGCTTCACTGGTTCCTGTTTTCGTGTAGCCGAAAAGTCAATTATTGTATCCATTATTATTAATAACATGAGTCTATATTGTGTTCGATGTAAATCATCTACACCCACTACTGGATTAACAACAATAATAACAAAAAAATAAACGACATGCATTAACAGGTAAATGTGTAAAATGTGGTACAAAAATATAAATTTATCTCAGGGACAACAAAGATAGGTGGGGATATTGCTGCATCGTTAGGGAAATTACCTGGATTACCATGGGCTAAGTATGTTGGTGAGAAACACCTTCCTGGATATAATTATTGTGGTCCTGGAACTCGTCTCGATATCAGACTCGATAACCAAGATCGACCAAGTCCAGGAGAGTATCCAGTAAATAAGATCGATCAAGCATGTCACATTCATGACGTTGCTTATAAAAAATCCTGATTTACAACAACGGCATCTCGTAGATGTGAAATTGATTCATACATTAAATTATATACCTAATAAATCTGTTAGAGAGAAACTCGCCAGTTTTCTAATAAAATCGGCTATGAAAGGTAAAATAATGATAGGGACTGGTAATTAATTGTATTATTATAAAGAAATCCATTTATTATAGCCCAAGAGGGTATTGTAAAGGTAAAGCAGCGATCACTAAACTTGCTGAGACAGCAAAAGTTTCACATTATGTTGCTGCAGCGTGGTTAGCACGACAGGCAATATGGCAAATTTATTTACCACCACCAAACAAAATTCAATACGCACATTTTGATGTTAGTGTTCCTAACGAAGTTCATCAAGTAGATATTTTGTTTTTACCACACGATACTATAAAAACACATGGACGAAAGTCACGCACGTACAAATACGCATTGACTATTGTTGACGTTGAAAGTAGATATAAAGAAGCTGAAACATTATCAACAAAGACATCATCTGAAGTTGCATCTGCGTTCGAACTAATTTATCAGCGAGGACCATTACAATGGCCAAAACTACTACAGTTTGATCCTGGCAAAGAATTTATTGGTGCAGTATCATCGTTGATAAACAAGTACAACGTTAAAATTAGAAGATGACATACTGAGATTCATAGTGATCAGGCAATCGTTGAACGATTTAATCGAACACTTGCTGAACGGTTATTCGGGTATCAATATGCAAAGGAAATATCCAGATACAAGATCTCGTGAATGGGTTGCGAGGTTACCGAATGTGATAGCTGCGCTGAATAAGGAAGTTACTCGAGCAACTTCTATGAAACCGTCTGATGCGATCACAAAAAATATATACGGATAAAACGTAAATCTATTTCTCAACCAGTACTAGGCAATGTTACAGTTAGATATTTATACGAACCTGGCGAACTCGAAGGAGGCAGAAAAAGGGCAACTGATCCTATTTGGAGTGTGACCACACACAAAATATCCAGCGTGGTAAGGTCCACAGGTAGACCTGCAATCTACAGATTAGATTCAACTGCTCCACAGCGTGGATTTGTACGTGAACAATTACAAATAATTCCTGAGGATACGCAATCACCACCGAGTACACTTTATAAACTTGAGGATCCTCGACGTCGATTACACTCCAAACAATTCAGCATCACATTTTCGCGCGTGTAACCAATACTACTATTAATTCTATCATCGGTAAATTGTCTTGGGTTATTGCTCGAATACTGCCACATTATTGCGTTGCAATTTGGGCAATGATTATTTTGTCGTTTGTTTTAACATCATAATAATATCCACATTTATATCAATCTCGCGATTATTTTTTTTGTCACACTGCTTATAGCTGTATAATTTTTTTATTTATATCGACATTGTTAGTGATTTCATCGGTTATTACGCAATCCATGATAACCCGTTTTAGTTGTGATATTCTTCTAACTCGAGATACTGCGAGATAAACTACATTTGACCACTCAATACGATCATCGACTATCCAAACTTTAGTATCAGTGATAGTTAATCCTTGCGACGAATGAATCGTTATATCTTACCCTAACGTCCATGGCGATTTATCCATCTTTAACGCGCTCTCGACAACATCAACATCGACAAGGACAATATCATTTAACACAAGATTTTGTATTCGGACAGTGTCTGCACTAGGAATCTTAACATCAACATTTTGTTGTCTAGTATCTGCAGGGCGATAGCACAACGGTACAGGTAACTTTGGGAATTTTTCCTTGTGTAACGCATATAATTTCTTTTGTAGTTTGTCACGAACTATTTTTCTACTGGCAACTATTAAATCAGCAGATTTCCATAGGGTCCAAAAATCATTCATGGATGTGTCTGGAATTATCTCACGCATTACTTCACACTATATTTTATCTGGTAGTAGTCGTATTAATCTTTTGAATTCTTTCAGCGGCTCGTCAACAGCTCTATGATCATCAGATATTTCTTCATAATAATCTACATTGTTCTTTAGCCACTCGTGTGGAGACTGTCCAACAAAGGGTGATGGTTGACTATGATCACCACACATAATCACAGCAGTATTCTTTAGTAACAACCAATCAAGAAATATTTGTAATACTTCTAGAGGCACCGTGCATATCTCATCCCATATAATAATTTTAGGTATATATTTTTCACCCATTCGTGATGGGGACCATGTATCCCCGCACCATCTAAAGAAACTATATGTATACGACTTTACCTTTCGTTGCTTTATTTCCCTGTCGAGTTTGTGCGTTGGTGTTAAGACAATCATATCTAAACTCATGAATAAGTTAATCGCGCGTGTTGTTTTACCTGAACCTCCACACCCATTAAGATAAACGGTCTTATGTCTAGATACAGGATCATACACGGATGGCGCAGATGATTTTGATACTTGATTATTTCTGTAATGTTTCCTCAATTTCAACATCGGCAGATTCACAATAACTAAGTATATTTTCTTATTTTATTCTCCACGTTCCCCATTCACCATTACCGAGATTTAATGAATCTTTATATTTTTGTGTATATAAAATGAATCTGTCGCAACTCTAACAGCGTAACGAGGAAATCTGTTTATCATCGATAATAGATTTATCGAAACATAAGCTAGCATCGAAGATCTTAGATGAGTAAACTGCGGTGACTCGCCATCAGTATAGCTCACAATGGTACCTAGTTTCGTTTTGTCTGATAAATAAGCATTACATCGACTTATAAATGTGTTTTTCTCCATCGTATCAGCGATTACTAAATCGAGTTCAGCATAATCCATGATCAATCTTGTACAAGTTCGTTTATGATCATTTGATCCTCCTTGTGTAAACTTACCGATTATTTTTCTGCCGAGATCTTTTGCAAATTTCTCATCGTGTTTAGCAGGTTCTGGTAACCAAACTTGCTTTTGCACGCGATATGATATTATAGCTTCAGATACTTTCAACGATATTAAAACTCCAGCATCGAGCATATATCTTAGCAGAACTATTGGAGCCCAACATTTTTTTAAAAAATGTTTATCAAACCATGCATAAACAATCGGATGAAGACCTTCTCTAAACTCAAACGACTCTACATAAGCAAATCCTGTTAAATCAAAATCTGGTAAGGGTCCATTTATCGCACTCTGGTCATGTCATGTGTAGGATGTCCAAATCTATTAAAGTATTTAAAACACTCTCCATATCCAAGAAAACTCCCAGGATAACACGCTACCATATGAACTGAGATAACATCATTGTAATTATATTTAGTATTCCACAATCCACCGTGCCCGTATTCTATAGAACTTCTCACGATATCTTCAAGAAATTCTGATCGTGTCGGTTTCCACGAGTTTTTCTCCTGAGCGAAATGATCAGCAACCGATGGTACGGTAAAACTATTACTTAGTAATTGTCTAACTTTGACATCGTCAGAAGTATATTTCAGCGCAAGGTTTTCCATTTCTTTATAAAGGGATTCTGTACGATAAATATCACCATTAGACCGTACAAACTGATCATAATGATCATATTCAGAACTCTGAAATAACCACACAGAAACAGGATTACATTTACTAATATCACTGATAGCATCGAATACATCATCGTGGTACAATTTAAAAGTTGTTTCTCGTTGAAATACAGTTACAGCATCAGTCCATGCATAAATAATATTTAAAGGAACTCTTGTATATTTATATTTTGTTTTGTGCAAAATCTCTCCTGTCAACGTCTTCACTATTAATGGAGATCTTAATAACTTTTCTAGCTCAGCAACATCGCTGATAGACACTCCGGTGACTTTAACTTTTTTAGCCCACATATTTATTTTTTACGCCTTAAATCAGTTAAACCGTTTCTCCGAATTGCTTTTTGTGAAGTGTTCTATAATTGGCTCTGCTACACAGTTTATTTTCAACACTTTCATTTTCTTGAGATCCTTTATGTCAGGTTTATCATTTAACGGATAGACCACGTACACAACAGCAGTTACTGGATAAGATCGCTCATAATACGGCTTGTCTTTTCCAGTCAGTATTCCTGGTTTGGAATTTTTACCAAGGATAATATTATTCCCTGACTTCTGGACTGATTTGCGTTTGTCTTGGATGATCCAAATATCATCCTCTGTATTAACAATGAATTTTGCTAAAATAATATATTTCCGAACATCGAGGTAGTCAATGATTTCTCTTGCTCGTTTGTCATTCATAACAGATATCATTTCCAATCCTGAATGTGGACCACACATGAACCGCACCATCGTGGCGGAACTCCTTCTTGGCTTCACTAATGCGTTTAGTTATATCCGCATTCGTTAAAGCTAGATCTTTCATCGAGAAACTAAATTTGTGTAGCCTGTCAAGATGAAATCTAGATGCGGCAGGCTCAATTGCGGATAATTCCTGCATATTATAATTAAGGCAAATATGTATCTAAATTGAAGTATTAATCGTTTATATATGATTCAACCAAATCACAATTGCTGCTGGCTTAAGATTGGTCACACGTCTCCGTGTAACAAAAAATGTGTAAACGACTTCTGCAGTTTACATGCAATGCGTTAGAAACGGAAGTCTAGAACCTACACCGTGTATACGGTGTGGTGTTGGTGTGCGAGGAAAGACTCACCTTTGTGCGCAATGTGGTGGTAAAAGATACAGGGAGTTAAAAAGATATTACGATAAAAAATATAATTCTGCATCTATTATAAAGCGCGAAGAAGATTATCTAGCTAGATTTTCAAAACAATGATTTAAACAAATAGTATAAAGTATATAAATGGAGCAAAATGAGTTTGTGCCTCATCCAATCCTAACCAATTATGAAGCGAATCGTAATGGTATCATTAGGAATTGTAGATTGAAATAATCAGTAGGTAGTGTTAACAATGCTGGTTATCTTTCATTTAATGCAAAAAGAAATAAAAATTATTTATCACACAGATTTATCGTCGAGTGTTTATTTTTGGGACCGATCAAAGACGGGTATGAAGTTGACCACATAAACGGCGAAAAACTTGACAACTCAATTCAAAATATACGTATTATCACGTAAAGTGAAAACTGTAAATTTGGAAAAACTGGCGGCGGACGATTTTCAAAAGCTATTAAGTCCGTGAATAAAGAATCTGGAAAAGAAATTATGTTCAAGTCAATATATTCCGCTAGTAAATATTTTAATATAGTGACCCCATCATATAAATCAATTGTCGATGGAATTACAAAGTCTGTTTTTTCTTTTAAATTTGAGCAAACTGTTATGTTCCAGTAACTATAAGATGAAAGGAAGACAACCGAGGCAAGCATAAATCTGTTTAGTATTGTAGTTATTGTTAAGATTATAATATAATTTAGTTTGCAATCTGCACGTGTCATTCAGGAAATATTTTATGATGGTTCTCCACAAAGATACATAAACTGCATTTAATATGATGAAACACTCTTTACTTAATCAGATTTCATTATTTTTATATTTAAAAAAAAATTTATTTTGTTCGATTTTTATCAAATTTGTTGTTTTTTACGCTATTTTTCAGGCATTTTAGTCGATTTTATAATTGTTTTTTTTCTTGAGTTTACTCGTTTTCGTTGGGTCAAAACCCCAGGGGTGTTAACGGGAATTAACATTAAGTTTTAAATTTGTTGACCAGATACTATTTTTTCGTTTTTTTTTTCATCATAATTTGCTCATAAAAATCTACACACTACGAGCAAAAGAAAAAGAAAAATCCAGTATTTGATCAACAAATTTAAAACTTAATGTTATTTACCGTTAACAATCCTGTGGTTTTGATTAACGAAAACGAGCTAACTTAACGAAAATCTTTGTTCACACTTCACTTATAATCAGATAGGAGATAAGTGACAGCAAAAATGTATAGCTAATTGCGTATGTGTAAAGCTATTTTACATCCGCTTGACTAAATCAAACGGCTTTTATAAGCACCGATTCAGTATTATTTTGTGTTATGCAGAATTATATATATTTTCTGGAAACTGTAAAAATAAAATACCAGAAATTGTGGTTGTTGTTACTTTTAGGACTACTGTGGTCTATTTAAGTATATATTAACTAATTTTCCTTAAATTTTTAAGTGGGGAATAGCTCGATTGGTTACGCATGGAATCTATGATCTCGACGATTAGGGTTCCAATCCTGTAAACGACATTGTCTACGAGACGCAAGAAATATAGGCTATTGGGGCTCCGCCCCCATCTTCATGTGCTCACACCAACCCACTGTGTCAATTAATAAAGAATTGATTTTTTTATCAATCACCCATTGGTTGATCATTGGGTGTTGGTGCGCAAATGTGAAGATGGCATTTCTTTATATCGTCATCAATCTGTTCCGTTTGGATTTATAACGATAAATCTACATGATCCAAGATCAATATATCGTGTAGATCTAGATAAAATCTTTGGTAAGCTCCCCTTGACTATCAATAGCAGCAGATAGGGTAAAGGACAACAATTGAGTCGCTTTACAAGTAAACAAAATCGCCTTACAAAATCATAAAAAATAAGTCAACAATAGCATAACAAAAATTAGCTAACCTCATGATTTTATTATACGATTAAATACATAACCGCGTGGAAACTTAGAGTTAGAGACTTTGGTTTAGCGTTGTTGAGTTATTTTTTTCTCAGCCTCTGCAGGAAATATTTTTTTAAATAAAGGTCTCTGACACCCTCTCTGCTGCTGTCGTGTTGTAATGCAATGTATGCTGGCGTATACGGCCACCTTTGTAGAAGGCACGTGAGAATTTAGGACTTGCCGCGAATGCTATGACCTTGAGTTAAGGTCATGTGTATCAACTTAACGGTAACCATACGGCAACATATAATCTGTAAGGAGTATTGATTAAGGTCACGTGAGGTCAGAATTATACAGTGTAAGCTACCTAAATCTTAGCACGAGAAATATAGTATATACTTATGCGTAAATATGTAGTGGTATTTGTCCAGCGTGAGGCATACTCTATATTTAAGGAAACTGCTTCATCCTTCATATTTCATACTCCGAACGAGAGAATGTAGAAGGAGGAATACGGAAGGAAAGAGGAAATCTACATCTACGGAATGTCAAAACAATGAAGGTCAGAAGAGGACAAATCATGTAGTTAGACGTGGGAAACACGTCGTGTGAAGACAAGTGTCAGATGATACTGTCACTGCATTAGATTACACTCGAATATATGATGATTTTTATATACTGTAATTGAATTCTGTCATTGGCCATCTGTCGAAAAGAAAGTGAATTTTGGCTATGCTTTAATTGAATATACATAATTTAGTAAATCGGTTTAATGTAAATTGATTTTTCTTTGATTATATGTTATTTATTAAATTTGTATATGTTCATTCATTGAAAGTGGGTTCGTTGTTATTATTTCTTTCAATACTTTGCTCGGCTATCTGTAACGTTCCATCTATCCGTCCACACTGGGCCATTACATCGATGGAGATCATTCCCTAGTTAACGACGTCGAATAGAAGGAGAATGGTTTTAATGTTTTAAATCCTTCCTCATCACAGGGTTTAAATGCTCCAGAGAAATATATTTTGACCAGGTGGTTACGGCGGGCTGAGTGTCTTTAAGGTTCCACCCTTTAAAGATCACTAAAATTTCTGTCCTCTTGGGTTCGAATCTTGGCTCGGTCAACGTAGGTATGTGAGGAAGCTAGCCAGAAGGTGGATCTTCCTACACAAAATTTACATATCACCACGTATAGCCGATTATATGCTGAAAAGTGGCATTCAACCCACAAAACTAAAACAAGCCAAACTTTTAACATACAATTTAATAATAGGGGAAAAAACGTTTAGTACTGTATCCTTCCTGCATGTAAGTTTATAGAAATTTATATATGTGGCATATTTATTTATGAATAATTTGTGCATCATATAAACATTTACGTATGAAATGTCTAGATGTTGGTAGCAACGATACTTTTTTTGGTTCTAATCTGTACTGTTAGGTTGGTTAGTAAGTAGTTTCATGTACCTGGGCCGATACATGCAAGAGATAGTCAAAACTGTCACTTTGTAGACTCCTGTGGTACTAGTCATGTCTTTTTCCGTGACATGGATTACCACTCGTAACATGGAGTAATAGTTTAAAAGAAAACGAGACCTGATTCGTTCGGCTAATTAATTTCGTTACAGTTGAAAAGAAAGCGAGTAAATCGTTTATTTTTATGACTTCTGAACCGGACTATTTAGGATTACATTTGTGAAAAGCGGCTTCTAAAGTAAGTCGGTTATTATGCCATCCAAGCCATGAAATTGAACCAAGCTATTCAATTTGTAACTAATCTCAATTTGTAAGGACCAACATAGTCCTACATACTTTTTAATTTCTCTATCCAAATTTAATATCCTAATATAAACACTTACAAAAAAATCTCTTTGTAATAAAATTGTTTAAGTAGTGATTTTAACTGTTATCAAAATCATGATCATGTCTGAAAACGAGGCGATCAGGCATTGATTAGCGTAGACTGCCAATCCCAATTAAGTAACAAATGTCGAAATTAAGGCGCCTTGTATCTTACTGAAAAAGACTAAAAGCATGACAACAGACAAAAAATTCACTTCTGAATGCCCAGAAGAAAAAAAGATTACAGCCAAACTCCTTAATAATAAACTCACAATCATTAAAATCTGTTGTTTAATTATGTTGAGTTCTGAAGCATGTTGGAATGTTCTGTCATGCTGCCATAGAACTCTTACCCAACAATGTTGTTCGCAATGTTTACTGCATCATTCTGCACTAGAAGTATGTTAACTAAAATTAAAATCTGTACAATCTAAATTTGCAAAAAGTTGCTATTATAAAATTATTCTAAACTTTCTGAACTTCTTTTTATCGATGTTAAAATTCCTTCTTATATCATCATGAGACAAGATTGAGAAACAAATGCTTGAAAATGTAAGATTTGTTCCTGAATAATTATATAATAACAAGAAAATCTAAGGGTTTTATTTCATTATAGTAAGGAAATATTTCATGGGTGAAGTTGAAACATTTTGTACTATCACTCATGGCTTCAACAGTGCAGGTGGTTTGGCTGGGGTAAGTTTTGCCCGTGGATGTACAGGTAAAAATTAGCGTGCAGGAACATATATTTCCTTCCTAGCAAGTGCAAGTGGTTTTTCCCATGGTGCATATATTTTCCCTTCAACAGTTGCATGTGGTTCCACAGGTAAATGTGGGTTTAATGGTTTTTTTTATGGTTTTGGTAACTTTTACAGGTAGAGGCATAGATAAATATTCGGGTGCGAGTACAATTGTTTCATTTTTAAAGGTTTCATGTCCCAATAGATTTGTACGATGACCTTGATTCATATTCGTATGATGGCCCTGGTTCAGGTTAATATGATGGTCCGGACTGATGTTCGCGAGGACGTGTGCGAGGTCATGTTTTAAGTCGTTGTTTTATCTATGTCTTCCATAAATGATTTAGTTGCTTTAGTTAACCTTACCATCTGCAGTTGTTGCAAGCATTAGCTTATGGAAATCAAACAGCCGGCCAGTGGCTTGTTTAAACATAATAGTATCTTCCATGTATACCCACTTGATCCATGCAATATTTTCTATTCGAAGATGGCTTTCTGTTCAAGTACCTTTACATTTAGAGGTAGCTCAAGAGTAAATAAATATTTTGATTTTAATCTCAGCATTGAATACAATACAGGTATTGGCTGGTGATGCAAGATGTACAATTTCTGCTTCGATGACTGTGGAATCTTTCCAGCTGTTCATTGGCTTGTGCTGTTCTGAAAATCGGACCAAGTTTTTTTTTCTTATGTTTCCATAATTTTCGAAGTGCAATTAGCACATTTCTTAACTTTTTCCTTTGCTGCATGTATGGACTTTAACACTGGTGTAAACCTTTGTTGGAAGCCCTCTGTGAAATCTTCCCGTGTAGTTTTGTCTTGGCAGTAACATATATTTGACACTTACATTATGAATCAGCTCCTGGTGTTCGAAAGCAGCTTTACTATGGCACTCCCTATACTCTGTTATAATAACACTTGAAGGTTTTGGCATTATATGTTTATAAATGTTTAAATTATCGCGTCCTAAACCGGCTCAATATTTGCGTGCTCTACCAGTGACGTCAATTGTGAGGAAACTATACGCCTCAGGGGTGGTCTTTGGAATTATATTCTGAAACTTCTTCCTATTTATCAACAGCAAACCAAGTCCAAATGAATGTTTGCTTAGGCATTTGTGTCATTGTCTCGAAATATCAACATTCTCGAGTTGTTACGAATCACTTTAGACTCGTATGCGTCATTTTGTGTAAGATAGATTACGTCCGCGTGTTTCTTTCGAACTCGGGAAATATTCGGTAGGGTGTGTGTGTGACCTGGTCGTACACAGCAAAATTATTCAAATTGAATTAAGGTCGTCATTAGTAGGAGATTCATCAACTGTGGACAAGAAATCACCAGTTGACAATTATCTTCTTCACGACGACTTGAATGCCACAGTAAAAGCTCTTAGTACATCATAATAAGCCTGGTCGTCCGCTGACGGCGCAATCATGTACACCGATCTCATTTCAACCATCTCAAAATCTTATCTAACAACGCTTTGTCACCGTGCTTTAGGTATTGCCAGAGAATTCAATGACAGCAAATATTCTCTTTCGTGATGCCATGTTGAATATCATCTGTTGTATAACACAACTGTTGCATAGAGTACACTCATGCCTTCATATTGCGATGCAGCATGAAAACTCGTACTGCAAATCAATTGTGAGTTCAAACACGTAATAATATAACTGCTAACGACTGGGAACACCAAGGATCAAATATCATGGTGAAAATCACATCACCGGATACAATTATTGTAGCCTGATACACGGCTTGATATAAAGTTTGATTCTACCAAACACTGAAGTTATTGGGAAGGTGAAACTGCTCGTGAAATGTTGACAATAGCATCAAATCTCGCCTACCCGAATGCTCTGGAGTCGTTTGTCAAACAAGCGCTGTGGCAAATTTACCCGTGGATGATTTTATATCAAAACGCATAACGAAGGTCATCCGGCTGATCTTTTGTTGCTTCCATATGATGATGCTTGTGGACGTATGTAAAAGTACGCGTCAACTATTGTAGATGTTGCTATTTGATAAAAAGTTGCCGATGCGTTGACGTCTAAAAATACAGCACAAGTCGCTGATGCGCGTAAACATATATATGCTAACATGGTCACAATTGTTGCAAGTGGATTCGGGTAAAGAACGCATCGAAGCAGTTAGTGCGTTGTTGACAAAGCGTAATATGCGGGTTCGTGTCGGACATGTTAGCATACATTCGGACCAGGCTATTGTGCAACGATATAATCTCACACTTGTGGAACGGTTATAAAGACATCATGAATTAATACTGAGACCACAGTGTTCGATAACGTGAGTGGGCAACACGAATTCCATCGGTCAGAACTAAATAATGAAATCATACTTTCAACTGGATTTAAAACATGCTGAGGCAATTCGACAGAAGACTGTCACCTTTATATACAACCACCAATGTTAGACCCACTTAGAAACAACTTCGTTCGGTACCTGTATGCAGCGGGGGAGTTAAAAGACACACATCGTCGTGTTACTGACCCAGTATGGTCAGTCAGTAACCGGATTGATAATTTGGGGCAGCTAACGCTTTACCATTAAGTACCTGTCGGTGGACGAGCTGCATACCTCCTAGTAGAGAATTGTAAGCAGTTTCCGCGGACGCAGAAATGAGGTCAATGTTCATTCTGAAATCACGATCTAGTGGTTACTGTACTAGTAAATGATGATTTCTTCATGTAATATCCACCACTTGGTGATAAGCTACGATTACTGTACCTTAGTGCAACGATACAAACCCATCCGATGTTTCTTTAACCGGATCGGATTTGATTTGTGTGCAAATTTGCGTAGTTCGCGAAGACATTCGACATACATATCGTAGAGTATTTTTTAAGTTTTACGTAAAAGCATTTGTGTGACACATGAAACTTGTAAAGTTCATGGGCTAAAATGTGAAATCAAAAGAGAGTAATTGTTAGACAGGACAACGTGTATTATAACTATTATATTTGGTTTATCAACATTTATTGGTATCTTTTATAATAATTAGCTGCGCAACAATGCCCGCTGTTTGAAAACATATCGTTCCATGCAACAAGACACATGTCCTTGTCTAGATATCTGAATGATAAAATTCATTTAATCATACTCAATGGAAAATAACATTGCACGAACAAATTAAAACTGATTGTTATCTTGGATGCACGTAATTAAAAAATAAAATCTCTGGCATTTGATAATGCACAGGTAAGAAGGAACTTACAAGTTACCAAAAATATATTGTCCTACCTTTCATTCGCTTTCTCAAACACATGGTCTTAACTATCATTTTTATGCAAAAATGTTAATAAAACGCATTTTTAATTTTTTTTATATAAAAAAGCGTTTATTAAGCTATAATATGCTACCAATTCAACGATGCAGTATTGCTTTAGATCATAACTTCTGCATGTTTTAACAAAGAGCCAGCTTATAAAAATATTTTATCCATGATATTACTATTATATCTGGGATGGCGACAACATTTCATTGCTAACCTACTAATGCCATCAATTGGAGTCAGTTGTTTTTGCCATTCCTCTCTTGCAAAAAAAAGCAACTAACCTCAACATTGTTCAAGGCAACATAAAACAAGCACAATAATATCTGTTTAAACACCTCAGAAATGCATGACATTTGTTATTAGGCGGAACAGTCCGTTTAGTTTCTTCCTTTTTTCCCCACTTTCTACTGCTAAATCTGTGGTAGTCATGTTGTACAGTTGGTATTTGATTTGGCCAGTGCTGTAGTTTATATACAACACAACCTATCTAGGAAAGAAACAGAATATTTGATATGGGCAGAAAGCCTAACAAAACATTTTTCGGTTTTAGGTCTTCTCTTTCATATTCATGCTTCATTTCCTTTTCAATTATTGGGGGAGAGCAGCGGGAACCCCCTTTTCTTCTTACATTTTGTTTAACTCTTTGTTTTGCGACAAATTTAAATGTTTTAAATAGTCTCTATTTTTTTAGCTTACTGAAGTAAATGTCTCATTTATAAGACAGGTATTATCCAGTCTTATATATCAACAACTCTGTCTACAAACACCAGGTTGACCAAGAAATAGATATCTGTGCAAATGCAATTCCAAATAAATTCAGCTGACTCCGATATACTGAACTGGATTGATAAACAAAATCACGGTTTCATTTAACATTATTTATTTCAGTGAATATAAACTCATGCCTATATTTTTAATCAGACTTTAAAAACAAAATACACATTACACAACAAGTTTTGATTTAACTTTGAATCTTTCCAGAGGAAAAATAAATCCTGAAAAGGTATTAAATTTAAGCACTCTTATCGACATTTCCAATGAAATATCAATATCATTCAAAATAGGATATAAATATATTTCTTCAAAATGTAAGTTTTTAAGAGGTACAAAAAACATCAATTGACTATGACAAAAGAAGAAATGTATATTTTCAGACTTTCTCCCATTGTTTACCAATGTCAGGATTTTAAATTGAAAAAATAATCCATGAAAAGGAATGAAAATAAAACTAATCTTTCTCTTTCTGCTTGTGTGTGTGTGTGTGTGTGTGTGTGTGTGTGTGTGACCAGCACAAGTTGTCAATGACAATCTTTTGGTGTGAAAACACCTCAGCTATGAGAACTTAGGAACCTATATTAATATCTTCTTTAATCATCATTCTCAACTGATCTGAACTTTTAAATATGACAAGAATGAAGTGGTTGAGTCTCAATTTAAATGCCTATGATGGGCTCTCATACATACCAGACAATGGGCAGACAATCAGAGACATTTCCTGACATCTATATTTGTGTGGGCAGTCAAAACAAATGAAAAACATTATGCAAAGTTTTGCAGATTCAACCAAAAAGATCCAAAATAGTGATTTGATCCAATGGGACAACTGCAATTGTGGCACCTAAGACAAGGGGAAAAACACACAGAATTGTGGCACCTAAGACAAGGGGAAAAACACACAGAATTGTCTGTATATCAATTTCTTGTTTAAAAAATATATATATATATATATATATATATATATATATATATATATATATATATATATATATATATATATATATATATATATATATTAAAATAAAATATAAGAATAATGTATTTATAAAACAATATAGTAATTTTTGTACTTTATACTTATTTCTCTATCTTTTCCTATCATTCTGTTCATTTTGTAATTATTCCTGGAGTATTATGCAAGAATCACAAATCTTCTTAACCTGTAGTAGCAATGGAGGATTTGGCTTAGCTGTGACTCCCTGTACACGTCTATACTTATAGCCAGGGGCCATGCTAAACTCAAAGTCTCGGACTAGCACTGCTAGAACTGACTTCATCTCTAGCATGGCAAACTTATTCCCAATACATGTATGTGGACCAGCTATGAAGGGAAGAAATTTGTAGGCTCCAAAGTCTTCCATGAATCTCTCTGGATAAAATGTCTCTGGATCTTCCCAGTTCTGTGGCATCCTAGAAAATACCAAGAGAATGTGAAATCCTGCGGCTGCAAAAACCTATTCCTGCCCTCAATACAGACCCAATATTAACACTTATGTGTAGACAATATGATTGCATTTTCAACCAGTGGCATATCCAAAAATTGAACTGCCTATGAAAAAAATGTTATTTTCTTCATAACCATGAAATTTCATGCCCATTAATAAATATAAAAGCAAAAACCATACAGGTTTATTTTTATTCAAACTAATCTCACAAAAACAGTATTGCGTCTTTGATCACACATGGGTCAGATTAAATTTATCCATGATAATACCACAGTCAAATAAAAATTGGTCAGATGGATGTGGTTGGCTTATACAAAGATATCCTTACTCAACATTTTAAAAAATCTAGGTGGTCGATTTATCATACATGAAATTATCATTGGATGAATACAAAAGAGCTTTGTTAGTAAATTTTGAATGCCTCTACTGAAAACCAACAGGTGGTAGTTCAGAAAAGTTCACAAACTTAAAACAATCCTGTTTTAGTGATGGGTACATAACAAAGGGTCCCCACCAACCATAATTTGCTGTGCAGGAACTTAAATAGAGGTACTGGTATTGGGAAATTAAAATTAGGAGAAAGTACATAACTTCACAAAATGATGACACAAAATGCTGGAAGTCAAAATCATTTATGGCCTCATTAATGTGAATCTAACATTCATAAGTTATGCTATAGAAACCAATGTCAGCGGCCATAACTCATCCAAAATGGAAATGTGGAATGCTGGAGGTAAAACTCGCTAACGATCCCATTATTACCAATCTGCTGGACAAATTTGATTGAAATTAAAAAAAAATCTTTTGGAAGGTAATGCTGCTGAAATCATGAAACCGAAGTCAGGACAATGACAAATTAAAGGGCATAATAATATAAATTACATCATGGAATGCTGGCATATGCTACAAGCTGTTCCATTTAAACATAAAAGCATCAAGGGAGGATATTTAAAATAATATAAAACAGGGTACTCTGATTTTTCAGAGTTCATGAAAAATGTTAAACAAATTCTAAACTGCATCTATTAATGACTCCAAGACTGAAAGTGCCTTTTTTGGTCCCAAGTATGTTTTAGTGAATCAATTCAAAGAGTTTAAAGTTGTTTTTCCTAGTTTTATCATAGTATAAACTGACAGTCACTAAATCAAACAGCAAATAATGCCTGAAGTGCATTATGTAAGTTGTCTGAGTCAGCAACAGACAGTCTGTACCACGATAAGCTCTGAAAAAAATAACATGAAACTTATAACGACAATTTGTGTTATTAATTTTTTTAGTTTGCTTTTTTTAAAGAAATTTTGTATCAGTTTTAGAGTACTATTATGAGTATAAATTCTTGTTGAGGGTTTTCCTACAAAGCTATTTTTTGAACGGGGATCCTCTATCATTAATGTAATATCTATGTCAGGATCAAACAAGCAATTCCACCAATGGTACATGATATAAAGTTTTGAACATTCAGTAGCATTGTCTTATTAGAAGCTCAATATTGAATGCAAAGGATGTGTTGTTTTGTTGGACATGCAAATGACTCCTGGATTTGATGATTTTATACATGAATTCAATGTGTCTTGGTCTGATCCGATGCCACCCTCACATCATAATTATCAGTGCTGGCATCCAAACTATGGGTCCAACTGTTATAATATTAGTCTTTGAATCCCTTCCTCCCAATCCTTATATCCATTTATCTATAGTTTTAAGTTCATTTGTAGCTCAGAGTATTTTGATGCAGCTTGTTGTAAATGAAATTAAAACTCTAGATAAATGGATTTAAGGATTGGGAGGAGGGGTTCAAAGACTAATATTACAACAGTTGTACCCAGTCCTACAAGTATAAGCAACATTATTTCCTCTAGATTTTGATCAAGTATAGTCAAACAAAAACTGATTTTATTTAGAAAAAAATGTTTTTTGTTTCTGTCAAGCTCAATTTATTCAATTTTCAGAATATGACAAACCCACCAACACAATAATTACATTTTAAAGGAATGCAGTGTGTGCTCTCTCCATTTCAGTGTTTACATAGTTACTTTGAACATGACTATTTATAGAAGTTAGTATAAAATAGTTCTCCATACAGTTTATACTGAACAGCTTGGCTTAAACGCATGGTTGTATTCTGACCTAAGGAAAAATATTTGCTAGATTTACTAACCAATGCAATTGCAATTATTGTCTTATTAACATACAAGAGAATGGTAAATTTAGTTAAAACCCCAGAATCCTGAGTTAAAGTAACCATGCATGAACCAAAGTTAAGAGGATAGGAAATCATGGTCCATAGCTACTGTAAATTATATTAAAGAAACCGAAAAAAAAACTCATTCAAGGTCTTATAAATTAAAGGTGCTTGCCAAACTTGGCTGAAATTCAAGAAAACTTTGTCAAATTGTGCTGTGGAAATCAAAGTAAGGAGGGGTGAGAAATGGGGCAATAAATTCTGTAAATGAATTTGTGGAATGCTATAAATAACTCATTCAAAATCTCATTAACATAAATCTGTATACCAAGTATGGTTGAAATACAGGAAACCATGGTAAAGTCAGGTTATGGGAATCTACGTCAGAAAGTCAGTAAATTATGGGCAAAATAATTGTAACTTGTAAAGTTCAAGGTCTTACATGATAAAAGAATATGTTAAATTTGGTTAGAATCCAAGAATCAATTGTAAATTTGATGCTGTAGAAAACAAAGTCAGTTGGATAATGTCTGTAAATGATGCAGATTGCTGTAATTCAACTTGTGCAAAGTCTCATGAATATAAATCCAATACCAAATGTAGCTGAAATTTTAGCAAAACTTGTAAAAGTTAGACTCTGGAAACCAAAGAGGATGGAGAATGATGATTATAACTCTTGTAACTCACGTTATGACATGTTGGAAATGAAACTTGTTCAATGACATATTGGTTAACTGTTCTGTTGACCTAGTGGTTAGGGCATCTGGCTTGCATGCATGAGGTCAAGTGCTCGAATTCTGGCCAAGTCATAAAAAGGACTCATAAAAATGGTACAAGCAGCTGCCTTGCTTTTTACTCAGCATTAAGAGGTTAGTGTTAAGGCTGGTCGGCCTAGTGTCAGTATAATGTGACTGTGTGGGACATGATACTACATGTCTATGGCTTAATGCCTTAGTAATAGACATCACTACAAACTATCACATTGCAGACATTGTAACGATATGACTTAAAAATTGTTAAAGCTATGTTAATCCAACACACACACACACATATTGTCATTTGCAAAATGCATATGCCTACCAAATTCTATTTGTCTGCCTTGTGTTTCCTTTTTCCTAAATGTGCTAACAAAGTTTTTGTCCCTAATGTCAAAGTCCAGAATTTTAAAAAATGTACAACGCTCCACCCACCTCAATGACAAATTGCTGTAATGACCTTAAAATCTAATCAAGTCATAAATATGCAAATATGCCACTACATTTTGATTGTTATCGTTTTGTGGTTTTTATACAACCTTGCTAAAAAGCTTCTTAAGATGGCTGATTAGATAGACAAACAAATGGGTGAACAGATGGATGGACAGGAACAAAACAAGATTTGATATGAAATACAGAATTAAATCCCAAGGAAGTTAAGCTAGAGGTGTTAGTCCAAATAGGGTGCCAAGTCAACATAGATAATGATATAAAGAAAGAAGATGTGAACTGGATGAGGTTCTACCTTAACACCTACATAAATCCACTACTGATAAAGTTTGAGAAAGAAAAAGAAAAGTGAAATCATCTGAAAAGTATCAAGCCAAGATGTGCTACAGACATTCTAAATGGAAAATGCATGTCATCAATATTTGACAAATACCATTCTTCAGCATGTCACATGGACAGAAAGATCACCATAAGATAAGCATCATATTTAAACCACTTTAGACAAGCAAGATTACTCAATACAAATTTCAAGTATTCCTATCTTTATTTCAGATTCCATTATTTGAAAGCTGGAACTCCATTTCCCATTGGAAAAGGTTAGCATATCTGTTCGTATAAGGTCACATGCAATACACATACACCCTTTTGCCAGAGTCCATGTAAATAATCTCTTCTGGATGGCAACTTGTCTAATTTAGAAAGCAATTACTTTATTTTAGTCTTGGTAATATCTCCACTGTGAACACTAAATAACAAATTTTTCTAAACTGTGAACCACAAATAACACAATATTGTTCCAAATTGTGAACACCAAATTACACCAATGATTTATTTCCATAAAAATCTTAAAATGTATCTCTCCATTTTACCCCTGAGCCTACATTTCCTGATAGGCTGATCTGGCATCACAAGCCTAAATGGGTGATTTGACAATCCTGCCTTTAACAAAACAAGATTGGGATTTAAGAAAATAATATATTACCTGTGTAAGGCTCCAATATGTAGGTTAATAACTGTGCCAGCTGGGATCCTGTATCCACTGATTGTGTCATCATGAATAGCACATCTGGTGATGTTGGATACTGGAGGGAACAGTCTATGAGAAGAACAAGATCTTAGTGGGTTCAATGATCCTGATCAAATGTAAAGATCTAAGACCCAGACTGCCATTACAAAGAGTCAAGGCACAAACATCATAAAACTTCTGAGCTTCGGTTTGAACTTGAGATTTTGTGCTGAAGAATGAAACAATACTTCACTTTTGTAACACCACTTTTGATTGGCTGAAAGTGAAAACTCAAACTCTGAACTTTACAATTTCCAGGCCCATATTCATCACACTCATGAACCTGATTGTTGTTGTTGTTGTTGTTGTGCTTAATGCCATTTTTCAGCACACGATAGGCTATTCATGGCGGCCAGTATTAATGGTGGAGGAAGAAACCGGAAAATCACCGGAAAGAACCACCGACCCACGAGAAGCTACTGGCAAGCTTTCTCACATATCTACATTCGCCGAATCCTAGACTCGAACCCAAGCAGACAGAGGTGAGATGGCAGTGATCCGTAACGGACATCGCTTTAGACCACTCGGCCACTCGGGGCCCCTTCATGAACCTGAATACTCAATCTTAATTCTTAATTCTCTGGAATATGTCATACATGTCTCATTTGAAATACATCATACTTGTCAGATTTGGATTACCTACAATTTTTATTCATAATTTACAATATTCCTTTAATGAACAAACATGACTGTCACATATCTTGTATGTATATCTACTGAGTACTAAAATTTGAGTTTTTGTGCATTCAGGTTGAAAAGTTTCATGAAAATGGGGCCAGGTCAGTTGATCAGGGTCTACCCTATTTCCATCAGTAATCTGAGAACTGTACATGTACTTTATACAATGACAAATCCTGGGGTTTACACTGATTAAAGTTGGGATAAAGAGAGGAGATAACCCATGTAATAACTAATGCTGGATTAAAATATAAATAAACCTAACAAATAGATACTACATGCCAATATGACAATGACTCTAAACCTGTCAGTTCAATAAAAAATTTAAAACTTCCAACAAATCCTTGTTTTGTAAAAAATTATTATGTTCAATAAAAGGGCAATTTAAGACATTTGGTACATTCCTCTGAACATATAAGGAAATATATCTGATAACATCTGGTATATCACTCTAAACATACAAGAAAATACATCTAGTGCATATGGATATTAGCAAATTTGTTACAATGCATTGGAAACAACTTTAGTCTATCAACAAAAGTGTACAAAAACTTTCCATTTGTTTTACATGTATTCTGCATTATTAGTTACAAGTTACTTTAATGGAGTGAACAGAACATTATGACCAATGGTTCAAGATATATTTGGTTCAAGATAGGACTCCCCCTCTCTAAAAAAAAAGCATGTTTCTGGTTGGCTATCTACATTTTTCCCTGCAGACACTAGCACTTTTTTCCCCAGCAACAGAAAGGGTGAACAGACCATTTTGCCAAAGACCTTTTTTTATGAAAAATAAACTTTCATATGAAAATGAAATCTCAAGGTTATTAATGTTAAACCAAAACATCTAACTGACCTTAAGATTTCTCTAATTCGGTTAGCTAAACTCATTACTTTATCTCCAACTGTTTTTGTGTTTAGGCATGTTTATTTTATGTGCTGGTCATCCAACGTTGGTCGTTCACCCCCTCTACTGCTATAATTAAATCATTATTGTTATATCAATAATAGGAGAATCTCACACAACTAGATTAGCTCGAGAGCGACTAGAGGCAATTAAAATATATCTAATTTCGTAATTTTGTCAAACAACTACAATCTCTTCAAGAGTCTCAGGTGGAATTTGTAGAAGGTGCAGAACAATTATTTAAGCGGACTGTCGAACCAACTATTACATATATGTAATTAAATTGCTTGTGTATGGTTTAAATTTATTTTTATTTCATTTTTGTTTCATTGTATTTATTTATAATTGAGATTTTCTCGGAATCTGGATTCTATTTTTAGTAGTGATGTATTTTTATCACAAAGTTTGTTTATTCAAGATGAAGATTAATACGTGAGAACTATCACCGAGTCCGTCTTACCCTGGTAATAGTGTCAACAGGAAGTTAAAATTATTGGTCAGTATCACAGGCATACTTTCTTTGTGTGATCACTGTTTGTAAACAACCTTTTCTTTGACTGGTTTTTAAGTGGGTTCATACTGGTGGATGTGACAAAAATAGTGTAGTAAGAGACCAATCTTGCGAGACTTCAAATGAGGCATTGGGGTTCTAAATATGCAAACATAATATATTTTCGGTGAGAGTCATTCAAAACCTTGAAGAAACAAGGTGTATTTTTTAATTTGTTGTAAAGATTGTTAATTCTTCATCTGATTTTTGGATTTAATAATTTATTCCCTTGAAAACTCAACATGTTGACTTGTCTATAAAAAAAGTTCTGAAAAATATTCATGCAAGTTTATTCTGGAATTATTCGGAAACAAAGACTATGATTCAAGCGAGGAATTATTGTTATTCTTACATTGGACCACATCTGACATTACTGCCTTCCATATTTGTATATTGTCAGGACTCAAAACTGGATTCTTATAGGAATATTTAGTGATAGGACTTGTGTTTTCATTCTTAGGATCACATTTTGGATTATATTCACAGATTGTAAGTCTTATTTACCAATTTTTACATTGATGTCTAGGGAAATAAATTGTTTTGTTAAAATATACAAAGCATGTCGGCTTTTACTCTTTTCTTTGTTACTGAATGTATACGAGCCCTTGTCACGTAACACAACAAAGAAAATTGTTACAGCAACTGAGGCAACAAAGAAAGCTCTTGAAACATCACTTGTTGATATTGCTGGTTGTATTCAAGCATCTCAACCATCACAACCAGTACCCCCCTCCTGAACTATCATCACAGATAAATTTACACCTTAAGGTATTGCTGATATCAAGGACCCAAAACAATTACTTGATATTGCCACATATGGATATTATGAAAGACTAAAGTATATAAAACCAGAACATGTTAAATCTCTAAGCTCTACCAAATGGATCAAAGATGTATATTGCATCACTGCTGGTATTGTGGAAGTAAGATCTAATGAAGATATTACTTTTAACAGATTTGATAAGACTGTACATAAACATATAGAAGTTGAACGAGGTAAACAATTATTACCATTACCATTATAACAAGAAGAACCATCACCACCATCATCATCTCAACTTAAATTACATTCACTACAATGACCACTACCACAACAACAATGACTACAACAAAAGTGACAAAAACAAGAACAATTTCAAGAAATAAAGAAACAATTGCAATAACTGTGACAACCAGTCAAAATACCAGGAAGAATATCAAGATCCTAGCACAACTGGAAGTGGTTTAAGAAGTGGTTTTATTACTTGTCCTAATAACATTCTTGCTGATGTTAATAAACTAGAAATCCTCATTGGAGGAAAATGAGCTGGTAATAATTGCCCAGAAATCATTAATGATGCAGCTGATACTTGTCAATGATTATTTACAGGCAGAGTTATGGATATAATGTATATCGATCCCTCATTAATGAAGTCGCTGATGATTATCATAGTGACTAAGAATGCAATTAGTAATAAAATCGTTTAATAATAAGATGATCATACACAAAACTCATAGACTAACCATGGTCAGGGTAATAAATTCATGATTAACAGTATATAAAAGGACCTACAGCGATAGACTAGGTGATGTTGTTCAAGGTCTATTCGGAAGGATAGCCCCAAAAGCAATACTGATTGCAAAGCAACTAGGAATGGAAGCTATTGATGTTGTTAGTGAAAAAGGTCCCAGTGTTTTGGTGATGTTGCCAGCAAAGCATTCTCAGCAATCAAAGATAGATTAACACGATTATTACGACAAAAACCTCAACCTGTAAAATTACAGGGCACAGAAGTGATGCTAGCAAATGTCAGTAAAATAATAAATCAAGCTGCTAATCAAAAACTAGCAGAATTAGTTGACGTACCATTATTGGAACAGGAAACAAACATAATCACTATTTTGATAGCAGGAAGTGGTCTTCATGTTAGACAAAGACGCTAATAATAAAGATGTTCAAGCATATATTTGATCCCATGTTTGACATGGATGCACTAGTTTTAAAAGATTCATCTGTGCAGGATTATCAATAGTATTCTTATGACACATAATTCCAGATCACAGTAGTCGAATTGAGCTACAAGCAGATATTTCTTACCCGCTGAAACATGCACTGAAGTTGAAGGTATAATTATAAAAACAGATAATATTTAATATGCCACTAATATTAGTGTAGGTTTTGTTAATAATGGTATTATGGCGTTGCTTGACAGTGCTATACATACATGATGGATGGAAGAGAAATTGAAACAATTAACAAAGATGTTGATATAGCTACAGTAATACTTAGTCTTGCAAGATACAGTGATAATTGTACAAGATAGCTGGTCCGTCAATGATGTTTGCAAAGAATACTTCTAATCCTTCAGAGTACCAACAATATGAAATAGGATGACCAAGAAACTTCGCCAACAACACTGATCTTAATGTATAAAGAATGATTATTAATGTAGATATAGATTTTAAGAAAATGATGTGTCCCAAGATATGGTATTGAACGTTATCAATACAAAAAATAACTGATCCTCCAATATGTGGTTGTGAAACTCTTGCTGTGCTCGATGCTGTATCAAAACCAGGCAGTGCAACCTCATAAAGTCATGCATGAATATA
This sequence comes from Potamilus streckersoni, assembly GCA_016746295.1. NCBI lineage: Eukaryota > Metazoa > Mollusca > Bivalvia > Unionida > Unionidae > Potamilus > Potamilus streckersoni. Next base: position 151,438 of record JAEAOA010000193.1, read on the forward strand.
TTACATTGTCACATTTTTTAAACTGACATTAGTAAGCATAATGGTAATATTTATGGCAGATCATCTCAAAGCAAAGATCAGAAATTTGATTTACCTAAATATGGAACTCTTGATCAGCTCAGAATTGAACTCGATGATTTATTAAGTATCACAAGTGTAGATCAAAATGAAGTTGTCATTTTTCAGGATAAACAAGATTAAAAACAATCTGGATTGGATTCATGCAATGGTCATCTGAGAGTGATGAGAAGGTATGTTACTGTTTTTTTAATGGATATGTGTAGCTTTTCAGTCTTTGTGCGATTCTGAAGGGATAAAAGATGCGCGAGAAAATTTGAATCAAGCGGAAGGTTGTGGTCAAGTTGCATTCCTTATTATTTTATAATACTGTTAAGGTGATTTCATGTAGTCAGAAATTTCGTTGTGATTTATTGATAAAACTGCAGACTCCAGTGTTATGGTTGAACCAATGAATAAATGATATATGTTTAACATATTTTGCATTTTGCTATAGACCTGCCATATCCTTCCCCTTGTGACATTGGTGTGATGTGCAAAACAAGTGTAACGCAGTTTAAAAAGTTAATTTAAGAAACCTTTTAATTTAACATTTCCGATTAATCAAATCATATTTGGAATAGGAAAAATTTGATGCAGAAAATCCAGAATCAGAAATTGGTAGAAAAATTTTAATCGGTTACACCCTATTTGCTATATTGTGTGGCTGCTATAGATGTTATTGTAAGGACGGCATTTTCATCAAATTCTCCCAAGTATTCTACAAATATATTATTATGATACAACAAGCTTTAAAATTTCTAATTTTTAATTAGTAATTTATTTTCCATTTTTGAATTTTTTTAAAAATGCGTATTGTATTGTGTGTCATTTAGTATTTCTATTTTTGGTGGGGGGTTGCTCATATTAATTGGTAGTCTCCCGCACGTTACTGACAGTCACTAGAAAAAATGGCAGTTGTTTTTACCAACGCAGTCGTAATTATGTGCTGAAAATGCCTAGATGTGAAAAAGTGCCAGGATTCCTGACCCAACCTATCTTATTGAAGAATATTATCCTGGAGTAACTGAATCATGAAGAAAAATATCCCTACCACTGGTTTAATGACCCATACAGTTGTGGCTGTCACATATTGTGGGCATTGCCAATATAACATTGACCATAGCAGTCAATCTAGTATGTGAAGCTATAAATGGATGTATAGTTATATACAATGATTAAGGACAGCACAAAACACAGAATCTTAATTAAGGTATGATTATGATTATATACAATGAATATATACATGTGAAGATGAGTTATATACAATGGATATATACATGTGAAGATGAGTTATAAACAATGATTACAAGAAATTTTTATCAGATAGTCACAAATAATTAGTAAAAATATGAACATATGAAAAGATTCACTTGATGATGTTAAGGAGTTATATTTTTTATCATAATATCATTTAAGTTCTCTATTTTTTACCACTTCATTGCACACACAGTTGAATTTTACCTCTGACTCCAACACCACATCACACACATGGTTTTAGTCCTAGACTTCTGTATCTAACACAATGCATATGATAACTGCAGAATTCATTTACACAAGTCTTGTTGCTTTGAGCCAGTGGCATTGATTTGGTTGAATCATATATAAGAGATTAAAATTCAATTTAATTACATATTTGCCTTACTTATAATAATGCACAAATTATCCTTGATTGAATATTCTGGACCTAGATTAGATCTTGACAGATTGCTGAAACATAAATTTAGTTTTTCGATGCAAGTCTTGACGAATAAAGATATAATTAATGTATCCATGAAGCCAAGAAGGAATTTCACGATGATGGTACAGCTCATGTGTGGTCAACATTCAGAATCGGAAACATCATCAAAGTAATGAATGACAAATGAGGACTAGAAATTATTGACTACCTTGAATTTCAGAGATATTTCATTTTAATAAAATTTATTGTAAAGAATGATGTTTATGTTTGGATTATCTGTGACAAATGTGATTCTGTCCAAAAGTCAGGAAATAATATTATTCCTGGTAAAAATTCCAGACCAGGAATACTGTCTGGAATTTACAAACCATATTATGAATGAGCTTATCCAGTAAATACGGTTGTGTACACATTATATCCATTTAATAATAAACCAAATGTTGGGGATCTCAAACCTATGAAATTGTCAAGAATAAACTGTGTGGCAAAATGAATTACAGAACACTTCACAAATGCAATACATGGAAACAGTTTAACAGATTTATGATGGAAAAATATAAATACATGGGCAGAAACAGTTAAAGATACCAGAGCGTCTATTAACAATGTTGCTGAGCTAGGAAAGAAATCAAAATTCCCAATGACAGTGAAGATGATAACGGGAGTGATTTTTTACAAACCAAAATATGAATCCAGAGGAGCTTTGATAGATATTGATCACATAAATGGACTGTGGCAGTAACAATATTTCTATGAAAGAGAACAGTTAAATTTTTTTAATGGTGATGTATTTGATTTTATGAGAAATATCAGTAAAAGTGACCCTATATCTGTTTGGCTGTTTCAAAGTTTTGAATATGATTATCATTATCATGATTATTATTATCAGTTTGTACTGTTGGTGCTGTTTATCATACAGAATCTTTTCATGAGGAAATGAAAAATCTTGCCCAACACCTTTGGTGTGAATATTCCTCTGATGTTACTAAGGTTGAACAATTACTAAATAATCCGTTCCCATCAGTTGCTGTTCAGGAAAAAGTTAATGGAAGCCAAAATGATTGGAATTTCTTGAAGGTGTCCAGAAAAGTTGTATCGAATACAGACACAGTTGACTGTAGAGTACTAAATACAAGTATCGCGATATTATCTCAGCTGATATGGTTGTGTGTTATCCTGGAAGTAATCTTGGATACGGAGTGTTCTGAATATTTTAAGAGATTTGGACATCCTACACATGAAATGACTAGAGTTGCAATAAACTGCCCCCTTCCAGATTTTGACTTAACCGGATTTGCCTGCATAAGCATTTGAGTTATACTTGGATCTCCATCTGATTGTTTATCTGATTGTTTATGTGTGGTTTGGAAGACATTTTTCAGAGCAATAGTACTATTGCAGTAAATGCTTGATGCTGGAATTTTAATATCATTACGTGTAAGTGAACCAACTGTATCATACCACATGCAGAAACACATTTGACTCCCACAACCTGATATATTTGATATTAATGATGTTAATCATGATACTGTTAAAATTGTATGTGAAATCAGGAGAGAAAGTGATGAGAAATTTACAAAAGATCTCGGCAAAAAAATAATTGGTAAATTTACACAAGGAGGATCATATGTTCATAAATGAGCATGTACAAGGTTAATTATGGATGATGCTGAACTCAATTTCATAATTGCTGATACAATATAGAAAAACATTTAAAAGTTACAGTAATGCTTTTTTATCAGATGAAACAAAATAAGGTACAATTGTAAGCTGTACTGATGGTGAGTCATTGCAGTTTACTCATTTAAGATCTTTGACACTTGCGTATGTTTTGATAAATTTATTATCCTTGATAAACAGATTTCCTTGTAACGCATTCAGAGTTGATATAGATTCATTTTATATAAATGAAAAAATATGCAGATTCATTAATCAATTGCATATTAACAATCATGCATCATGGGGTGAATGGAGAAAAAAACATGAAGATATGCTTAGTTATTCTGAATCTGCCGATGTTGCAAATTTAGAGACGTATTACAAGAATATTCAGATACCAAGATTGTATTCAGCACCATCTGTATATAATCCTGGAACTAGATATAAAACCATTTTAAAAAAAAGACTTTATATATCTTAGGTATTGTTCAAAGAACCTTTAATTCCCTTTTTTTTTTGGTGTATAATCATAATCTGAAAATGCAATGAATGAATTGCCAAATATATAAAATGTTAAAGAAGTTATTGGCTCATTTTTGTTACAATTTTTTGTTACAATTCTAAAGTATTATTTCTTTGTTTACATGATGACATGTCAAAGCTTTGTAATGATTTATTCTAATGCGGCTAATCATATAATACTGCAATTTAATTTTGCAGATGAAATGTTTGTAAACAAAATGCCTTATTATACAGGAAGTGATACATGAACTGTCATGTGATTTTTCGGTCTTTGTCTTGTACCCTGTTTTGTTTAATGTTAATTGTTTCTCTGTGTGTGTGTGTGTGTGTGTGTGTTAATCCACAAAATCTATTTTTTCTCTATCTGACCATGTAATGATCTTGACAACTGCATTGGTTATAATCGTCAATTTAAAAAAAAAATTAAACAAAAGTCAGCTGTGTGATGAGCTCCATCAAAAGACCACTGACCCCATCTCTATCTGACCATGATCTTGACAATTAAAAACATCTGGTCATAATTGTCAATTAAAAAACAAATCTGCTGTGTGAAGCCAAAAGTTTTATCACAACACTGCTGGCCCCATTTCCTGTAAATATCCAAATTCATAATATAATAAAAAGCTAAATGGTACAGGTACATTAGCTGACACTTTTTTCAGTAATGAAAACCTGACAACTGGAAACAGACATCAGGAAAGATAAATCAGATTACTTACTTCACACTAATTAAATATTGGTTCCGGGCAAATTAATAATAAAATGTGGCTGCTTGTGAGGGATAAAATGTACATTTATGCACTAATATGGTGGCTGCTGGTCCCATTAGCAAGGTGGCTTTTCTTGAGGGGTACCTTTGAACACAAACTAGTCAGTGTCATGGGATTCTGGCTGTAAAGAGTTAGAGGCCACTGGTCAGGGGGGCCATCCATGAAGTGTACTGAGCTACCAATTATGTTCATGGTCAATTTTCCAGAACTCGTCACTTACTGATAGCTTTATAGGTTCTTTCTTCAACACCATATATATTCTGAAATAAATATGCTGAAATTTGAAGGAAATGGCATGCCTAACAATATAGTAATAAAATATCTGTACCTAGGATCTAGTGGCCTGCCTTCTACATGCCAGAGGAGTGGGTATATCAATGCAAAATAGTTCTTACATAAAAGTTTTTTGTCAAATGTCATAAGAAATTGGTGGATGTACTTTAAGCAAAGTTAAATGTGAGAATTAGAGTAATCATGCTTATAACATCTTACCTCATTGTCTCCTTGATAACACATGTAAGATAATGTAGCTTATCAAGAACCTCGAAAGTCAGGGGTGTAGCTGGATTGGGAATGAGCAATTTCAGCTCCTCTCGAACATTCTTCTGAATGTGTGGATACTGGGCAAGTTGTAGCATTACCCAAGTCAAACCCACACTTGTCTGAAATGATGCAAACAGGGAATAACATTGACTACTTAAGCCAAACCTACACTTGTCTGAAATGATGCAAACAGGGAATAAGCTTGGCTACTCCATTGGTTTAATCCAATTAACTACAACTACTGTCGTACTGCAAATAATGTCTGCTGCATTTTATTGGTAAATCACATTTTAATGTAACCTTGTATATTCCTAATCTGATGGCAAATTTGTGCTGCTATATACAGTCTGTTGCATGTGACAATTTTATATCTAATTTATCAAAAAGGTTAAGAGTTGGTGAAATGAGAGCACATTACATGAATGGATTCTGAAAACTTAAACATGTGATATGCACCTATACCTACTACCAGCTAACATAGGAATCAGTTGTCTCACCTTTAATGACTTGGACATGGAAATGAAATTCCGCATATGCACATTTTGTGTAGGGCAGAAACAAAACAAGTGAATTCAAATATCTACTCAAATGAGTAATTTTGTCAAAACTTTGCCTGAAAAGAGCAAATACAGGTGCAATAAAAAGTTAAATTCAACAATCCAGAGTATGATGATCACTTACAAGTATAAAGAATAAATGAGAAATTCAGTATGTGATATATGTAGTTTTATAAGCAAGTATATACTATGAAATTAAATTATTAAAGAAATATTTGTATTTTGAAGATATGCAATGATACTGTATTTCAGATAGGTACTAACATGAATAAGCACTTTATTTACATAATTTCTCAATATTTTTCAATCATACAGCCAAGCCTGTATTAGTAAGTGATTACCTCATCATATAAGAGGTTCACAATACAAAAGAAACTCAATACACAATCACACTTGTGCTTAATTTAAGTCCTATAACAAAGGCTGGTTCATGTAATCCATTCCAGCTATCCATCTCAGCAAATTGTTTCCCATACATTCTTTCTTTCTAAAAATGTTACCAGCATTGGTCCTACTACAATCTTAAAACCTTTAATCTCCTGATGACTTGTTCAACATGAATATGTTTCAATGTGAATATGTTCCTTAGACATTTGTCTTGATTCTTCAACTTCTGAAATTATATTTACTATTAGTAAACAAAGGAATGTGTTGTACTCATACTGATATCTTTACATGATGCTGGTTTATGTGGCTAATGGGAAGTGTCTTGCTAAAGACACATTTATGATGGCAAGGCTTAAACAATGGACCACCAGATTTTTAAAACCACACTGTCTAGCCAACTTATAACACAAATATGTAGGAGACATTGCTTCAATATATTATCAAAACTATATATTTTAGAAAATGAAAATAAAAAAGTATATTATATAATGTTCCATGTTAAAGTTAGTGACTGTTTAATATAACAACTGTGGGGTATGTTGAAAAAATTTTAAGGGTCTGTTATGTTAATAGTCTTTACCTTTACATGATTAAATGCAATTGAAAGCAACAAATCCATGATATTGGTTTTCAAATTGATTAAAACAGTGAAAAAATTCTGATTATTTGACAAGGATCTTAAATTTAATAATTTATTCTATCTTTTGTCAGCCTTGGTGAATAACAGATGGAAATTATTCAATGAGTTTCATAAATTTCATTTAAAATGAGCACAAATATAAAATTTTATTTATCAAATGACAAAAAACCAGATTTCATTTGGCCAAACTGCAGAATTTTTAAAATGACTGAATTACATTTAGATGTCTCCATCATAGTGCCTTTCTTTTGTATGATATTATGTCATTTTTTGTAATGTCACAATATGTTATATATGTTGCATAACATAAACATTAGGGTACAGGCATATGAACATAAATAAAACAGTTGTTATGTAATAAATATAGGTATAAACACACAAGTGAGGAATTGTATCTTGGTCTTATACATAATCAAGAATTCTATATTGTCGCTTTATATATATATATATATATATATATATATATATATATATATATATATATATATATATATATATATATATATATATATATATATTTCATAGTTTTGAGTTTGAATTTGGCCAATGTGGGTATGTGAGAAAGCTTGCCAGTAGCTTCTCGTGGGTTGGTGGTTCTTTCCGGGGTTTTCCCTGGTTCTTCCTCCACCATTTATACTGGCCACCATGTATAGCCTATCTGTGCTGGAAAATGGCATTAAACCCTACAACAACAACAAGAAATCTTAGTTTCAATTAAAAATCCATGAAACTTAATAACCATGAACATGTTTTTTCCAAACAATCCATAAGTTTCCATAACAAATTTCAAGTGATCCATGGTAAATGAGAATGAAATTGACACGACTGCCATAGTGATTCCTATGTCAAGTTTCTACCAAGGCAACCAAAAAATATATATTACAATATTAATATTGTGCTTGTACAACATGTGTGGCTCTGCTGCACACATAATTGTCAGTGTCCACAAGGTATAAAAACATCACAAGACTTGCAAGGACTAAGAGAGTAAGGTAAAATCTGCCAGAGATATGTTTATGAGTTTTACCATGTAAAGAAGAGGTATTTATGATGGAAATAATAAAAAGTGGTGCCTAACATTTTTTTCAGGGATATTCCCCATTAGACTTGTTTTCTTTCTGCCTCCTTTTTTTAAATAAATTTGATTTCCCCCTGCCATTTGTTTTCACACATCAAATAAATAGTCCCCTTATAATTTGTTTTCTTACTGCCCCCTTTTTTACATCATTTTTTCATTGCCTCCTTTTCTTCCATCAAATACATATTCCTCTTGAATACATGGATATTACACAATGCATTTGTTTTCATAGTGCTGTTCTGGTTTAAAACACCCACCATTTCAACCAGTACTGTATTCATTATCATAAATGTTTGTATACACTGATCAAAGCTGACAGATATCTAATGTTTATAATGTATTTTTTTGGAGCTAAACATAAAGATTTATATTTTAATCTCTTAATCTAAGTTGTTTCAGTCTTTACCAAACAACATAAACCAAATCATTGCACAGAGTATGTGCAATCAAATGTACCCTGTCCTCAATGTGAGAAGGGCAGATGACTGAAGGTTTGAGTTGTTTAAACTTTACAACTTTTTCCTCAATGAAAAAAGTGGAAAATCTTCCAAAGTAAATCTAGTGAAAGTTGAGAGGCCATGCCATTGTGAAAACTGCTAAATGACCTGGAAAAGTAGCCTGTTGTGCTGCTGATATATGTCTCACAAGTTCAAACTTGGTCGCTTTGAATGAAAGATATCCGAGGTAAAAGCAACAAAGTTATCTTTGACCTTCATCCCACAGCTTGGATGTCTGAAAACAGTTATGTGTGAATGCTATAATAGTGGCTACAGCCCTAATCTTTTACAGAAATGCTTTGGTCACGAGTTAGTTACAGTTACAGAGAGAAAAATAATACATCACATTAAGGGTGAAAAGGCTCAATTTGAGATATTGTTTTTTCCTTCATTCAATAACAGAATCAAATAAGATCTTTCTTTCTTCTGATCATTTTGGTTAGCTTAATTTATTAACATCTGACATCTTGTTTATGTGTCAGGAGGTAGTATCCTACTTCCAAACTCTATCATCAAGATCTTTTAAGATGCACTCAAGTGGTGGTATTATAGAAAGGAAGACAGATGTAGCTCTACAATGATACTAAATAATCTGAACTTTCTAGATGCACTACATAGTTTTCCACCAAAACTTTGCCCATTGTTGGAATCAAATTTTGTGTCCATACTTTAGACTTTTTGGGCTCAGATCTAAGGCAGATCAGTCTGAACTGCACACAAAAGAATAAGATGGTAATTTGAAATAGAAAGTGGTCTGGATATGAAAATGATGAGTCCATTAAGCAAAACAAACAAACAAAACAAAAAAAAAGACTCCAACTTTTACCCTTCTGCTCAGCGAAAGAGTCAATGAAAGAAGATTTCTAACACAACTGGGCATTAGGCTAACTGAAAATCTCTTGAAAGTCAATTTATCAGGATGTATTCAGAAAAAGCCCCTCAAATGTCTTTTTATTCCTATTTCAGGTGAAAATGACAAAAACCTCCTGGGGTTAATGAGTTAAGGTATTGCTAAGCTCCTGACAAGGTCATATAGATACCTTCATGGTGAAGTATGCAATGATGAAAGAGGTATCAAAACAAAGAATTTATTCCCCATGAGACTCTAAGCAATGATAGAAAAGCAGTCATAAGTGAAATCAAATCACTGTAACAAAACTGCATACAGTTCTGATCACCTAACAAGGTATCTCATGGATCTAATGAGACAAAAAAGGATGCTAGTTTTAAATGAAGCGATTCAATGGTGTTCTAGACTGTGGTTTGAATGGTGATTTATTCAGTCACATTAGAAACTAAAATAGATTATATTTTAGACACAAGACCAAAACATTTGGTCAAGAGAGGTCAAAGTTCACATAAAGTCAAAAAGGTCTTATTTGACAGAACCAGGGCATTAAATTAGTAGATTTCAAAATTCTGATAGCAGACTGGCATCTAAACCAGTTGAATGGGGACTGAAGACAAGTACTCTATAATAAAACAAGTTTTCAACATGAATCACATTCTGATGGCAATGTAAAAAAATTATTTAGGGTATTGTCAATTAAATGAAGAAAAAAAAACAGTTGGACCTCTCAGTTCTGTGCAAAGATTTTTTACAAATAAAATCAACGTATTTTTATTTTCCCAGACAAGTTTACTGCCTGGCGATCATTAATGACCTTTGTTATGATTAAGTTTCACTCCTTGAGAAAAAAACCTCAATACATTGCTCAGTATTTTTTGAGAATGTCTTGTCCATATCAGCACTGGAATGTAGCAATCACATATATTTTGATCCTGTCTCATAATACCTTCTAAGTGGATGTGTTTGTTAAAGCACAGTAACAATCAACACACAAATTCAAAATATTTATGCAAGTGTTGGTTGATCAATCTCATTTTTTATTTCACCTCCATCAAAGATTGGTCTATTTTAATTCTAGACTGACAAGTCATCATGGACCACCACTGATCCTTTATTATTCTTAACATGTTAAAAACTCCTACATCCAGCTTTAAACTTAACAAACTGCAACAAAAAGGTAATAAATTTACAGCTTTTATTTAATTTACTTACTTGGATTATCTAATTCTAAATAGTTCCATGCAATTTGTGGACAGACCAAGTAAGATTATTTTTGCAAACAACTAATTATTTTTGCAAACAACTATCTCAAAATCTTTCAAAGATGTAGATTTCAGCTATAAAAATAAATATTTTGTATATAGCCTTTAAAATGGAATTTTTATCACACCACTAGTAGAATCACATGTATGCTTATGTCCTTATTTCATGATGATGAAATGAGTCTAAGATTTGTGAAACAGTAGCTTTGTATAGTTATGAGTGCAATGTCTTATCTTAAAATAGCTAAGGGAGAATGTTCACTTGATCATCTATCAAGGCTTTAAATAGAGTGATCCATATGTGTATCATTTGGAGAAAATTCTCCATATCCCTTTATAAGCATTCACCTTGATGGAGCTATTGTGCCCAGTGATTCTGTTCACCACTTGCTCAGATACATGTTTTACCTTGAAGGTTGGCTTGACATGATCAAGTTGTGCCAGTTCAAGAATTCCTGGTTCCAATGAAACACCTGCATTTTTAGTTGATGGAACAGATGAGAGACCCACAATATGCCAGACTTGAATGTGAATTTGTTGCAGACATTACCTGAGAAAATCCAAAATGAGCAGGCATTTGTCAGGGGATTTGGTACTTTCTGCCCTTGCTCTCTGATGTAATTGACCAGAGCGGAGTTATAGGACAGAATGATAATACCCTTTCCAGAAAACATCTTTTGCATTAATGCCAACACCTGGCAAGGACAAAGTGTAATCCAAGTGGATAAAAAGAGTAATCCAAGAAGAAAAAGAGTAATCCATATATAACATGATACAAATTCAATGAGCATATGTACAAAATGATTTTTTACCCCTATTGTCTTTTAACATCAATTACTGCCTCAAGTTTTCATACATGTAGCACTTCTCGATTTAAAATACAACATAATCTCATATTGCATTTTTAAACACTTTGTACCAACTGAGACTATGAATGTTTTGCACACCAGTAGAGCACTAAGTACTATATTACTGAGCCTGTATCTGAATTCAATTTTACTTTTGCTAACAGAATAATCTTTCACTGCCAGCATTAGAATATTAAAGAACCAATATTCCTTTAGTAACCTGACAAAAAAAAGTAAATTTATATCTTCCAGTTATTGTGTCATTTAGCTGGGAAAGATGAAAAAAATAATCAATTCTGTCCACATGAAATACATTGTCAGGTAGAATGCTAACTTGATATCTCTACAGGCATTCTCCTTCTAATTTATTGGCAGCCTTTCATGCAGCAAAGTGTATCAAATGACAGAGACAACCTGTTATGTACACTGAGACAATTTTCAAAATACAGAATGCAGCTCCTTTAAGAATTCCAGTTATCACTGACACATTATCACCTGAAAACTCCATACAGTTCTTACAATTTATATAATGTTTATTTAAACCATTATCATGCATATCAAAAAAAATTTTTACAGTGGAATTTACTGTTAATTCGGGTAATGAAATAAGAGTACTTTGTCATTTTTGTTGTCAAAGTCTCTTACACAGCCAGAGTATAACTTTTTGTCCTCATAATTATTACTTTCATCTAAAGCAATACTAAACAACCTAATTTTCATGGCTTCTGCAATCTTAAGTGAAGTATCTTCTGCCAAACACAGAACAATATTAGATGATTTTGTTCTTGCACATGCATGTATTTTGCAAATTTGGAATCAGGAAACATCTGCTTGATCAAAGGACCAATGTAGTCTTTTATTGCTAGAGGCGTGTTCTATTAAGAACTTGGTAAATAACATCTCTGCAAAAAAGTTACCTTAGTACTGGAGTTAGTATAAATCAAGCTTTCTTGAGTTCTCAAGTGTTGCTCCACATCAAATTTACCACCATGAGTAATATTAAAATCCTTTCCACACAGCCTACAATGGGCATGAACCTGCCCTTAAAATGGAATGCTGTGTTATGTATTTATCTCTAAATCTATTTTTGAAAACATTTTTGCTCTAGGACACACTTTGACTTGGATAAATATGACCAACTTTTAACGCCAAATATCCTGGTTATTTATATACATACTGGTTCTGTACCAAATATGAATTAAACCACAGAATCTGCAAATAAAGATTAAAAGTTAGAAAACCAGTCTGTTCTCTCCTCACTAAGCCATACAGCTGCTATAAATAGAATCCGAGGTCAAATGTCTGACAGGACAAACCAGCATGTTTCTTTCAAATAGCACAGCTCTTATAAATAGAACGTAATACTATTATGAAAGTGCATGCAAATCTACTGACAAGTGTTCTCTAATATCATAGTTATGTAGAAGCCGTCTTTTCTAGAATATAGTCTGTGGGATTAATGGATGCTAATAAAAATGAGAAAACATTTTTTTGAGAAGGAGGATATATCAAAATCGCGTAATCCATATATGTTGTAATTTAGTGAAAAAAAAAGCATAATGATTATGCCAAAAGTGTAATGGTTGTCATGTATGCTTCAGCTGCAGGATTGTGTAATAAATACATTTTGATGGGGTCTAAACCTCCTGACTTACAAACATGATATAAAAAGTTGGCACAAAGCATATCATGAGTCTAAAAGGCTTAAACTGCAAAGAAATACCAGCTATAAGCCAAGTGAGGTTCTTCCATTTGCTGAAATAAGACCTTCTGTATTCTGAAACTGCAAAGTTTGGTTACATTAGGGCAAAGGAATTATCTACATGGCCTCATAAGCCCAAGATAATGAGATCTGCTGCTGCATTGAGTAGACAAAAGGAATCCATGGTAGTGCCAAAGTGAAACAAAGTATTTCTTGTATTGATTTTGAGTATAACTCACCATGTGCTTTTGTAGTATGTCATGTAGGTAAATGAAAATCATGAACATAGAAATGACTCTAAAGTGTGACATGGCTCTATCCATATTTCTCCAGAAGATCAAGGGATTCATAATCAGACCAAGTTAGGGTGCCCCGAATTGGCATACTGTATGAAAGAAAACCTGGGTAACTTCCTGGAAGATTTCTGTACTAGAATATATAAGTATGAATCCTGCTGATCTCAAAACTGATTGCAAAATCTAAAGTTGTGACACTTACCAAAAATGTTTATAGGTATATTTGGTAAGCAATAGCCAAGATGATGTGGCTTAATAAAAACCGATTTAAAACTCAGTATTTCCTCTGATCTGTACTTCAGGACTAACCATGTTATTGTGGGGTGGCACCAGCAAAAAAACTACCATATTTAATGTTTTGTACATGAAAAAAATAATTATTAATTTTGATGTACTAAAAATTATACGTAGAATAAATAATTATCATTTAGTGTACAAAAAATAAAGGGATCATACCCGAACAAAGTTGACAAAGCACAAGATACTCAACAACTAAACATACAAAACTGATGTACAAATTCTGTCTCATTCTGCTCTCAAGAATCTGATTGCTGTTATGTGTGTGTGTGTGTGTGTGTGTGTGTGTGTGTGTGTGTGTGTGTGTGCGCGAGAGAGAGAGAGAGAGAGAGAGAGAGAGAGAGAGAGATCGAGAGATCTGTATTGTTTAGGAATCATTTACCTATCAGTTACGTAAACACTACATGGGCACTATTATATTCTATTGGCAAATTAAAACCTGAATACATAAATGTTGTAATTATGGGATCCATTGTCAGTAGGCTACATGGCTATGCAAAGGTAATATACATGCTAATTAAATACACCTTGACCTTTAGCTTCCAGTAAATACTGGATTGAAGACCTCTACAAATCAAATTAAGGAGGCTATGTGTAAGGAAATGAAAATGTGTAAAACAAGCCCATTAACTGGAGAACAATATTAATCTACTGATATATGTGCTGAAGCCATTGAACAAAATGGCAAACAAGATACAGTACTATTTTTACTGCATAAATAAACTCAAATGACTTTAGAACACATTTTCAAATGGGCAGGTTTCTTGGCTACATAATGACATAATAAAGAGTGTCCATTAACACTGTTGTTCAGCCATTAATGAATAGCCGTCTAAAATGTAACGATAACAACAGAAAAAACAAATCTTTATATTTTATTTCCCATACAAAAGACAAAGGGCAATAAAATGAATGTGAATAGATTCTCAGTCAACAAAACAGTTGCCCTTTCCAGTAAGTTGAACAAAAGGTTTTCTACATACTTATAATTGGTGATTATTTCTTTACCAGTGGATTTCTTTTTCATTATTAGATGTCTCTGTTACACAAAGATAGCAGATAACTGCTTTTGTGTTTCCAGAGGAAACAAATATTTATATTCTCCTGTGGGATTATACATTATGGAAATGGACAATGTTGCAGTTAGCTAAATTAGGCTAATCAATTACCTAGATTTTGGTCTTCAGCAACCACACATGTTGGTTATACTAAAAGATGCTAGCCCAATTTGGTTACCCAAACATTTATCATTATGTGCCTTCACTACTTTGGGTTAAGAGATTTTGGCCCACAGCAGAGACCTGATTTGATAAAATGGGGGGAAAAAAAACCTCCAGTGAAATCGGAAGCTGTTATATATATATATATATATATATATATATATATATATATATATATATATATATATATATATACGAATCAGTTTAACAGAGTCTGTGACTTTCAAATTTTTGATGAAAAATGACAAGGATTTTATATTTTATGTTTGTATGACTAATGAAACAATAAGACTAGTTGACCAATGGTCTGTGGTCTTCACTTTAGCATGTACTGAGATTTAATTTTTGTTGGATAAGACAACATCAAAGGGCTTCCGAACTAGTTTTAAAAAGCATGTTGTGTGTTGTTACGGTGACGGATTTAATAAGGAAAATGATTAACATTAATTTTTAAAAGCATGGTCTGTAAAGTCCTTTGTTCATTTGTTAATAAACACCAGTAAATACTGTAATGACAATAAGAGCTTATGTACATGGGCACATAGGCGCCCACAGGATCTTTTGCAAAAGTTAGGGTGGGGGGTCAGTCAGTTACGACCGGGATAGTACAGTACGCAGTCTGAAACTGAAGCTAATATTTACTAATCGTTTTGAACAGAATTTTGTGATATATTTTCTGCTTCATTTGCTTGATTAAACCGGTGGGAATATATATATATATATATATATATATATATATATATATATATATATATATATATATATATATATATATATATATATATAGAGAGAGAGAGAGAGAGAGAGAGAGAGAGAGAGAGAGAGAGAGAGATTTGGTGAGGTCACGTGCCCACCCTCAACCTATGCTGCAGGCATCCATGCTTATGCATCAATCATATCTTCTCACCAGCAATTAACGATTAATTTAGAGGTCTCAAAAACACTTAATCATGCATATTTGGATGCCAATTTGTTATCTGAGATGCAGAAAATCATTTATACAGGAGTCCTCCATATGCATGTAATACATGTGGCAAATTTCAAAGACTTGCCAGTACTGCTCCAGCTACCTGCTTTGTGGGGAAAATGTGCTGATCAGTTAGCTGTGCTGATATTTACAATGACAGAATTCAGTACATGTTAATAAGAGTACATCAAAAGAACATGATGCAATAGCTGGGTGGCAAGTTCAAAGACTGACTGGGTGCTTGGTGGGAAAATGTGCTGATATTTACAAGAACAGAATTCAGTGGCAGAAAGTCACCCTGACAAGAGTACATTAAAAGAATATGAAGAAATGGCTGGGCGGCAAGTTCAAAGGCTTTGACTGGTGGATGGGTGGGAAAATGTACTGATATTTAAAATTGTAAAATTAAAATCTGAATACGGCATTTTTTATCTGTTTTGCAAACATAAATCTTTGTGGAAATTTTATGTACGCAAATTTAAAGAATTTTTCAAAAAATACAAAGTGATATGTACGAAAAATTATAATATATTTAAATAATTATTATTTTGATAACTGGATTATGTACGAATAATTAAAGGGTATGAAAATTACATAAAATACAGTACATCAATTCTAAAAAAACAAATTATCCCAAGTGAAATGAAAAAAATATTCTGGTTTGAAAAGAAAATTTCAGCCTCCACCCCCTATTAAATGGGCCATCCCTTAGGATTACAGGTGACAGCTGCTTCAATATAAGCCATAGCCAATGTGCATGACATACTTTGCACAAGTTGTGATTATTTCATTCCTTGTGTATCTTGTAACATTTGTTGGATATGGTTTCTGACAATTTTGGTAAAGCATCCTTAGGACTTTCATGATATTGTTTCATACTGCTATATATATGTTTCATACTGCTATATATATTTGCCAACAAAAATAAGAATCCTTGACAGAACTTATGCTCTACTTGGCAAAAAGAATTTTCAGGAATTCAATATAAGATGATCTTTTCCTTTTAGCTTCTGAGTGTTAAAATCATATATCAAGATAAGGTTTTCAAAAAAAGGCTTTCTACTCAGTAAATAGATTTTCAAGATGACTGTCATGGTGGCCATGGTGGATGTTATTAAGGACCAACAAGAAACATGGGAGAATGTTTGTGTAAAGTTTAATGGCAATCCTTCAAGTACTTTATAAGGAGGAGTGATAATAAATGTTCAAATAGATCTAACTATGATTGCTGGAGGACAATCCTAAATGCATTTTTGACTAGAATAACTAAAGTGAATTGTTAATGAAGCTGGTTACCTTGCCTTGCCAAGCACATCATCTGCTATCACCAGATGTGCAACATGAATGTTCATATTGTTATTAATTTTGTAGATGTTACCAGGCAGTTTTCAAATCATTCACATTGCAGTCTTAGCAAAAT
This sequence comes from Potamilus streckersoni, assembly GCA_016746295.1. Classification (NCBI taxonomy): domain Eukaryota; kingdom Metazoa; phylum Mollusca; class Bivalvia; order Unionida; family Unionidae; genus Potamilus; species Potamilus streckersoni. The sequence continues at coordinate 168,691 of JAEAOA010000193.1, forward strand.
ATCGCTAATCACAGGCATTTTGAACCAGTCTCAGTAACTCTATGCTGAACTAAGGTGAATAAATAAAAAGGCTGCAGTTGCTTAGTTCTATGAGAGGCAGAATTAGTAACTCTATGTAGAACCAACACACCTGAATGAAAAAGCTGAGGTTACTTAGGTCTAAGACTGGTATTCAGAACTAGTCACAGTGACTCTATGCAAAAACAAGGTGCCAGAATGAAAAGAGTGAGGTTGCTTAGGTCTATGACTGGTATTCAGAACTAGTCGCAGTGACTCTATGCTTTTTGCCAGAATGAAAAGAGTGAGGTTGCTTAGGTCTATGACTGGCAGAAGCATCACACTGGGCATTGGCCTGGTCTCGAGTAAGTTCTGGTGAGTTTATGTTTCAAACAATCTCTACCTCCCTTTTTGCTAGAAGACTGCCTATTTCTTAATGCAGAATGGATCACTTGGAAAATCAGAAGGGATCTCTCTGCAATGACAGAGGGGCACTAAATGTCATGTAAAGGCCCTATGAGACATTTCTAAGATCCAAGAATCAAGGGGGCAAAGTGTTTCCCATTCCATGATGAAGAGTCTGAGTTTTCCACATGTCATCATTTTCTCCTGGAATGAGTCTCATGTGAAGAAAAAATGGGATGAAAATGATCTTTATCATTGTTGTCAATGGCCTTTAGAAACTTTGTGTTCTTGAGGAATGGGGGAGGGGGGTCCATCTTCATCCTCAAGTGTCTACTCTGAAATAAGCCTTCAGTTCTTCACATGGGGCCTGTGCAAAGTCTGTCTCTCTTGCATCCAAATTTCCTCTATGTGACAGGTTTGATGACAATAGCTGTGATTTATGTATGGTCTTTAAAGAAGGCAGAAATGGAAAGAATGGCATCTCTTTCCACAAGTAGTAAATTTACTGATGCTGTTATGGAATTATCAAGTGTGTACTATAAACCCTGTACAGAATGCACAACATTCCAAAGCATAGTTCTACAAGCTATCAATTTTTCCAAACTAGACTGTGTTAAAATTGCTGAAATATAACCAAAGATACCAAGTCATGCACTGATCTTAATACAACATTTTGAACCAGTTGTTGTGTATGTGTATAAAGAACTTCCAATCCATATGACTAATGCAGGTTTTGATATTACAAGGCCTGCAGTGTTCCTTTTTACAGCTGGTACCTTAGTATGAAAAAAGAGGACTAGAAGACATATAGGAAGCCTTGATAAAATTAGAAGTCATTTCTTTGAAAATACAGGTCTTAAGAACAATTCAATAAAATAAAGTAATAAATCAGCAGACTGTGCTATCTGAATGTCAGCTGGTTTTTACTGGATCAATGGATGCAAGAACTCCATATACTGCCACAAGTGACATAGTTGGGAGATTGACAAATCTAGGGCAGCAGCAGCCAGAAAACATCCTCAATATATGTGGGGAAGACTGAATCTTCTCTGGACACAAGAGTTTATAAGTGTGAGGTGCCTAACAAAGAGTAATTTGGCAACACAGATGCCTCCTGCAATACATGTGATGTAGCTGGTAAAATATTCTTAGAAGGATTGTAAACTAAACTGGGGATGAAACTGTAAACTAAACTGGGGATGAAACCATACAGTAATCTCCAGATGATTAGTGAGCAGACTATCAATGGTTTGGTAACAGTTTAGTTTGAATTATTCATGGTCCTAGAATATCTCATGCAAATCAATAATGGGCTAGATATGGTGCCATGCATTCATTGACTGGATGTGACTGTAAGATGTGATGGGCAATGAGGGAGCTATGTTATCAGTTTAGTCCATATCAGAGTTGCTACTGACCATAGCAGATCCACCTCTGATGCCAAAAATCCTTGCAGATATAGAATTTTCACTCTTTAATGACAGTGTTGCTATCATGATGTTAAAATGGGTCAAGGTGAGATATTTGATCACCCTACCCTTTAGGCATTAGTTAAAGACACCTTGGAGCAGTATTGTCCACATTCGATAATCTCTGATGCTATTGCTGATTCGGATGGGACAACATTCCAAGCTGGAATTGGTCCTATAGGTACTGCTGAGATCTGATCATCATGGTCTAGGAGGGGCTTGAGCATCTGTCATGCACATGATAATATGGCCTGCTTAATTTTCTTTTGGACAGGTGAGCTCTCCACCTTCAAAGATTCCATCAATAAAAAGTTGTCAACTGAAGTGACAACTGCAGCAATACTTTTCTCATCCACATCCTTCACTCTGCCACTAACCCATGACACTGTTTGAAAATGCATTTGCCCCTACATTTTCTGTCCATTTAATGCATGTCACATTATGACCGGATTGTACACATTATAATTTAGAAAAGCAGCATGGCTACCTTCTGGTAATTAAAACATCTGTACCCTGTGCATCTAGTTTTGCCCAAAGTGTGACACATCTAATTAAAGAGAGAAAAAACGATAGCAAGGACAGGTGAAATTAGTCAAGCATCTCATGAATATAATGTGAAGATTACAACAAAATTACATGAGTGACTTTTATGGTATGTAATACAAGAGAATTATTTGACGGAATGCATATACTAGGTCAAGTACTAAGATTCAAACTAATGTGCTATTGACCCCAGTGTAGGTAATTTAAATGATGCAGAAATCAGATAAAGTTATACCAGTAAAATGTGAATTATTGGACAGAATTTAGAAACTGAAAAAAAGTAGTATATACTTCCCTGTGTAAAAAAACTCCTAAGAATTTCTCCAAACATAAAAATGGCACAAATGGAAAATGGTTTTGTGGGTTCTCCAAAAGAGAGTGCTTCCTAGCACAAGCTTAAGCAGTAGTTGAACAGATAGGATTCAGCTCTAACCCACCTATGGGGAGATCCCACTTGCCTGACTCCCACCTAAGTTGGCAGATGACTTAGTACTTTTATTCCAAACATCTTTCTTGAGTTAGCTGGATTTGAAAGGTAGAGATTGTACTAATGCATTCTGGTCTCATAATGAATTTGATGAAGAAATAAAATAAAAAGCAATGATGAAACTAAATTAGAACAATTCCATGGAATCTGTGACTATATCATTATTATAAGGTTACATTACGGGCACACTGCACAATCATCATTCAAATGATCTGCTATGTAAGAATAAAAATCTTGCTCAAATTGTCATTATCATTTTTATCATCACTCAAATGACTTGCTATCCATGAATAAATATCATGCTCAAATTGTCAAGTCGTCATCATCATAATCATTTAAATAGTAACATACTTCATATCCAGCCACAAGCAGAGTGAGAACATTTTGTTATATTAAATCTTCATTCATACGGTTTCCTTCCTCGTCTCGGGCCATCACAAGTATAGACAGCAGATCTTTTGAGGCTTTCATATCTAAAGAAAAATTTCTAAATACAGCGGAACCTCTCAAGACTAAAATTTCAAGGATTCAAGTGAAAGTTTTGGTTTAGAGGTTTTTTGATGCGGTGAAGTTCTCAAATGTTACTCAAATATGATAGAGATGTAGTCAGTTATGTCCCCTTAGTTAAAATTGTAAACTTATTAGTGACTATTATATTGTCTTCATATAAATTTTGTTTTCACATGTACTTTAATGTAAATTTCCAAGATTTTACAAAATGTTACTGGACAGTAAATATGGGAGAACAATTTCAAAAGTCAGTTGACAGGATTTCAGTTTATTGCAGTTTGGTCTTCAGAGATTTCACCATATAAATAAATGTTGCTATATTAAGGCAGATGCAAGAACTTACTCTATTCTGACAAGATCTATCGCTGTTCATAATAAGGCATTCAGACAGTATTTACAATCCTTATGTTTCAACTGGAATAAGTCCAAAAATGAAAGGTTTCATCTGGAGGAAGTCCAAAAATGAAAGGTGGACTACCATCTTCAAATGTTTCATCTGGACAAAGTCCAAAAATGAAAGGTGGACTATCACCTTCAAATGTTTCATCTGGAAGAAGTCAAAAAATGAAAGGTAGACTTACCACCTTCAAATGATTACTGCTACCTACCACAGCCAGTTGTGGAATATCATATTGATGGACAGATTGAAAGTAGAAGCCAATGCAAAAGACAGCACTTGCTAAGTTTGATATGTGAGGCCTTGAAAGAAGTTTGATTAAACAAAAGTTTTTCTGACAAATATTTTAAACAAAAAGCTGGCCACAGCTTGAATGTTAAGTTCACCCTTGAGCTTTTGGTAAATTGGTGTTTTACACAACAAGATGTATCCACATACCATATCTCTGTGACCAAATATTTTTGAAAAACTGACCACATGCAAATCTTGAACACTTAGGTTAATCTTGGATGTGTATGGATGTATGGATATAGTGTGACCCCGCTATAACATGGTAGTTGGGAGCCATAGAACCCAACCGCATTATGAACATAACCGTGTTATAAGCAGCCATGTATGTTATCAACAAATTTGCAGTGTTATTAGAGGGTGGTTGTGGTGTAATACAATCGGGTGCAAAAACATGTGCTTATTTGGCAGTTACCATTTTAAATCAATGTATATTAAATGAGAAAAACACCTGCAGTGATAACAGATTGCATATATATATATAATATATTACTTTATTCAGAGAACCATGCGTTGGTGCATACATGTGTATAGTTTATATATACATTTCTAATCTATAGCATGAATAGAGTATCAGCACTGTGAACTCACCCATGAATCTCATCCTAAACATTGAATCCACAATACAAATATTTCCACTGAAAATATCTGCACATATATTTATAATATTCAGTAATTTTGTCACAGATCGGTATACGACTGAATACAATGGGGGAAAAAAAATTGCAAATAGTATGTAATGAATGATGAAACAGTATGTCCAAAGGTAAAAGGGGACAAACATGCAAAACTGAAATTTGCGCAAACTTCGTATATTATTTGCTATATATATAAGTTTCATTTTCTGAAAATTTGTACCTTTCTTTTTTGCTCGTTACGAAGAAATTTATGAAAAAACGATCATCTCACGTGATCAGTCTTGAATAAACTAACGCTCTTTCCTCCCCCTGAACAATTAGCGAATGTGACATCATTTGAGACACTACACGCTGGCATTGCTGATAACAGTCAAGCATTCTATGAGTTGGCTGTACTTAAATGTTTAAATTATGTCGACTGTCAGTGATGACAGTGATGTGGATGACAATCCAGAAGTAGAATATTTCATTAACATCAAACCTTATATGTATGAACCAGAGACAAATTCGTATGACAAAGATGTACAGGAATCGTCAGGTTCCGACAATGACGATGATTTGGTGTATCATCGGCTTGGTGTAGAAGAAGCACAGTTGCTCTAAAACGCAAATTGGTAAGTAATCTTAGCCTGAACAAACCTGCAAATATTATTTAGAAACTACCTTTAATTTTAAATGCCAAACTGAAAAGCAGTACAAAATCTAATTCAATAAACCGGGTAGGGAGAGGGCTAGAATTTTGTACCGATCACAATATTTTTTCACAGTTCATTTGTTTTGGTTTCATTTATTCTTCTTCTTTCTGTTCATTTTCTTTTAAAGTCAAAGCAATTTAATATTACATATCAGAGTTTTTCTTGCTAGTTTTTTGTTGGTTTTTTTTTTGGTGGGGGTTGGAAATTAGTTTTCACTTTTAATAGCCTGGATTAATCCAACAGTTATTGATATGGACTTGTACATGTCATAATTGGATGAATGCTCGTCAAAGAATTGGACATTAAAAATATCAAACAGGCAACAGTTTTTCGAATAATTTGTGTGTTCCAATGTCCAACCAAGAATGGAATATTTGCTGCCAATCTCAGTGACTCTTGGAAGAGAAAATGTGTGTTTGTGTGTGTGAGAGAGAGAGAGAGAGATAGAGAGAACACATGTTATTCCCCCACGTCTTCCAAGGCTCCATAAACCAATCTGTTAAAAAATAAATACCATGAATCCATGTATACAGTGATTGAATTGGTGTGAAATTATGTGCAATAACTATACTATTCAGTAAATTATTTTGTCCTTTCAGAGTCTACCGACACATTGCATATATACGATTTTTCCGCTATGTGTGGAAGATACTTGTTAAAAAAAATATAAAAATATTACTATCATGTGTAGTAAGCACGATTCGCAAGACCTTCTCATCTCAAACCTGCACAGGATTCATGTATTCTCACTTCTGACTGACGAATCTGAAAACTTATGACAGTTCTAGAAATATGTGTGAATGTATGTGTATAATGAATGGCAAATTAAAATATCAAAAGCTACTAAGGTTTTAAATTTTATTGGCTGAAATTACATGTTCAGGTATTGAGTTCTTATCATGAAAACCAAATTCTTTCTGTATGAAGAGGCTACAGCTGGTGGTGGATGATTCATTTCTTGAGCCCTAGCTTCATGCGCTGTGCAATATGTGCTGTATAATTCTCGCTGCATTACAACCTCCTCCATCAGTTTATTTTGTGTGACTGTTACATATATGTGATTAAATTGCTTTGTATGTCATCGGGACTTGAATCTGGATTCTTAAAGGACTATTTAGTGATAGGACTTGTGTTTTCATTGTTAGGATCACATTTTGGATTATATTCACAGATTGTAAGTTGTATTTACGAATTTTTACATTTTTGTGTAGGGAAATAAATTGTTTTGTTAAAATATACAAAGATTGTTGGCTTTCACTCTTTCCTTTGTTACTGAGTACGAGACCTTGTCACGTAACAGGACATATTCTGAAAATGTTTTTATTAGAATTATATAGCAAGTGACATATTCTGTATGTCTTTGAGCAGTAGTCGTCCACAGACAATTTTCTATCTCCTCGTGTGCCTTGCTATCTATAAAGAAATGGATTTTGCACACTGTCAGTAATTTATTGCATACTGTATGTTCATACTGATGCATGATGAATAGAGAGAATGTCAAAGTATTGTATATTCTGTGTGTGTGATCTAAGTTGCAGAACAAAATGTATAACAGTATCTGTAAAAAAATATGGTTTATTACATCCAAGTGAAAGTTATAAAATCATTTTCAATTTTAATAAATGACGGTTTAATATGATTTAATAATTGGCATTTATTAAGAACAATCTGACACAATAAAGAAATATTAGATCAGTGTATGCCTTGTGTTATTAAATACCCACTATATCAAGGAGAGATGAATAAGCTTTCTCTTCTTCTGTATAGCTATGCTCCCTGGCCTATGTCGACTACGACTCACTTGCGTGCTTCCCGTCTTTATCAGAGTAGAAAAATATAATTAAAAAAAATAGTCGGCACTGCATCAGGCTTCAATTGATAATGTTTTGGCTCAAACCCAATAGTTTGATTAGTCTTTGGTCTTTTGAAAAACTTTCATGCTCAAAATGTCTCGGTCATAAATCCCTTCTCTCTTTAATTTGATCGCCCATACAAATGTGAAAAAAAAAAAAACCAAAAGAAACCCATATCTGTCCGGAACAGCTATTATTCACACAATTCAGAGCTTCGCATTGAAACATCATTTCTACTTGACACTGAGTATGAATATGCCTGTTGTACAGGGATCGTCTCAAATGACATCACATCCTTTCTTGTATGAAAGAGAGATAACAACTTGGGGGTAGGTTCTTTCCATTTGATCTCGGAATTCAGCACCGTATTTATTATTAAATGTTTGTGCAAATACAATAAATGCAAAGAAAAAAATAGTCAGGATAGATTATATACACAAACTACTACATATCCTTCTATTTACAATAAAATTTTGCAGGTCAGGGTTTTTGTCCCCTTTAAATAACGGTGTTATAACCATGCACATTATAGTGGAGTCACGTGTATATACTAGACAGGCAGACATGCAAAGTGATTACTATGTACAGTTTCCAAGAAGGCAGGTTTGATAAAAATGAAAATGGCACAAAATGGTTGCAATCAAACTCTAATGCAAGAGTTAATTAATATAAAGATGTACACTTTTAAAATTCACTTAAATTCACTGACCTCAAGTACTCTTATGCTGCAGAAACCAATGTTTGAAAATACTAAGCAATTAGTCCAATGGTTAAATAATGATGCTGAACAATAAAAATTAATATCTTGTACAGTAGAAGGTCTCATAGATGTAAAGCTGCTGCCAAACTCAGCTGAAGTCCAACAAAACATGGCAAAGATATGTTGGAAACGAATCATAAATACAACATTCTCTCTTCATAACATGGTTCATGTAAGCTATGAAGTGGACCACTATAAGCAAGGTTGTCTTATACCAAAGTAGTTTCAGTACATGTATAAAGCTATATTGATCCTAACAGGAATATAGTGAATGGCACACTGTATGACCATCCTGTATTGAACAGTCCTCTGTGTTGGCACTGGTAGGGTGTGATTGACTCTGGAGATTTTTTAATGACGAGGTCTCAATGATCTTTAAATTTGGTTAAGGTATAAAGCTGAATTGGAATCATTATTTTCTTATTAGAATTACAATGACCTCTAACCATGAGACACCAGAATCTATTGGTATTATACTGCCTTAAGTGTAAGCCATCCATGAAGTTTGGTCAAGGAACTTACTCCACAACATGAATTCTGCAAAACCCATTTCTGTTCAAGTCACAATGACATGACCATTACTCTCTGACCACCAAACCAACAGACATCTTCCATGCCTCATGCCATTCACAAAATTGGGTCTATGTGTGTGATTTATAACTAGAGTTACTGTGCAGAAACCATTTTGATTTTGACTTTTGGTCTCCAGAATTGATGGGCTTATTCTTCACCCAAAGTGTAAGCCTTCCAATTAGATTTGTAACTGAAGATAGGAGTTCAAATTATTGTGTGGAAATCTTATTTCTACTTTCAGTCAGTTACCTTGACTGATGACTTTTTGACCCCCAAATAAATCAATAGGGTTTTTTTTCCTTACCACAACCTTTTGTAAATGAACACTTTACAGTTCATAAATTAAATTGGTAACAGAGATGGACATGACATAATACATCCTGCCTTCAGGCAGTTTTACAGAATGGGATCCTTGACAATATCTGAATGTGACAATGCTATACTGAGGCACTCAAAACAGAGGAAGTATTGTGGTGATAATTTTTCAAGAGATTTATATTTTTAGTTAAGATTGTCCAACAAACACAAAGAAAAAAACAAACCATTCAGTTTCTTGTTAGACTGGTTTTGAAATTTACTCCGTTTTGCTTCAATGGTCCCCTTGACAGTATCTGTGACATACTGTACATTCATTCTTCTGCCTGATATTTTCTTCTGTGGGTAGGTTTGAATAAAATGGTATCAATGAGATCAACCTGAAACCAGACTGAAATCAATGATTATCAAGCCTTCCTTTCACTAGTCTCCAGTTGCCTTTAAACATTATCATGCAGGAAAAAAAATTCACACTAAAGTGATCATGGTCTTTTTGTTTACTAAATATATTTTTGGCAAACTTTTTTTTACAGTTAAACTTTTAACATGAAATATGAATGATTAATTGGTACTGCACAGACAATATTATGCAGACATCATGTTTAACTACTTCAAAAATATCTACCTACCCACCTGCCTACCTACAGATCTACTACCACAGAACATAAAAGACATAAAAGCACATTCTTTTCTATCAGATCAATCTAGAGGTAATAAGTTCAAAAGAAACAGAAGTGAATGTTATTTCTGTATTAACTGTTGAAAACCAGTGCAATTACAATCTCCCTGAAAAGCTTTTATCCTTGTCTATCAACAGGTCAGTTTTTTATGGAGTGAAAGTCTCATTATGCAATCTTATATACCTAATTGATCAATAATTACCTGGATTAACCACCACAGGGGAGGACTTGCATGAAAAACAAATAGCATGAGGGTTTGAGGTAGACTTAAATTTTAGGAAGAAATGACTTTTTCTTTTGGAAAGAATTGGGAGAAATGGGAGCAATGCAAATATTAAGGATATGTGTGGGTTCATGCATGTATGTATGTGTTTCTTTTATTTGAATTAATACAGGCATTGGTTAGATAGTATTTACTTCACTCCTTTTTTTAATATTTTCATAAAAATGAATGAGGTCAGAAAACAACTTTTGACCTTTTGGAATACCACAACAAAGCATTGTTAAAATTGTTTCTGACCTACATAAATGCATTTTATGCTAATTCTTTAATCACGTTATATACAGACTTTGCTTTCTATAAATTGTATATTTTCCTTAATACTGGTATACTTATCCAATAATTTATGAAAACAAACAATTAACATGGTACTTCACAGTGATGTCTGCCATTATTTCCTCATATAGGTTAAGTTTCATACTGATTTTATGAAGAAAAGAATGCAAACGTGGCAGTTAAAATCTTCAAATATTTTTTTTCAAAGTTAAAAACTACAGTCCTACCCACTTATGTTGACAAGCCACATATTTTGACAAAACGGCAAAGTCTCTGTCCCTTGATCTACTATACTACCAAAATTGTCTTGCTTAAGCTGATGTTGAGATAAAAAATAAATGTACATGTTGACAGAATCCCTTTGTCACAGCTTGAACAAATCCATTGTTTTCTAATCATTTATGTGGACAAGCTGCCAGTTTAAGCCCATACCTTGTTTAACAATTAGTTGGTCTTGCCACAAGGTTTTAATTTACCTGTCTAATCATTTATGTCAACCAGCTGCCATTTATACTTTCTTTAACAATTAGCTGATCTTGCTGCAAATTTTATTGTAATTTTTATACATTGATTATGCTATAGATAAACTCAATTAAATGTCATTGTATTTTTCATAAAATCTTTTACTTCTACATGTATAGTGTATTTGTATTTTGAGAGAATTCATAGCCTGTTATCTCTGGAATGTATTTTAAAATGTATACCACTTCAGGTGACATTGTTACAATATTGCATTGTAAGAATCATTTTTTTTAATACTTCATTAGCATCTGTCAATGTATACAATATTATGCCTTCATTAACTATATCAGCTGCATATTGCTTGTTTGCTTTTTTGTAGTTTTCAAGTTGAATTCTGTCACTAAATACATGTACACCTACTGTTTAAATCAACATGTTTACAAGCTTTCATTTCTGTGAATAGCCCCATCCCCTTGGTACCCTCAATAAGATGGGAACAGACTGACCAAACTCTAGGCCAATTTAAGCACATGTACATGTACTTGAAGTATGTAAATAACTATGTGATAATGAGGACATTGAATACATGTATCATGATGTTTTTCATATCAGGATGTGACAGATGCAATATTTTATTGTGGATTTTATTACATGAAGGTAACCAAAACATAATTTTTCAATATACAAGTGTTTTTCACACTGTTTTATCTCAAAATTTTGATTGTTTCATTTCTGAACAGTGTAAAGCTAATCACTGACGACAAGTCACCCCTTACTAATGAATTTAACTTGTATCTTATTTCCAACCCCCCTCCCAACACTTATCTTGACATCCAATATTTCCTGGATCACAAGGATGTTGGCATAAATAGGTAGGACGGTATTTTTTTTTTTTATCAAATTCTATTCTTAAAACAAAAATGTTTAGTACATAATGATGTTTAAGTCTGGAAACACAAGCTTGTATGTTTTCATTATCAAATGAAAACTTGCAGAAATTGGGCAATGACAGTTGCCAACTTGTTTTGGAAATGGTTAATGTCAGTCAGCTATAAAAACACATGCCTATCAATGAGGAACAGTTTGTCAGCAAAACTGACATCAACACCAGCTATATGAGTCAAGTAATACATTTCACCATGAGCAACAACAACCTTGGAACTACCTGTCTAGAGTGAGGGATCATGTCAAAAGTGTTAAACTTGTCACTCACCTAACAATTAAAAAAACATGGCAAATTTATCTCCATTTTCCTAATAGAAGAAGGTTAAGTTTACATTCCTTAGGCTACTTGGTCACCAACTTTACTTCATAGCATGATCCCTGAGCAAGCAACCCACTCACCCAATTCCTATACTCATTCCCATGTAAAATATTGTTGAGTTGGTAATGTAGCATAATATATGATGTATTTCAATTAAAAAGGAAAGTTTACCATTGATTAAACATATTTATTCCTATTTCCAAATGACAGTGATCAGAAAGAGAATTCATGAACAAAGCTTGATAAATAAACTTAAGCCACAAAATTTAAACAAAGTAAATGAAGTATGAAATATAGAATCACAGTAACAACACTAGTGATAAGGAATAAACATGAAAATGCATCGCTTTACCAAATTTCATGATTTCAGGTAAAATAATATTTCATACACTGTGCAAAACTCTGCTAAGTGCCAACACTTAACCAAGAATAGTGTACATTTAAAAATTTAGCCTCTTCACTGTGTTCAATTAAACCCATTCCAAAGAGTTGCTTGGGACCAAAGAAGACAAAATGGATGACACCCAGTGAGGGTGTACATATATATATTTATGTGATTTGATCTGTGCAGATGATGATGCCTGGAGTAGACCAATAACTTATCTGTATTTTCTTGAGATGTGCTAAAACTTGATGCATAATAAAAACAGAAAAGAATTGTACATATATTACCTCACATAATAGAAATCAAATTCTTAAACTAAATTATGTTTTTCTGAGAATACTTACCCAATCACATTATGCTAGTAATATTAGCCTGCTACCTTGCAAATCCAGCCCTACTAAAATATGAAAATCGTTTTATTGTTCATTTTTAGATAGACAAATGGCAGTAGCTCTTGCCCATTACTTCTTTTGATACCACTTGGTGTTACCAGTTTTTAGCTGAGTGAGACATTAATGCAGATGTTCACTTGTTTGGGTGGTTGGGAGGGTTTTTAAGTAATCTGATTGGGTAAGTATTCTCGAATAAACATAATTTACTTTAAAATTTGCATTCTCTTTCTAATATGTTCCCCAATCACATTATGTTAGGAAAATAAGAAACAGGAGGAGGGAATGCTGTGCATCTGGCCTCTACCTTAGAAGATGAGTGGCTGGATTCCCCATTTGAAAGATAACCTATTCTCCAAATGATCTAAGTAACACAGCCAGAGAACCTTTGATCTGATACTCATGTGTGTGTGTGTGTGTGTGTGTGTGTGTGTGTGTGTGTGTGTGTGAGTATGTACACATACACACACATGCCTAAAAAGATGTTATCACCTACTAAATTTTTTTTTTCACTGGCAAATCCAGCAAAGCTAATGGGCTGTGTTAATTGGTCTAGTTGGGTCTGGTGGATGTCTGTGCTGCTGCCACCAGCTCTACCAGAGGGTAGATCCAATGTTTGACTCTGCAACACTAAATCTCTGAAGTAAAATCTCAAAAAGGTTTTACTTTTCATGCCAGCCAACTACTTTTGTAATGTCATGGATTTAAACATTGTGTTAGAAAGCAAGGCTCGCAGAAATAGCTCTAATCTCATGAGCTGTAATCATCATGAGTCAACTCTGATCTTGAAAGAATCCAGTATGTTGAACATATAACCCATCTCAACCACGAAGCAAGGTCTTGAGGGGTGATGTCTTGTTTTCCAACCTTGACCCAGAGGAAGTGCTATTCGAGAATGTAAAACTTGTCTCTGTGTGTTTCAAGTAGTTGTTGAGGGCACAGACATTAGGCTACTCTGATCTGGTGAGATGTCAGAGTATGCCAGGCATGTGACCCCTTCAGCCAAGAATAAAGAGCAGGAAGCATGTTATTCTGTATTCTTTCTCACAGATTGGAAAAAATTTGGAGTAGTATGCCATGTGAGAAAAGGCATTGCTCATGCCATGATTTGTCTCTGTGCAGCTTAAGTATTTCTTGAGGGTGGATCTTGAATGGCTGCCTCTCTAGACTTATATATGGGAACGAGAGGAGAAATGATGACTCATCAGTTAACTAAGAAATGCAACTAGGCCTGGTTGTGTAAGGAGGACTACTGAATGATCTGAACCAAACAGAAGATAGGTCTGATCGATTGAAAGAGCAAGTAGCTTGCTGATCCTACATGAAAATGCTAAAGCTACTTGTATGATGGGAACTTCAGCAAAGCATGTGCGAGAGGTTCAAACCTGCTTGAGTTCAGCCAAATTAGAACCCATGACAAATTTCATTTTGGAAATAATATTATGGATTTTGGTTGCTGGAAATCAAACTATCATAACTAAGAGATGTTTATCATACTCAAAGTCACATCTGCCATGATGTCAGAATGTTTCAGAGATCATTGATCCCTGAAGGCATCAACAGAATCTTGCATTGCTACTGTTCTTGACCCAGCTATGGAAAAAAGCGAACAGGGACAACTATTAGACTACCAACAGATGGTATTTTGTTCTGTGCAACAAATCCCGATGGTATCTTGAAAACCACCAAACCCTCCATTCTGAATTGAAGAGAATTCTAGTGAACATAAAGGAGGATGCAGCCTCTTACCTTACATGATGAAGCTAAAACTAGAAGTTTGAAGGGAAGCAGCAGGGAGGGCGAACCCTACAAAATTTTGCGACAAAATCGATTAAAGCCTCAGAATGCCAAATGGAGCCTTCCTACGAAATCTCATATTTTAACCAAAAAAAAAATAAAGACCCCATTTGTAAAATGGAGCCTTAGCGATTTTGTCGCAAATATGTTGTCATAACCACCCTCAAAATTGCTGCCATCTACATCGCAAATATGTTGTCATCTCGCCCCTCCTGCTGCTGATTAATACAAATGATTTAACCAAATATTTGATCAAGTCCAATACGATATCGTGACCGAGGGTCGTGTAAATTTATTGTTATAAATCCATTTGGGACTGACTGAGCATGACTAAAGTAATTTTTAAATCCATTGAAGTCCATATCGGAACACCATGTCTGCCAAATATTTCGTAGCGTATGTGTATCAACGCCATTGAATACAGCAAGAATATTGCAGTTATCGCGAATCACTTTTTAAATTTTTTGGTTGAAACGTTTAGGGGGAACAAAATTTCCCATGTTTTTAAATCCCTTTCCTCGGAAAATATTTTTCGGGGTTTCTTTTGTTATCTAATTTTTCCCCTCATCTTTAAAATACGATTATTTATGTCTCCATCAAATCTTCTACTTTGGTGCATCTTTAAATTTTCATTTAAAAAAGTCATTCCCTTTTTTCCCCTTTTAAATTTTCTGATGCATTTTCTTTAAATAATTTTTTTAGCACTTCATAGCCCCCACTTTTGGATAAAATCAGGGAAAGGGGGCAAAAAAATAATTTTTTCCCACTTCAAAAAAACCCCTTTAAAAAAAATTTTTAAGAACAAAGTTTTTTAAAAAAAAACCCGATCCAGATGGTCCAAATTAAAATGGCACGGACAAATTTCGGAACCCTGCGGGGGTGTTTTAAAACCGGGGTTCCCCTTTTTTATTTTGCTAAAAAAAAAAATTCAATATTTTTCAAAACCCCGCTTTTTTTAAATATGGATTTTATTTTTTGGTTTTAAGGGTAAACACGGTACGGATACAACTAAATAAGACAACCATTTTTCAATTTTAAAAACAAATTTATGTTTTCGCAATGTTTTAAAATGTGGCAAAAAAAATTTAGTTTTTTTAAAAAAAAAGCAACTCGGGGGGGGAAATTCCCGAAAAACTTGGGGAAAACCCCCCGGGAAACCCCCAGGGGAAAAAATTCCCCTTGGGAAAAAAACCCCTTCCTATATTTTTACTGGGGCCCCCGGAACAAATGAAATCAAAATTATATAAAAAATCACCCCCGGGCCTGGTGAGCCCCGATAAATTTTTTGTTTAATTTGATAAGGCTTTTGACATTGTTTTTGGTTTTGCTTTTAAAAAGAAAAAATTTTTGAAACCCAAAGAAGAAATCCGCGGGATTAAAATTTTTTTCATGCTTTAAAATGCTTTTCCCGTTTTTTTTCCTTCAAAAAAAAAATTTTTGGGGCTTCAGGGTTTGGGTTTGGGAATAGCAAAGAAAGGAAAATTTTGGTTTTTGGTCTGTAATTAAAAAACACTAGTGTTTTTTTTTTTTTATTTTAAGGGAATTTTTTATTACCCAAAAAAAGGATACGGAAGGGTTTTAAATAAAGCAATTAAAAAAAAACCCTTTGGGGCTAACTTTGCAAAAGGAAAAAGCCCCCAATGGAAAAGAGGGGTTACCCAAAAAACCCCAAAATGGAAAATTATTTACACACGCCAAAACCAAATTTTAAATTTATTTTTTTTTTTGGGGTTTCCGTCCCCTTAAAAGTTCATCAGGCTTTTATTTGTTTTTACCACATGCCAGGGTTTCAAAAACGCGTTTAACTGTATTTGGATATTGGGGTCGTTTTTTAAAACCCGGGAAGCCAAAACCTTTGGGAAAACAAAGTCAGCTTCAAATTCCTTCTAAATTTGAAAGGATTTTAGCGAGAGGTCCTCAAAGGGTGGGAAAATTTTTTTTTCAAGTGATCCGGGAAAAAGAATTTAAAAGGGGGCTGTTTTTTAAAAAACAATGAAAACTCAAAATTTGTTCCCAAACCCCGGGGGACCAACGCGTTTAACATCCGTGGGGAAATAATTGGGTGAACGATTTAAATCGAACGCTTTGGCGAACGGTTAGGGGGATACCCAATAAGCAAAAGAATTACCCAAGAAAAAACGATTCGTAAAGGGGCCCCCAAAGGGTTACCCGGTGTGGGTTGCAAAAAAAATTTAAACGTTTTTACCCGAACTTTTTTTTTTAAAAACCAAAATTGCAAAAAAAAAATTATATAAAAACCACGAAAAACCCACAGGGGGTTTCGCACCACCACTTCCGGTTTGTTTGGTGAGATATTTATTCAAACCAGGAAAACTTGAAGGTTTTTAAAAGGAAGATTTTAACTGATCCAATTTTGGAAGTTTGTTACCCAAAAAAATTTTAAACTTTAACGCGATCAACTGGTAGACCCTCCTTTTTTCGATTGGTTTCAATGCACCTAAACGTTTTTTTTCACGCAAAAAATAAATGATTTCACGTTATCAAATACCGCCCAATGGTTAATTTGCCCCGTTTCGTCAAATTTTCACAAAGACAGGTCAACTACTTGTTTTGACATGCCCAAAGACTGTTTTTTTTTTTGTCTAGGGTTTTGAATTGCCCCGGGGTTTTTAAACCCCGAATACCAAGTGTTTTATCCCCAATTGCAACGGGCCCCAGTAAATTTTTCCCTGTTGTTCTTTTAATGCGTTTTTACTTCGCATCAATATAAAATTCTCGTTTTTTTGGTTTTTTGCCCTGTTTTTGGGAACCCCAAGAGTTTTTTTTTAAAATTTGCTAATATCAGTTTTATCATCGTTTGTTTTTTTAAAATCATGGGAAAAAAAAAACCTTTGGGGTTGTTGATTTTTCGTCTTTTTTGGGAAACGGGCGAGATAAACAAAATTTAAACCATTTCAATGCGTTTTTCAAATCCAAATTTTGGGTACCCTAGGGAAAAAAACCCTTTGTGAGATTTGTATTTTTTTTTAAATAAAAAAGGCCATGGTGATTTACCCAGCGTTTTGGAATCTTCTACAGCATTGTTTATCAACTAGCCAATTTAAATTTAACTCAAAAAAATCTGTTTTTTTTCCCGTCGGGGCCCTGGATTTCAATTTAAATTTATTCGGTTTTGGGTGTATAAAATTTGGCCCTATAACCCAAAAAAGGGTAGGGGAAGGGGGGGGAAATTTTATTTTTTGTTACTCAAACAACTTTTTTGAAGTGCGTCCTGCTATCTTTTACTTGCTACTACAAAAATTTGGTCCCCATTTTTCCCCAAAAAAAAAAAAATTTCATAGGCTTTTTCAAAAATTTTTTTCCACGCGTACTTAAACTTAAAATTCTATCGGGTTTTGTAAATTTTAATTTTTTTTTTTAAACTCACGGAAACTGCTAAACGAGTGCTCTATAGTCATTTCAATTTTTTTCGAAATAATCAACAACCCTTTTAAACCAAATTTATGTGGACTTCTCCCAACAAAGGGTTGGGGGTTTCCCTGATCGCCGCACAATAAAAAAACTTTTGTTTTTTTTTTGAAATAACCAATAAAGAAAACTTTTTTTAATACATCTTCAAAAACCAGACATCTTATCCCAAAAAATTTAACCGCTGGAATAAAATTTCACCCTTTCGCTCGGACCCCAAAAATTCCCCCTTTTTACGAAAAAAAAAAAGTGCAACCCTTAAAGGAAAACCCTTTTTGGGTTTTTTGGCCCCGTTTTTTTTTGTTTTATCTCTCCCCCGTAGCCCAAAGGGGTTGGTTTTCAAAAATTTCATGGATTATTTTTTCCTCTCGATATTTTTTTTTTCGCCGTTTTTGGGGCTTTCCGATCCACCAAAACCCTTTTAAAAAAAAACTTTTTTAATTTTATAAAAATTTGGGAAATCTGATATGGGGGGTTCCCTTTTTAGCAAGAAAAAAACCCTTCCCGGTTTTTTTTTCATGATAGAATTTTGGGTTTTTTCGGGTAATGTTTTTAAATCTAAAGGCCCTGCTTTTTTCCAGAAAAATGGGGTTGTATTTCACCCTTTTTAATTCCCCCAGGGCCCCCCCAATTTTTGGCTATTTTTTAAATTTTTAGTTCCCTCTTTGTATATTTTTTTTTTTAAATTTCCCATTGAATAAATTTGCAATCAAAACTGAAAAATCTAGGAATTTTTTTTCTAAATTCCCAATAAATTTTGTTAGATGAAATTCCCACAATAAACCCCCTTTAAATGTAGATATCAGAGCTTTCTCCTTAAATGTAAGTAAAAAAATTTCCTTAACTTTTTTTTTTTAAAATTGGACCAAAGGGCCCTGCTTTTTACTTTTTGCGTTTCTTTTTTTCTCTACGGCATCTTTTTTAAGTTTCGAAATTCCATCATCCCTTTTTTCAATCGTGAGGATTGTTTTTTTTTAAAGTTAATTTTTTCCCCCCTTGTTGAAAAATTTCCCGTTTAAATTCTTGGGCCCCGAGTTCCCTTTGCTTCACTTTTTTGGGAATTTTAAATATCTTTTTTGGGAACCATTCTTTGTGAAACCCCGTCACCATCATATTTTTTTCAACTTTTCTTTATAAACAAACTTCTTTTTGGGAAAACAACATTGGTTTTTTTTGTTATAGTTAATCCTTCGCGGCCCTTTTCAACGAAACAAAACTTTTTTAAAATTTAATCATTTATCGAAAAAAAACATTTTTGGGGAAACCCAAAAACCCTTTCGCCTTTGTTCCCAATCCAAAAAAAACCCCAAAACAGGTGAAGTCATTAAACAAATTTTAAAAGATACTACCCACAAAACCGGTCAAAAAAAAACCGGGCATTGGTCCATTAATAGCAACCAAATTTTCATTTCAGGTGTGGGATTTAAAAACCCTTTTTAAAAAATTACCCCAGAAAAACCAAATACCTGGGAAAAACTTCCTGGATAACAGGCAAAAAATATAAACCTAAAATTTAAATAATTTTCCCCTTTTTGATTTTTTTTAAACGTTTTTTTGCCGCCTTGTTTAATTTTTCCAAACACGGATTGAACACCCCGGGAAAAAAACTTTTCGTTTTTGGGTTTCCCCAATTTAATTTTTCTTTCTTGAAAAATTGACGCCCCGGGTTTAAATTTTTTAAAACTTTTGTTTTGAAAATTTTGGGGAATCGCCCGGATTTTTTTTTAAAAACGCTAGCGTTTTACTAGATTTATTGCAAAAATTTTTTAACCCCAATTTTTTTTATTCTTTCGATAAAATTTCACCCGTTGGGTTTTCACAAATTGTTTTTTGTTGAAAATTTTTTTCATCTTCAAAACAAAGGAATTTCCCCATACTGTTTAAAAGGGCTTTTTTTAACCCCAAAAAATTTCCCATTTCTGCTTCTTTTTTTTTTCTTTAAAAAACCACCCTTTGGGTTTAAATTACCTGGGATAAAACCTTCACTTTTCCTCCCCCTCGGGGGAAAATTTAATTTTTAAGCGGGATGTACCCGCTTTTTGGGTTATGATAAATTAATTTGATCGGAGCCCTTTTTTTTTTAAAGTATTTGGGCGTTTTTTTAAAATTTTCCCCATTTTTTTGGGAAAGGGTTTTACCGGAAATTTTTCAAACGATTTTTCCAAAAAAGTTTATTTCGGGAAATGTTGTTTCCCCGTTCTCTTTCTTTTTTTAGCTCCCATTGTTAATTTTTTTACGTCTTGCTTTCTTTGAATTTTTTTCCCAAGGGTTTTGAATTTTTGGTTAAAGTGTTCTATGTTTCTTGTGCCACAAAAATTTGGTTTTTGGTTTTTTCCCCACTACTTTGGACTTTTCTTGGGGTGAATTTTAAAATTTCGGTTTTTTTTTAAAAACTTTTTAATCCCTTTAAACTTTTGCTGTTTTTTGGTTTGTTTTTTTATTTTTAGGGTTTTTCAATTCCGTTAACCCCCGGGTCTGGAATAACCCCTAACAAATGACTTTGTCTTATTTTAAAAAATTTTGGCTAAAACTGCTCTTTTAACCCAATCGCCCGTTTTCTAAATTGATAATTTTTTTTCCCTTGGGGAAAAAACCTTTTTTTTGGGCCAAGTTGTGAAAAACATGCTGCGGGTTTCTTAATTCTTTTCCATCAAACCCAAAATTTTTTTTTGTTGACCAGGTTTTGGGTTTGCCCCCGTCCTTTTTTAAACTCTTTAAACCCAATTGTTTTTTTTTTTAATCTAACTTCTTTTATTTATTCCCCCTTTTGGGTTTCCTTGAGGGTTCTAAAAAATTTAAATTTTTTAATTTTTTTTCCGGGGTTTTGGTTGGGCCTTTTTAATCTCTTTTCTTTCCCCCTTTCATTTAAAAAAGCAAACTTTTTAAATAAAAAATTTTTGTTTTTTTATAAAAAATTCATTAAAAATTGGCTTTGTTTGGTTCATTTAACCCCTTTGGGTAAAAAACGTTTGAGGGAAAATTTTTCTGTGGAAAATTCACGGACAAAGCCCCAAAAGGTTAATTCAACCCCCCCCCAGGAAAAATTTTGGGGGGGGGCGGGGGGGTGTGGGGGGGAAAACCCAAAAATTTGTTAAATTTGGGGGGGGTGGGGGGGGCTTTTTAAAAAAATTGGGGGGTTTTTACAGTTTTAAAAATTTTAAAAACGCTAACCCTTGCCCAAAACCCCATGGTTTCTTTCCAAAGAAAAAAATTTTTTAAAAAAACCCCCTCAAACAAACTTTTAATGATTATAAATTTTAAAGCAAATAATGAATTAGAAAAAAAGAATTAAAATAAAAAAAAGGGGAAGCAAGAATTCTTTCCCAATCCAAATACTTTTTAAAATTTTTAAATTTTCTGAGGGTTTGGATTCTTAGACAGGTAAAACTGAAAAAAAAAAATTGGGGTTTTTTTAATAATCATAGAACTTGAATTTTTTATCCCGAAGAAAGAATATTAACTTTACAGTTTTTTTTTGGGATGCATTTTATGGATTGATTAAAGGGGAAAAAGTTATTGACATTTTGCTCAACCCTTTTAAATAACGCGTTTTTCCAATTTTCAATGCATTTACAAAGGAGCCAAAAAGAGGAAAAAACCGGGAAAAATACCTAAAAACGCCCGAAAGGGGAGTTTTTTTTCATTTATAAACGAAATAAAAGAAAGGGATTTTTTTCTTAAATAATGCGGGGGAAAAAAAATTTTTGGAATATGTATCCCCTTTCATAGGGGAAAAAGGGTTGCTAAGGTTTTATAAAAAACAGCTATCTAAAAGAAAAAAAATTTTTTAAAATTAAATTTCCCAAAACAAAAAGAAATACCTAAATTTAATTTACAAATATTAATAAAATAAATTTTTTTTATTTTTTTTTTTTCCCGTATTTCCCCTCTTTTACTTTTGATCGCACTAATTCCTACTTTCGATATTGTTTCCCCGGGATATGAAATTGGTTTTAAATTAAATAAAAAACATGTGGAAAAATTAGATTTTTTTAAATATTTGTGATTTTCATGTACGTTTTTAAAGGGTTAACTCGGGAAAAATTTACTTTTTCCGGTTTTGTACGGTTTTTTGATTTTGTGTTATTTTTCTTTTTTTCTAAAGATGATTGAAACAGCGTTTAGGGTTTTGTTGGAAAAACCTTATGGGGAACATATAAACAGAGTTATGATTCCCGGGGTTTTTCCAAATTATCTTTTAATGTTTTTAAAAAAAATTTTATTTAAAAAAAATTAAAAAAATATTATTATTATATAACAGCTTTATTTTTTAAAAAATTTTTTTAAATTCAATTATTTATTTCAAAAAACCCCCATGAAATTTTAAATTTTTTTAAAATTTTAGTGGAAAAATTTTAAAACAAAAACCTAAAATTTTTGGAAAAGCATTTTTAGCACCCTTAAATTTTAATTTAAAACCGAAAATTTTTGGGGGGTTTTTTTTAAGCGAACCCCAAAAATTTTGCCAATCAAAACCCCCCAACGCCTTTGGGAAATGGTGTGGTTGAATTTTTTTAAACTGCAACCAGGGTTTTAATTTTTTGGTTGCTTTTGTTTTAAATTGGGGGGTTTGGGGTCCCGCCCCGTCGTTTAAAATTTTATATCGTTCTTACTGTCCCCTATCTTTCCCAACCCACCACTAAATTGAAATTTTTAAACCCTCCTATAGGGAAATATTTTTCCTTCTTAGTAAAAATAAATAAAAATTTTATTTATAATCTCTTTTGTATGTAATATATTTTTAAAATTATATTTTATTTAAAATATATATATAAAAATATTTAAAATTTAATAAAATATATAAAAAAATTTTTATCTTCCTATATAAACCCTAAATTGTTTATATATCATCCTAAAAACCCCGCATTGTAAATTTTTCACCCCAAATTATAATGGGCATTGTATATTATATCACCTATAATCGTTTTTGTATAAAAAAATAAACCTATATAATCGCATTTATTTTTATATCAAATCATATTTTATATATATATTTTTTAAAAATATAAAATATAATTTTAAAATTTTTGATATAATATTTTTTATATATATAAAATAAATATTTTACCCTTTTCCCTTTAATTTCCCAAATTGGTGCTTTCCCCCCTCTGGGCCCTTTAAAACGTCGTTTGGGGGAAAAGGGGTTTTTCCAAATCCCCCCCCCCCCCAAGGGTTTTTTTAATTTTTCCAATGTTTGTAAAAAATCGGGGGGTTTTCACTTTTAAAAACCCAATATAACCCCCTTGAACTCGTTTTGGGGGGAGGTTAGGGTTTTGGGTAAAAAGTTTTAATTTATGCCCCCTTTGCTGGCCCTCGAATGGAAGGGAAAAAAGGGACGGGCATTGTTTTATGTTTTTTTTTTTGGTTTTTTTTTTTTTTTATATTGGAAATCGAAAAAAAAATTTTTAAGATAAGAAATAAAATTTTTAAAAATTTTCAAAAATTGGAAATTTTCCCCAAGATATTAAAACAATCATCACAGAAAAATCAAATTTTAAAAGAAACCCAAGGGAAACCCGAAAACTTTCTGAATTTTTTAAATAAAAACAGATTTTAAAATAAAATTTTGAAAAAATTTAAATATAAAATTAAAACAGGGAAAGATATGCCCTTTAACAAAAAAAATGTACCCACTAATAAAAAAAATTTCCCAAAAAAAAGGGGGGTTTTAATGTTTCTTTTGTAAAAAATTAAAATTTTAATTTATTCTTTGGGAATTTTTTTTTTTAAAATTTTAAGCAATTAGAAAAGAAAACTGGGGAACAGCCCCCAAGTTCGGTCAAGTTTGTTTAAAAGTGAAAAAAATTTCCTATAAGATTTTGTTTGATGAAACTTTGGATAACCCAAATTTGGGAAAAAAACGTTAGCTTTTTCCAAAAATGAAATCAAACCTTTAAACAACCGGGAACCCCCGGGGGAGATTAAAGCATTACGAAAAAGTTTTTTTTAACCAATCGTTTTTCGTGCGGTTTTTAAACTAAAACCTTAGACAGAAAGGCCAAACATGTTTTTTTTCTAAGGGGGAAAAGGGGGAACAGTTTTTTGCTCCTGAAACAAAAGCCACTAAAGTTTGTAAAACTTCCCAACCCAGAACGGGGCCTTTTTAACGGCGAAAATCCCAAAAAGGGGGCCAAACCATTATTGATGAAAGGGAAAATTGTTTACGGGAAACAAAAAAAACCAAAGGAGGGAAAAAAAAACAGCTTTCAGGGGGTTTTTCCAAACTAGCCGAGAAATACAACAAAGGGGAAATATTAATATTGAGATAAACCCTTTAAAAAAAATTTTGGTTCCCTTTTTTAACAAAAAAATTTTTCATTTTTTTGAAGCAAATGAAAAAACCCAGAGAAAAATTTAAACAATGAAAAAGAAGCCCTATAAAAAATTTTGGGGTGACTTGTTTGTTCAAAATTTAAATTATATTAAAAAAATTTTTTTAAAAAAGGAAAGTAAAAAAAAAAAAACAAATTAAAAAAGAGATGAATGGGTTGGTTTTTTGGGTTTTTTAAAATTAAAAAAGAAATTCCCCCGGGAAATTTTAAAAAAAGGGTAAATTGGGAAATTTCAGGGAACTTTTTAAAATTGGGGGTTTTTAAGTTTTTTAGAACAAAAAAACTAAAAAAACAACAACCAAAAAACGGGAAAAGAAAAAAACAAACGGGTCCGAGGTCAAAAACGCAATTCCAGAAAAATTCCCAAAAAAGTTTTTCCGAAAACCCCCCAAAAATCAAAACGTTTTTTGAACTCAAGGTTCTTCCCGGGCAGGGGTTTTGGGGAATTTTCATCTTTATTTCATTTTAAGGGCCTTTAATATCCTTAATGATATATCAAGGGCGTTTGGGGTTTTTATGGGGGGTAAACGAGCGGGAAATAAAATCGTCGAAATAACTAAAAGGGAAAATTTGGTTTTTTGCAGACCGTTATTCCAAAGGGGGAAAAAATTTTTTTTATCATTTCGTTTCAGAAACCTTGGAAGGTTTAAAGGACGGAAAAATTTTGGGGGAATTTTTTTGGTTTTTTAAGCGTTTTAAAAATTTTTAAAATTTTCCTTTTCTTTTAGAAATTTTTAAAAAAACTTTTTTTAATTTTTAAAAGATATACACTATAATCACAAAAAAACCAAAACCCAAATTAATGTGGGAAACAAAGGGTTGCCCGTTTATAAGGCATACCCATGGGGACGGCCTTTGGGAAATTCCATAGCGGGGTTTTTTCAAAGGGAAAGCCCCAAAAGTACACCAATTCAAACAATTTGCGATAAAGCCTTTAAGTTATTCGTTTAAGGGAATTTTGCTGTTGGGGAAACTTGAGGAAGGCGGGCCTTTTTTTTTTTAAAAAAAAACCGGGAAAGGGAAAAGAATAACGTCATTGGTGAAATCTAGATTCGGACGAAAACCCAACCCCCAATTTTTTTTCAAACACCGCTACCTTCAACAACAATTTAAAGCCTTTTAAAAAGTCTTAAAAATGAAAAAAACCCCAAATGGGAAATAAAATATCATCATTAACAATTTACTTCCCCCGATTTGTTTTAAAAAAAAAATTCAAGTATGAAAAGCGGGGAAATGGGGCTTGGAGAAAATCGTAAAATTTTAACGAAAAAAAAATGATGCCATTTTAAAATTTTGAAAAACGAAGTTTTTTTTGTTAAAAAGGATTTTTTAAAAAATTTTGAACCCGCGGTTTTTATTTTTTGCAAACCGGGGGTAAAAAATGATTTTTAAAATTAACCCATCAGTATTATGCCTTTTCCTGGGGAAGGGGACCAAAACAACGGGGAAGGGTTTAACTTTAAGTTCAAGTTTCCCAATAGATACTTTTTGCCCGGTTTTGAGGGGTTTTATTGAAGTAAAGGGCGCTTTTAACAATTTGGGGCTGATAAACCTATGGGGGTAAAACCCAAAATCCGAGTTGGTTTCGTTTAAAAAAAAAGGGAATTATGGCGCTTTTTTTAACGTGCAATTATAATCATTGATGGGAAAAAAAATTTTAAAACAATAAACAAAATTTGATTGCAACAAACCAAAAACGGCTTGGGGAGATTTTCATGGGTTATACAAGGGCTCTTTTGGGGGGTCTATGATTTTTTAAGGGGTACTTTTGATCAAGTGACCTTATCAATTTTTTTAAAGGGACTAGGTGCGGCAGCTATGCAGAGGGATCAAACTCGGCTAATTTCCCGGGGCCGTGAAAGGGTTTAGCCCTTTTAATTTGACCCAATTTTAAAAAAGGTCTTTTTAATTTTAATCTAGGGTTTTCAACAGAAAAGGAGCATTAAAAGGGCAAAAAATCGCGGTTTTTTCCCCGTGCAATTCCGGGTTTCAAACACATATTCGGGTTTTTTAGAAATTTTTAAAAAAGTCATCTATGGAAAGCTTACGTCCCTGTTAAATGCGAAAAGGAAAAATTTTAAAAAAAGGCAATTGGCGTGCCTTTTTTAAAAAATTTTTTGAACGATGGTTTTAAAATTTTTTAATTTTTAAAAAAATTGGGTTTAAGGGATGCCCCTCCTTTTACACCCATTTCAAAAGAGCAACAAAAACCCCTTTTGTTTTTGGGCACAGGTGGAAAAAACATTCCCAAGTTGGCTAACCCCAACCCAAAGTTTATACAAAGCAAATTAAAATTTTATTAAAACCCTTTTTTGGGACTTTGCACAAAACAAAGGGGTTTTTATTTTGCTCCAAAGTTTTATTTTTTAAAAGCCTTTCAAGGGTGCAAATCCCTTTGGGCCTCAATTTTTTAGTATAGATTTTTTCCATTTTTAATTTTGGGTTAAAAAAAAAGTTTCGTTTAGAAAAACCAAAAAAAAAGAGAAACAAAAAGTTTTTAAGCTTTTTAAATTTTGGAAAAAAAAACGGGCAAAAGCAAGTTTTAAAATCATAAAATTTAATTTTCGTTTATTGGGGTTTGCCCTTCAAAATTTTATACTGGTTTTTTCAAAAAAATCGCAAATTTTATTTTTAAAAAAAACTATCCCATTTATTACTTTTTATTTGGGAATCTTTGCATGATGAACAATCTGTTTTTGGGTATATACTTCCAACAAGGGGAAACGCCCCGCCGGTATACTGTTTTTTAGACTTTTTCTGTATTTTTCGTGAAAAAAAAACCAAATTTTTTTAGAAAGGAATTTGGGGGACGAATGAAACTTTTTGATGCACCAGTAAAAAGAAAAAACATCGTTTTGGATTTTAATAAAAACCAATTTAAAAGTTAAATTTTCGTTTTTGAAAAAGAAATTCATTAAAAATTTTTGTTTTTTTCCAGTTATGTTTTTCGGGCAAGAAATTGAAAACAAAGTTTTGGCCCAAAGAAAGTGGAAAACCCCAAAAACGCTTTAAAAACCCACTCAAAGTTTCCCGGTGGGTGCAATAAATTTTTTTTGACAGAAGGGCAAAAAAAACTTTTTAAAAGATGCGCCCCAAGACCAAAAGAGGGAAACTAAATTAAAATTTTTTTTTGAAAGCGCCCCGCCCCAGTATGAATTTAAAACCGGGGGTTTTTTTTCCCCTGTTACTGCTATTCCACATTGTTTGCAGCGGCCCCCCCCCCGGTTTTTCGAAGGCGGCACCCGATTTTGGAAACCGTTGGGTACGGGTGCAGGGAAAGGCCCTGAAAAAAGCTACTGGGAAAAAGGCTTATAAAAAAAAAAGGGGGTTTTAAGAACACCAAAGGAAAATCCATACAATTGGGGAAACCCCCCACCGGGCCTTTTAAAAATAAAAACCCGGAAAAGGCTTATTGGGGAAAAAACCCCCAGGGGTTTTTCACCAATTTTCCCAAAATTTTATTTAATTTAAAGCGAAAAACTTATCAATTTTAAAAAAACTTTTTGAGGAGTTTTTCAAAGAGAGATCAAATTTCCGTCCAAAAACCCAAAAAAAAATGAAACGGGGATTTTTTTCTTTGTTTAAAAGCACGGGAAAAAAAACTCATTGGGTTCTTTTGCAATTTTAAACCAGGGGGGGGAAATTTTCTATTTTTGATTTTTGGATAGTCCACCAAAAGAATTCAAGCCCATATGTATCCAAACCCAAAAACAAAATCAATTTCCAAAATTTTTTTATTCCCCGCACCAAAAACAAAAAAAGTTTTAAATTATCCACCGATTTAAAAGGGGCGTGAAGTATTAAAAAGTTTCCCCCGCAAGTATTAGATTTACAAGGAAACCCCACAAAGGGGTTTTTTTAAAAAAATTTTTATTAATGGGGAAAAAACAAAAAAAAAAACGATACGTTATGTTTTTGAAAAACGTTAGCTTTTCGTTTTTAATGTTTGATTTGGGGGCACCTTTATTAGAATTAAAAAAAAAAAACCGTAGGAAAAATTTGCTTTTCCCAAAAAAGTTAAAAAAAAATAATCGAAGATGGAAAATCCCCGAATATTATTTTTTTCAAGTTTTAAGGAACCCCGGGGAAATTTTATTTCAAGTTTACAAAGGGGAAAATTTTAAAAAAAGTAATTTTTTTCCTTTTTGGAGGTTTTATAATACGAAAACGCGCCCGTTGAAGTTTTTAAATTAGGGGTTATATTCAAATTTTATGGAAAAAACCCCCAAACCATTTTTTGGGTACTTTTGTTTTCCCCCAACAAAGCATTTTAAAAATTTTGATGAAAACTTTAAAAAAAAAATTTTAAAAACGGTTTTACTTCCCCTTTGTTGAAAAAATTCTAAAAAATTTTTTGGGGGCCCCCAAGGGAACCCCCCACTCTTTGCTGAAATTAAATTTCCAAATTTTTGGTTTAAAATTTTTTTCCAATTAAATTAAAAAAATAAATTTTTTAAAGGGTCGGTTTTTTTATTATTAAGGGGATTTCATTTGTAAATTAAAAAAATTTTTTTTCGAGGATAAATTTAAAAATTTTTTAAAAAAACAATTTTTCCGTAACTTTTTAAAAAATTTTAAAAATTCTCATGAAGGAATTTCATAAAAATGGATACAATTCTTTTTTGGTTTTTAGATTTTAACCTAAAAAAATTTTCAATTTAAATCCCCCCCCTGTGTCAACAAAGGGTATTTAACGTTTTAAAAATTTGGGCCCCTGGGGCCCCCTTTTTAAAATATCATCCGGGCTTCATTGGAATACAACCACGGGTTTCCCAAAAAATTTTGACGGGGGGAAACAAAAGGTTTCAATTTAAAAAAGCCTGAACCTAATTTAAATAAACATCTTTTGTATGGTTTCCTTGGGTTTGGTGCGATCCCAAAATAGAAAAATTTTTAAAAATTAGAAACCACTTTTAGATTTTTTAAAAAAATTTTTCCGTCCCCCCGCTTTTCGCTTTGAAATTTCCCTCAAGATTTTTTTTTTTTCGAAACTCAAACCCTCATTGATGAGTATGAAATTAAAATTTAAAAAATTTTTCGCGGGAAAAATTTCCGCGATTTTTGTTACGTATACTCGGTTTTCTGGTTTTTTTTAATGGCCGGGGGCCGGTATTATATATCTTTAAATTTAAAAATGGTTGCTCCGATTGCTGTCCCCAAAAGGGTTTTTTCCCGGGGGTGACAACTTTTGCTGGAAAAACAAAGGCTATTAAATAAAAAAATTTCATCCCGTTTTCAAAGAAAAACCCTTTAAAGACTAATATAAAAAAAACAACAAACCCGTAATTTAAAGGTTAAATTCAAATTTCCCGTTGATGTCCCTCCATTGATGATACAAAAATTCCGAAAACCGGAATTTTTCCCCGATGATATATTTTAAAGATAACGATTTAAAAAAGCAAACTTTTTTCATTTTTGCCCAAAATTTAAAAATTTTAAAAAAATAATTTTAATTTTTTTTCGCAAGAGATTCAATAAATTCAAGGGGGGATTGCAAAAAATACCACTCCCCCGGAAAACCCAAACATGAATTAAAAACGTCAACAAACCCCCAAATTTAGTGGGGAATTTTTTTTTTCACCTGTTTCAGTAAAGGAAATTTTGCTTTGGGAAAATTTTTTAGTGAAAAAAAAATTGGGCCCTTTTTTCAATTTGGGGCCTTTTTTTTCAAGGCCTAATAATTCTTGGTATTTGCATATAAAATAAAACAAAGGGCACTCCCCAAATTGGGAAAAGTTTTTCAAAAACCAAATGGGGGGCCTTTCAAATTGAAAAATTTAAAATTTTTTTCAACGTTGAAAAATTTCCCTTACTAAAGGGGAAACAAAAATTTTTCGGAAAATTTCCTGAACCCAAAATTTTTTTTCTACAAATTTAATTTTAAAATTTTCCTGGGGTTTTTTGTAGATATTTATAACGTTTCAAAAAGAACATTTTTAGGGTGGGGCCCCCAAGATCCCCCTTTGAAAAGCTTTGGGAAATTTCCCCCCCGAGCCTGTTTAAAAACTGATTACGGGCCCCTGATTTAAATTTGGACCTGAAAATCTTTTAAAAAATTATTTTTAAAAAATTTGGGAAAAAACTTCCAAAAAAAAAGATTCGATAAAGGATCAATTTTTGGTGGGTGCTTGGTTTAAATTTAACTTTTTTAAAGATTAAAAATTTTAAAAGAAGGACGAAATTAAAGGAAAATTTCATAATAAAAATTCCAACATTTGTAAATATTTAAAAATCACATCCGGGTTGGAAAAAAATGAAAATTTTTTTGTTAATTTTTCCCTCCCTTTAAAATCTGGGCCCTTTTTACACAAACTGTTTACTAATGTAGCCCCTGCGGGAATAAAATCATCGTTTACATGGAAATTTTTTTAAATTTGAGGGTTACTAATCTCTTCACTGTTTTTAAAATTTCCCCCATTTCAAGAATTGTTCCGCCCCGATTAAAAAAAATTTAAATGAAAATCCAAATTATAAATTACCAATATTAACGTTCCGAGTTTTTAAAAAAAAAATCAGAAAAGCCATCGCAAAGGTTTAATAAAATTTATCAAACCTGGAAAAAATAGCCCCGCCCAAAACCTTTTTCCTCACTATAAAAATTCTCCCGACGGCGACCGGTTTTTACAAAAATCCCAACCCAAAAATTTTGGGTTTTTTACATTTTTGGGGGGAACGCCAACTTAACTTTTTTTTAAAGTGTGATGGGAATCGAAGGGGAAATTTTCAAATTAAAAAGGGGAAAAATAAATCAACCACAAGGTTACCCCCCCACCCCCCCCCCCCCCCCCCCCCCCCCCCCCCCCCCCCCTTCTTTAAACATTTGCCCCCCAAAACTTCCCCCCAATTTTTTTTTTGAAAAAACCGACTAATCCGTTAATTTTAATTTAAAAAGATTTGTAACTTAAAATTAATTTTTTCCCCTCACCGATCGTCAATAATTTAAAATTGGGTTTTCGTTTGGGGAAGTATTAAACGTTTTGTCCCCTTTTGTGAAAAGCTAACAAATAATTTGTATTAATCAGCAGCAAGGAGGGCGAGATGACAACATATTTGCGACGTAGATGGCAGCAATTTTGAGGGTGGTTATGACAATGTATTTACGACAAAATCGCTAAGGCTCCATTTGTAAAATGGGGTCTTTATTTTTTTTTTTTGGTTAAAATATGAGATTTCGTAGGAAGGCTCCATTTGGCATTCTGAGGCTTTAATCGATTTTGTCGCAAAATTTTGTAGGGTTCGCCCTCCCTGCTGCTAGGGATCTGAATCTAGACATGTTAAAAAAAAACTTGATTGGATTCTTTTGGAGACAAATAAGGGGTATTGGTCAGGGAGACCAATATTGTCTAAAACATCCAATAGGTTTCTATTCCACACAGACATGTTGCCATAATGTCAGATTTGTCCAATATAATATGGCACTGGCCTTTGGTAAGGATTGGGATTCAACTGTTTCTCCTCCTGGAACAGAGCCAGAGAAAGTCAGCCAGTTGCTGGATTGAGGCATGCAAATGGGTGATATAGATGGTTAGTTTCTTGAGATTCTTTTCTCATGACTGTATTTGTAAAGGCTGAGCATGTAGAAGAAGACAGTTGATTCAGGTTGGCCAGAATCTTCCTGTATAATTATTGGGAAAATTAGATTGGTGATACATGGCTTGTGCCCTCAAAGATGCCTTTCTGAGTCATCTTGCTATTCTGACCCTGTAATAGTAGCACTATAGGAGTGGTGGCACTGGCACACAACCACTCCCAGATGGCTGACGCTGCATCTCATGACTCAAGCTGCTGTGTCTTAAACTTGGGGGATGAAGGTGGGCAGCTACTGATTCCATCTTGTTGCCATGTGGTCAATCATCAGATGCCCTTTAAGTGTGTGAATTTGAGTGATGACCAACTGATGGAGAGGACATTCCATGTGAAGAACATGACCCCTTCTGGATTGATTTCGTGAAGCCACTGATGCAGCCAGAAAGTGTCTGAATTGTATGTTGACATGGGGATTGTATTAGAATGCCAAATCAGAATACCAGACAAGTGGTCTGGTACCTCCCTGCTTGAGGATATAGGTCACCACCAGTGTTGTTGGATCAAAAGTGTGACTGTTTTGCCACCAGTTTCGATCTTTACAGAAATCAAAGGTATTTTCTGGGTTATTGATTCATAGAGGCCATTCCACTGGTGTCGCTAATGGTAATGAAGGTCAGCAATAGTTTGGTACTCCCACCATGTGCACAGGTGTCAGTACTTTATGTTATTGCCACCTGGGGTTCTTTAGTGGGATTCCAATGGTCAGCCAGCCTGGATTGCCCCACTGAAGCAGGAATGATCAAATTTCTGGTGTGATCATGACTGCTTGATTAAGAGGATTAAAAATATGGCAAAGGCAGGCAAGGCTTGGATAACAATATGGCTGAGCTGGTTCAAATCTGCTGCCATATAATAGCTGAGGTATTTGAAAAATATTTCCCAATGAAACCCAAGTCTTGATGGAAATAAACTCGATGATTTCGAAGATTCTGGGAGCATGACCACAAGGGAATGCACCAGATTCCAGTTGGTTAAAAACTCCATGCTGAAATAGACAAAATTCTGAGATGTACAGAGGTTGGAACTGCCCAGTTCATGAAAAGGCTTGGATGATCAAGCAGACAAGGTAGTTATTCCACCTGAATAGGATAGAACTTACCATGTGTTTCTTTAAGATGCTGCCGAGGTATGCTGTTGATGTAGATGATGATGCCTGGAATAAAGAGATGGCAGAGTCCATAATGTGAGTGAAAGCCCAAGGGTTGATGACCGCCAAGGGAAGAACAGCAAGCTGATAATGGTGTGGCAGTAAATGAGGAAACTAGCAATAGAAAAGGTGGATAAAGTGTGAAAGTATACATCTGTCAGATCAAGATTAACAACATACTTGGCCAGTCTGATGAAGAGGTGGAATGACATTGTCCTCACCATCTTGGATATGGTGATGAGACTCCAGTTGATAGTGGGTCTCCACCTGCTGCTTGCATGCCAAAAGCAAGTCTTTAGTAACTCATTAAGGAATGAGGGAACAGGGAGGTCCAGTGAGCTTAACTCTTTTATACTGTCACAGTACTATTGCATGATAGGGCTTGATGTGGGTGCACATGTAACTATTGATGATTCATCACCCTAAATGTGCACTGGGTTATCATCTGGCTTGGTTTCAAGATCAAGCGGGTGGCCTTGACGACTGCTTGATCATATCTCTGCAAGACACAACCTCTCCTCTGAGTATAAATCTTAAGTACACTGATATTCGACATCGCCGGTAAAAACAGCACTGCCTGCATCACCATCCTTTCCTGCACTGTAGGCATCACCTCACTGCCAGCCTTTCTAGCACTGCCAGTATCTCTGACCTTTCCCATACTGTTGGCATTGCCCCACTACCGGCCTTTCCAGTACTGTCACTGTATATATGTTGGTTTGGCATGCACCTGTGACAGCTGCTCTAAAGCCTTGGCTGAAAAGGCATATTTTTCATCAAAATCACCAGTGAAATAATGATATGTTGCCGACTGTCTAGCTAGATGGATGGTTCTATCACTAAGATCCCTGTAAACATTGTGTTGTTGACCCATTCTGGCCAAGAGGTCTCCATGCTGGGACAGCTGGACTGCTGGCAATGTTGGGGTGACTGCTGGTTTTGGATGGATGGCTGGTGTCTGTGCAGCAGTATTATTATTATTATTATTATTTGGATTCAGCTGATCAATCATAAATCTCATGCACCCAAACTTACCAGCCCAAAGGCCATGCTGACATATGTGGAGGCTTACCCCATCTAGGTTGCCTAAAAATGGGGAATATTTGCTTAATGTTTGGCTCAGAAATGAAGACATCGTGGCTTCAACTGCTGTACCAATTGGTGCATCTTATCCAGTGAAAGATGATCCCATGCTTTATCCTCTCCATCCCCTGACATAACGGTATGTGTTGGTTACATGCGATGAACTTTAGCCGGGAATGTGTGTGGGTTCCAATGACCCCCACAAGGCTTGCCATTGAGGCTGATTTGTGGTGGAGACCTGGGATGTCAGAGGTATCCTGCCATGACCTTAATCGTCTCTCTTTCCCATCAGCCGCTCTCTGAAGTACAGCTGATCATGTTTACCAACCAAACACTGCATATTAAGCTCCTTTTCAATGCTGAACAATCTTTGTGTATGTGCATGGCATGCATGCAGTAAACTTTTCTCCTCAAATGGTACAAGATGAGAGAAGACATAACACAGAATAGCAAATCAGTATGTGACTAACTAGCTAATTGTATAAATCATCTGCATAGTTAATAGAGAAGGGACAATATGTAAATATTTTAAATCAAACCAGAGTCATGCTAGGCTTCTATGCATGGACACAAGAAACACACCTAAGTAGAAACTAGTAATATGTTAAAATTACTAGGTCACTGAAACAAAGCACTTTCGTAACATGTTATTGATGCTGTGTAACAGAAACCATATACATAACATAAACAAAACAGGAGTCATGGCAAACTTCCATGCTCTGAAGTGGCCCAAGGAATGTTTATTTATTACATGCTAAAACGACACAAGTCACATAAACTAAAGCAGAAACTAGTAATGTGTGAAACTACTAGATCGCAAACAACACTGTCTAACTAATAGATCGTCAAATTATCATATCAAAAACTAATGGCCCTATTTAAAACTAAAAAGTTGCATGCTTAGTTAACAATAATTCTATCAAAACAGCAGGAAATAAGAATAAATTAAGCATGGTTATCAAGCAACACTTCAGAATTCACTATTAAGAGCTCTATATTGGCCAGAGTAAGTGAATAAAGTCATATACATGCTAGTCCATAATGACTATGTGTAAGGTCAATGATAGCATGGTAGGATGGTGGTCCTACAAGACTAAGTCCCAACATGTGAAAAATCTCTCAAAATATTGGCAGCAATTGTAAAATAAAGTATACAAATTGCAGTAGATTGATAAATCTGCATTATCAATGTAAAATGAATGTTGGTTGGGTCTATAGGAACACAAAAATTATGACAAACATATTGATACTGTCCTGATGACAAATGTATTGCTATTGTCTTGAAGACAAATATATTTATATTGTCTTGATGAGAAATATCAATACTATCTTGATGAAAAACATATTTTTCTATCTTGATGACAATCATATTTCTACTGTAATACTGACAAATATATTAATACGGTCTTGATGGCATATATCTTGATACTATCTTAATGATAAATATATTGACACTGTCCTGATGACAAATATATTGATATTGTCCTGATGAAAAATATATTGATACTGTCTTGTCTCTTTATCTGTTAAAAGAGAATTGATAGAAATATTCATAAGAGCTGGATTTTAATAATTACTGTATGTGAAGATGTTGTACTGGTACTAAAATTATTCTACATAAAAGCTGTCAAATAGCATCATAACCACTTGTCATTTTCTTTTAGGATTAAAATTGACTTTGTCTTTTTACAAAGCTAGATAAACTTTTCAAAAGACAAAATGGCAACAGAACTAAATACAGAAAAATGCCTATTATCTAAGATATACAGACTAATATTAGTAACTGAAAGTAGACCATGCAATAGGCTTGAGAAGAATAAACCCTCCAAGTTAAAAGCAATAAGTACCTACTGGACTTTAGCAACCTCCAGGAAAAGCCTAGAAAATATTGTAACATTCGCAGCTTCTGGCTGAGATATTGCATCAGGATGATAATCAAGGCCTATATCACAGATGCTGTCAAGTGTCTGAAAGTATTAACTGGACATAAAGCGTGTTAGAAGCTAATACAATAATATGAAATGTAATCATGTTCAGGGCTGCTCAATTTAAATGCATATAGTACCCATGGAAGGTAGTTTTTAACAAATAAATGATAATGTGCTTTGATTACTGAAAAAAAAGTTTGGGTGCATGGGATTTACGATTGATCAGCTGGATCAAAATAATAATAATACTGATTACTGCCATGAACCAAAAATTTAAAGACTCAACAAAAAAATTTAGCCACATATTATACAGATGCCCTTCCTTTTTGTTTACTGTGTTTCATTCTGAAAGATCAATAAAACTATTTGATAAATCAATGTTATTTCTGTAATGTGGTTACAAAATTAGCTTTTACATGTCAGTTTTATGTTCACCTTTAAAAAAGAGAATTATATAGCATTTTATATTGTGTGTGATTTGGATTTTTAACGCAGCTTTAATAATTTTTTAGTCGTATTGCTACAATGTCTACAGTTTAATAATGATATCGAGCACTGGGGCATCATGCCACAGACATATAGCATCATGTCCCACCCAGTCACATCATCCTGACACCAGACTGACCAGTCCTAACACTAACCTTTTAATATTGAGAGCCAATCAAGGCAACACCATTTTTATAAGACTTTAGTCTGACTTGACCAGGCTTTGAACCCACAACCTCCCACATCTAAGGTGGATGCTCTAACCATCAGTCCACTGGAGCAGTTAATTTTTTATTGTGTCAATGTCCATGTATCTAAATGGTATCCAGTAGCTAATTTTCACTCACTATTTTAAATCTAGAAGATGTAAGATGAGAAAGAATAGAAAGAATGAGACAAATCATAATGTATTCAAATGCTGTTTTTAATGACAATGAAAGAAAGAATAAGAAATTAAACTATAAATGAAAAGTAGATTTAATATCTCTTCAAGTGAAACTTATCAAAATATTTTAATCCTCTTGAAGCCAAATTTCATTCCATCCTTGCATGTTTAATCCAAATGACCAACATGACTAAAATATTGAAGCTATTGCTTCAGGCACAATTATTGATGCAACAGTGTATAGACACCAAAAACAATCTAGTACTGAAGCTCACACATTATTGATTTTCAGATAAAACCACTTAATCAAAATCAGGTGACTCAAGTTGGTCAGTACACACAAATGTTTGTTGGGTAAATAACTCTGAAACTGTTGAATTAAACATGTCTAGCACAATAAAAGCAACAGATTATTAAGTCTCAATTTTTATGATTTTTCATGTGAGCTGCAACTATTCATTCAACATGAATTTGCTTCAATGAAAATGTTTTAAAGTTCAGTTTAATGGTTGAAGTTGGTTTGTACTTGAGGCTAGCACAAACAATGAAGTGATTCCATGGTTTTTTAATTAAGTTTCCATCTTGGCACCTTGATGGGCTCTGAAAACATAAAATGTTAACACTGCTTGCAAACTGTATTGAACAAGGGGCAGCTTGTCATGCATTTGGTTCATTCACATATTGAATGATGACATTATCCAAACAACTGGGATCTATGCTGAATTTTACATCTCTTAAGTCACTGTGTTAATGCCATTGTCATCAGAAAGTAATTAATGTTGCAACTATATGATCAGTTGTTGTTGTTGTTGTTGTGGGGTTTTAACGCCATTTTTCAGCACAAGATAGGCTATACATGGCGGCCAGTATTAATGCTGGAGGAAGAACCCTGGAAAACCCAGGGAAGAACCACCAACCCACGAGAAGCTACTGGCAGGCTTTCTCACTTACCCACGTTAGCTGAGTCTGGACTCAGAGGTGAGACAGAGGTGAGATGGCAGTGATATGTAACGGTCAGCGCTTCAGACCACTTGGCCACTTGGAGCTCCTACTATGATCAGTGTTTTAAGGATGTGATCATACACATGTATTTAAAAACTAAATTAAATTTCTAAGTGATGTTGGCTGCATCAACTCCCTTTAATGGTGAGTGAAAGTGATTTAACTTTACAGGCATTTGACCCGACTCACACAAGTGGTAGTCTACTTTATCCATAGAAGCAACTGTCATTTGTTTGCCACATAGTTCTGTTCTTTAGTATTTTTTGTTTTGAAGTATCTGATTTGATTAATACAACTGGTGGCAATACTTTAATAAATAAATACCAACTAACAGGTCTTTCACCGCGATGCCCATGATCACTTCCATCATAACCTAATTAAGGAAAATGTACTGGGTATGTTTTGACCTCCAAGTTGTGGAAGTGTTACAATCAATTAAAAGCTGACTTGCATTGTATTATCATTTTATTCTTTAATGTTATCATGTTAGTCTTTAATGTCAAATGAACTAAAGACAAAGTTAAAAGCCATAAAAATCCTACCTGTTAGTGTTTACAGTCATATGTTGGGTTAACTTATTTTAAGTGACTGTTCAAATACTGTACATACATGTAATGTAATTAAAGTAACTAACTTTAATCAGTGGTTTATAATATATACATTTGTATATGTTGTCAACAATAGGAATGAAACAAAGCAAAAGTCATAATAGGCACAAGAAAAGCTTTTTTCCAACATCGTTCATTATGGATAAGTGAATTCCAATGTTTATAGTGAACTTAAAATACCCAAATTGTCACATAGAGGTTTGCTCAAATTTATCCAAACCTTGCAATGAAATCACAAAATAAGCATTTAATATAAATTTTTACATTTTTTAGCCCTTTTATCTGTGAATAAAGAATCTTGTTTTGATACAAATATACAATAATACAAAAATAATGTATCCACTTTCACACGTTGCTCATACACGTGACATCTGCTGATACCACTTGGAGTAATATTTTAAATGATCTTTTTAGAGATTGCATTTATTAAAAATAAACTGCATTACAAAATCAGCTTAATTCTTATTGACAATTATTCAGTGGTTGACTGATTATCCAATCAGTATTCAACTACTTAACTTGCCCCACCACCACTGGTAATGTCCATCCCTTTCAGAGATCCATCAGTAAATAGCCTCCTCACATAGGCCATGTTCTATGGTTTTAGACCTCACTGTGTGGGAATTATTGAAGGAGAGCAGTATCCAACTTACCAAACTCCCCATCAAAAATCTGTCAAAAATAAAAAATCAATCTCTGCCTGAATACACGTGCCCATCTGAAACACTATGTATGTACTGGGCTGAACAATTTTTTTTTCAACTTCTTGACCAGAACATGCAATTTTAAAATATTTACTTGTCCCACCAACATTTTCAGTTGTCCCAAATTTTTCAATTTCTTGCCTAGAATAAATTAGATGTATGCATTTTAATCCATTAAACAAAACCCCCAAAGAAATAACAATTTACATATGTCATTTCTTTCTCCAATACAGTAGCATCTGTACTGACATCTACAAAAACAGAAGAGAATTTACTTGGAATAAGACCTCCTCTAAAGTCAACTCTCATGATCTGATGAATTGACAAATCAGTCTCATGCTCTGTGTTTCTTGTTATAATTTGTACCAATTTTAAAACCATTTTTCTCTTGAAGAGAACACAGCATTTCCATGTGCTATGGTGTAAGTTTTGTAAAAGAGAACACTCGTTTTACTTTACTTTCTTTTCATTTTCCTTTTCTTTTTAAAATAGCCATTTCTAGTGGAGTTAGCAGATGTAATTTCTGCACATGCTGGCTTAGGTGTGATGCATATACTGTATGATACAGGATTTATGAGGTCCAAAACTGTTATAAAACTTGCTTGATTAATTTCTGAATTTGTCAGTTTCACTGGCAAATATAGTGCATAAATTTCCAACACATCATTTTGGGGATTCTGTTTTCAATAACTGCAAAAGAAATATCCTTCCAAGTCAATGAATTCAAGCCTTGGAAAATGATTAACCCAATGTGGCTCAAATTGTCTTTGTCTCTTAGTCAATTCATGTATAGAATTTTTGGCTGTCAGAAAGTGTGGCTTATGCCTCTTTGGAGTTATCTTATGATTATAGTGCCCTATGTTTTTTTAATTCCTTTTTCACATGACTTTTACTTTGCTGAATCATCATCATTAATTTTTTTGTGAATTAAACAATTTAGTAAACTTATTTTATTCAAAGAGAAAAGATCACCTCATTTAACAATTACTTCAACAAAAGTGACCATAACATGCATTTTGTCATTTAAATGCAAACACAAATTTACATGATAAAGTTGATCCTCTGTATAATCAATAATAAGTGTCAGTCAAGTGATTTTCATTTTATATTGTTTACTAGGAGGATTGAAATCAAATGGTGATCCACCTATGAGTATCTGGGTTGAAAAAACACAATATAACAAAGTCACTTTAAACATTGCTAATCTGTCATAATGGATGTTTGGTCAAAAATGTTTTGATAGACTGATAATTTGGTTGCTTAACTTATGCAGTCAAGAAAATAAAATTCCTTGCACATGGGACAGTTATAAAAGATCATTTACTATTGTATAACATGATGTGAATGAATAAATGGAGATGTGGATTCAAGCATTTAGTATGTCCTGAGGCAGGAATGGCAAGGTAAAGGTATATCAAGTGATTAGAGTATGAAAATTTTGCACTTGTCTGACTTGTTTTAAATAGGAAAATGTAACTTTTCCAACTTGAAAAATGCAAAGTTTGGGATGCCGGGGAAAAGGATTTTATCAGCCATAATGTATGCATGTATCATTAATATAAGTGCTGTGGCAAACCAAGAGGTCCCTATGGCATTTGTTGCCATGCTTATAAACTGAACACAAAAAAATCACAACAAAAAAAACTTACAATGCGGGTAAGGAAGTCCTGGACCTGTATTACTTTTGTTCTATCTTTAGACTCGGACAGAAGAACACACCATATTGAACTCACTTTCCTGGCATTCAACTTAAAAACTGGGATCATCTCTGAATAGGAAACAACATATGCATTTGTTATAGTGGAGAAGTTACAGAACCTTTGAATTGCCAGAAATGTTTGCAACTAAATGAAATAAGACATATTTAATTAGAAAAGTGCTGATCAAGGAATAGGACTGACTTTTAGATAGTAATCATGTCCACCATATCCCAGCATTCAGAATATATTTCATTTTAAAATTATTAACTCCACTTGTATGCGCTACATTTTTTCATTTACATTGAAAAGCCTATTACTTTGTGTGGAATCAGTTATGGTAATAATTGTAGTAGTAAAGATCATTTTAAAACTTAATTAGATTTAGCTTGGCATCCAAGCTGCAGAGGATAGGAGTCAAACTTATAGCTGATAATCTGTTTTGCTGAATTAATCATGTTCATGTTGTGGCTCCCGAAATTTCATATACATCAGGGGTCAAGCTAGACTTAAATTTTAGGGAGAAGTGACTTCTCCTTTGGTCAGAACAGGGAGAAGTGGGAGCTAAACAGGGAGAAGTGGGAGTTAATCAGGGAGAAGTGAGACCGAAACAATAAACACGATATATATATATATATATATATATATATATATATATATATATATATATATATATATATATAGAGAGAGAGAGAGAGAGAGAGAGAGAGAGAGAGAGATGCATTATCTTATTTTAATGTGCTCTATTTCTTGGTATGCTTTTAACAGTTTTAAGCAATGCCTTATTTTCAAGTTGAAAAATATGTTATTTGTGAGTATCAATATATTTTGTATGCATATAAAAAATTATATTCATATCCATTCTATTCATACTTAGTACATGTGTTTTTGAATTGAAGTAAATGCAGTGTATTTTGGCTGTATGACTTAAAAATCACATCTGAAGCTATACATTGTAATGAATTTTCACTGATAGAAGTAACAAGATTAGAGCCTTGTAACTGCAAGTTGGTAAAAATGCTTATTAAACTACCACCTAATTTTTTTTTTTCTTAAGTTTTTCCAAGAATTTGTCTTGCACAGAGCAAGTGCATCTATTTTTAGATGGGGGGCTTTTCTCTAACTACACACTTTCTTGCTTCGTTACAAAAATCCATTAAAAGTTCTGCATATTTATGGTTTGTCTACCTACTAGTAATAATCACATGGATTGGTTAAATATTATTTGCTTCATTACTATATATATATTTTTTGTATTTTCACAGTTTAATGAAATGGTAAAACAAATACGCAATGATGTTTGCCATTAAAATTTCATTTATGGTTTCAAACTGATTTTATACAGAAAATATGCAAATAGGGCAGTTAAAATCTCCATTTATTAAAAATAGGATATAAATAAGAAAACTCTCTTCACCAATCATATTTTTAAAAGCAAATTACTATTTGCATATTGATGTTTTAATTTCGAAACAGAATTTGGTATAATTTCATCATAGCACTGTAGACTCAACTTCATGAAATTATACATGATATCTTGTTCTGGAAAAGGGTTTATGGTTAGTTAGCTATTAAAACTTGCATGTGAATGTGCAAGAATTTCTTTGTCACCATAAGCTGATTGGTATCAACACCATGTAAATACATTTGACCTTGGCACTGGCTACAGCAAGGGGGCATCTTACTCTGGCCACTAGAGTCATATTACATCCGAAAAATCAGAGGGCAAAGTCGTTTTTGCTTTCATAACAGAAGAAGGCGAAGTTCACGCTTCTCAGGCGACTTTTTTGCCCACTTCGCCTGGTTGTGTGACCCCTGATACATGTATTTTTCTCATACATGAAAAAAATTCTTAACAGTATGAAAAAGATTTCAAAAGTTTAATATCATTCTGGAGAAGAGATTGCTTATGAATAATACAAGAAGATCATAGCAAGGCTCCTGAAATTTTTTATATATTTTTCGAGTACATGAAAAAATATATTTTCTTCAAGTACGAAAAATAATGAGTAAAAAGTTTATTCAGGGATCGTATAGGGTTTTGCCAATACCACAAATTGCAATGTTTTTTCCTTATTGGCAGCAAAATATACCATCTGGCAATTTTTTATTTTATATTGGTGACATTGTTGGCTTTTTAAAATTCAGAGGTCCCATAAAATAAAACCACAAACTTGATATACAATATACAATCTATTGTTAATATGAATAAACAAATTCTTTGTCCATTCTGACAATCCATCTTAGCAGTGCATTGTTATATCATAATCCATTTATGTTGACATCTAGCATGAGTACTTATGTTTTGAGATATCCACATTATTTTTGACATTTCTGGTAGCAGAGATCAACCAGATGAGGCATTATCTCATAATCTATCTTTTGTTCGATTTTTGGCTGCTCCCTATTAATTTATATATTTACATAAATTGACATTTGTATCTGGATGGTAAGTAAAAATTCCCTTTTCTT
Source organism: Potamilus streckersoni (assembly GCA_016746295.1). Classification (NCBI taxonomy): domain Eukaryota; kingdom Metazoa; phylum Mollusca; class Bivalvia; order Unionida; family Unionidae; genus Potamilus; species Potamilus streckersoni. The sequence continues at coordinate 212,014 of JAEAOA010000193.1, forward strand.
TTCATTCAGAATTAAATCCTTCAGAACACATTTTCTAAAGTAATCCCTGTCATCAGACCAGAACACCTGCATCTCTGTCATCTGATGACCCTTTTTAAATTTCTGTTGCATGCATGGAAGGAAGCATCACTCTGCTACTACAAATGTAGACAAAACAACACCCCCTAACCTAATATCTTCCTTGTTGGTCTATTCAATAGTCAGGCATGAATAGTAACTACAAACAACCTAATGATGGCCAATTCCTTTTTTAAAAATATACCAAGGTAAAATAGTTTGCTAAAATTTCAAAGAAAACATATTACCTCTGAAGCCCAAATTGTTATAAAAACATACTAAGCAAATGGAAAAAACATCAGTTTCAATCGTGCAATACAATTATTTGATGTTGCCACCACAATAAAAAATAGGCATTTGTTTGGTTCTCCAAAGCTCTCCTTTAGCTGTGATTTCAATAATGCATGCACACTTTATCAAAGAAAGCCAACTACAATCTTTAATAAAAACAAAGAACCTTTCTTCAAAGGAAGTTAGTACCAAACTTAAATAAAAACAATGGAATCTGACAGATTGTTTCATTTTCTAACGTGACAGGAATATGTTTACTGTGCCATGAAAGTTTTTTGAAGGAAAAAAGTTTATGCTTACAAATGCTACCAACGGCAGCTTAAAATGCAAACTAACTTCTTTCGATTTAGGATGTAATAAAAACCAAATGATTGCAATTAGTGTTGATGACACTCAGGTTTCAGTTTGGTACTTAACATGGTCATTTTTTTTGTCTTATTTGTCTGTATGTTTGTTCCTACACTTAAGTCTAATTTTATTCATGGTTTAGTTCTATGATTTGTACATGCAAGTTGTACTTTAAAGCATAAATAAATGCAAAATTATAACATGAGGCAGAACACCTAATGTTACAATCCAATTTTGTGTACATTCTACCTGTGAAACCTGAGGCATAAAAACTTAATGTAACAATTAGATTCCTAGCACATTAAACCCATGAAAATACGAAGCTTGGTACCTACCACTACAATAAGATCCCCAGTACAAAACCAGGGCAAATGAAGCTGTAAGCATCAGTCTCCAATCTGAATCATTCAAGAGTCATGGGATCAAGCAATTAATCAAGCCTTTAGTGAAAATCAAAGAGTTTAAAGGCCAGTGTAGCTGCAAATAAAATGTCAGACAAAACTGCAGAAATAAAGGCACTCCCAATCCTAAGTTTTCATTGCAGCATACACTCATCCTGAAGAACATGTACAGACATTTTCTTGGCAAGTTCAATTCACATACCCATAAGCACCTTAGGACCAAAAGCTGGGTTCCACAATTTTCTCATATTATGATGTTCTTCACCATTCACAAACAAAATGGCTTTTCCAATTAGTCTTTGAAGACCACTGCAATGAAAATAAAGCTGAAAAGTTTAATGCTTTCATGCTTTTTTCTCATATTCAAAAATGTAATTCAATATACTATATGCACTCACTTATGAGATCAACAGCAAAATGAACAGAACCATATTGCAAAATGTGTTCAGCAAGATCTGGGTTTCTGCAGTTTGTCTAGAGTAGTCAGTAGAATAAACATAGACCACGATGTACTGGCACATTATGTGCAGACACATTTTAAGATGGCATATCAGTGTTATGTTTTTCACAGTTGGGCTCAACAAATGGTGGTGAATTTTCTATCCCATATTTACTCTTACATAAAATACATTAAACTGCAAATAGCATACACCCAGAATTGCCTTCATATAATAATGTGGTGACAGATTAGGGCCCATGCTGTCACATTGAACACTAAATAGAATATCTAGCATACACCCAGATCTTCTTTCAAAAATGATTTTGTGGCAGATTAGGATCCGTGTTGTTCACATCAAACACTAAATAGAATATACAGCATATACCCAGATCTGCCTTCATATAATGATGTGGTGGCAGAACTGGGTGTACTTAGGACTGAAAATGAACAGCATGGAACCTGATATGCCAGCAAGTTATAATTATGTGAAGGCAGATCTAAATGTACAAAGGGTTGAAAGTGATCTGCATTGACCATTCTGCCAACACAGCATCAATATGAAGGCAGATCTAAATGTACAAAGGGTTGAAAGTGATCTGCATTGACCATTCTGCCAACACAGCATCAATATGAAGGCAGATCTAAATGTACAAAGGGTTGAAAGTGATCGGCATTGACTATTCTGCCAACACAGCATCAATATGAAGGCAGATCTAAATGTACAAAGGGTTGAAAGTGATCGGCATTGACTATTCTGCCAACACAGCATCAATATGAAGGCAGATCTAAATGTACAAAGGGTTGAAAGTGGTCGGCATTGACTATTCTGCCAACACAGCATCAATATGAAGGCAGATCTAAATGTTCAAAGGGTTGAAAGTGATCGGCATTGACCATTCTGCCAACACAGCATCAATATGAAGGCATATTTAAATGTACAAAGGGTTGAAAGTGATCGGCATTGACCATTCTGCCAACACAGCATCAATATGAAGGCAGATCTAAATGTACAAAGGGTTGAAAGTGATCGGCATCGACCATTCTGCCAACACAGCATCAACATGAAGGCAGATCTAAATGTACAAAGGGTTGAAAGTGAATAGCATTGACTATTCTGCCAACACAACATCAATATGAAGGCAGATCTAAATGTACAAAGGGTTGAAAGTGATCGGCATTGACTATTCTGCCAACACAGCATCAATATGAAGGCAGATCTAAATGTACAAAGGGTTGAAAGTGATCGGCATTGACCATTCTGCCAACACAGCATCAATATGAAGGCATATTTAAATGTACAAAGGGTTGAAAGTGATCGGCATTGACTATTCTGCCAACACAACATCAATATGAAGGCATATCTCAATGTACAAAGGGTTGAAAGTGAATGGCATTGACCATTCTGCCAACAAGGCATCAATATGAAGGCATATCTGGATGTATGTTGTTTATTACTCCAAGGATTTAAATTGATCAGCATTGACACTGACATGCTAGCACATTATGTGAAGACATACCTGGCTCTAGTTATTATCAGCAAAGTGCATCATAGATGGTATATCTAGTTAATTTTCTCTTAATTAGAAAAGAGTGCTCAAAAACTAGATTCTCTTTTATTGGTTGAGAGAATATCTAGCGAAAATCTCTTATATTTTTATTGCCAAACAGTTTACACCTTTATGCATAGATCATAAAACATTTCAATTAAAACTATACATCCAACTGAGTTTTTCTGCTTATATTTTTTAATTTAAAAAAAAACTTTGGATAGAGTGGGTGCAATGATGTATAAACATGATATTTTTATATATTATATACAGTAATCTAAGTGATATCATGCATAAAACATGGCTTTCACACACTGGCAAACTTGGTCAAAATTATATAGGAATAAGAATGTAGATCATACATGTTTTTTTCTCACCCATCTGAATGAGAAATGAAGCAAATTTACAAAAACCTAATTCTTGTATCCTGGGTCAACTGTCCTTGGTCATCATGTTTCATGACAACATAAGATAACATAATGCATTTTAATGATGTTATAATGCCAGACATGACAGGTGTTCTGCACACAAATCAAGTCGTATAAAAGGGAATAATTATTTTGTTCTTTTTTAAAAACTGGTTAATGGAGGATGTCATCCAGGTACCCTGCCATTGTTGTGGATGACATTGACTGGAACAGTGAGACAACACATTCTATGATTTGGGAAAAAGCCCAAGGGCTGATGTTGAGTGGAAAGCAAGAATGGTGAATTAATAAATGGTGTCATGGTAGTTAAAACAGAAAGATCTGGGAGATGGGGTGGATAGGGTTGTGAAAATATGCATTGGTCAGGTTGAGACTGATGGCATTAACTTGCCCTTTCTGACAGATTGACTTCGCCATCTCTATCTTGAACTTTGGAGGTGCAATGAATAGGCTGAGGTGACTCAAGTCAATGATGGGCCTCAGCTTTCCATTTGCTTATTGAATTGAAACAGCCTTGAATCAAAACCAAAGACTGTGGCTTTTGCACAATCTCCTCAACCTGCTTTGAAAGGAGCAACCGTATCTTCTACTTAAGGAAGGCATCCTTTTGCCTGGATTTCTGTAAAGAAGGGAAAGAAGGAGAGGGGAGGGGGTTGGATAAATGAAACATGAGGCCCCTCCAAAATGATCTGGTTCACCTACCCATTTTGAGGGAAGAGGGAGATCCAGCAAGCCTGAAAATGCAGGAGTTGGCTGCCCATGTGTAGGCTGTGTGCAGTGGTGGGGAGGGTATGCCAGTGCTTACAGTTTGGAGGCTTGACAGCGGAGAAGGTCTCTGTATGATCACCTATTTTCATGATTGCTGTATTTGAAAGATAGTGGAGCTTCTTTCCTAACATAATATTGTTGGGAAATCTATTCCAAGGAGAATCCAATCAACAAAAATGCTTACAGTTTGGAGGCTTGACAGCGGAGAAGGTCTCTGTATGATCACCTATTTTCATGATTGCTGTATTTGAAAGATAGTGGAGCTTCTTTCCTAACATAATATTGTTGGGAAATCTATTCCAAGGAGAATCCAATCAACAAAAATAACCTTCAGTGTAGCTAATCTGAATAAGTAAGGATGTTTCACATGCTTTAATAAAATTATCCACAGTTTCATTAAAATATATGGAGAAAAAGATATGCTATAGTATTAATAAAAGAGTGTTGAAAAACAAAAGTTTCACTATCAGTCCATTAGCTCAACAGACATATGTGCAATTTTTACTGCAAAATTGTCCAAACTTCTTCACTATTTAAAGTTGGTGAAATATAAATTTCTAACCAAAGTTTTAATCCTGTATATGACAAAATTAATTAAAAATTCTTTTGCTGTTCATGTGAAAAAATTTCATCATTCTAAGGACAAATGAAATCACAAGACTGTTCAAGAATGGTTCCATATCAGAATGCATATTCCAATGCCTACTGTACAAGATATAATGCACCAAACAAAATGGATTGGAATTTACATTCCAAACTGTGCAATCTAACAAATGCATACATCATTGAGGGAACCTATTGTCCTGCTATGTAATGTATGTAAAGCATACAACAAAAAGACATGAACCCATGTTTATGCATGACTTTTAAACAAGCTACCCATCCCTAATTGAAGACTATCACTTTACATTACAAGTTCCCCTATCCCTTATTGCAGACTGTATGAATGACTTTTAAACAAGCTCCCCATCCCTTATTGAAAACTGTATCATTTTACATTACAAGTTCCTCTATCCCTTATTGAAGACTGCATCACTTTACAAGTTCACCTATCTCTTATTGAAGACTGTATCACTTTACAAGTTTCCCTATCCCTTATCCCTTATTGAAGACTGTATCACTTTAAATTACAAGTTTCCCTATCCCTTACTGAAGACTACATCACATTTCAGAGTGAATGGCTTTTTTTTTAAATAAGATGAATTGAGAATCTCATCAAGGCATTCCTTACTCAATAATGCATCACTTCACATTGCAAATGTTTATAGTATGAATTCTGTATCTAGGTACCCCTTATGCAAGACTATCACTTTACATTGTAAATGGCTTGTTCATATGATGAAATTGTTATCTAGGTAACTCTTACTCAAGACTGCATCACTTTATATTGCAAAAGGCTTTTTTATAGGATTCGTTCTCTATTAAGTACTTCTTACTCAATGCTGCATTACTTTACATTGTAAATGGATTGTTTGTGAGATGAATTCCCTATTTAAGTAGTAACAATCTTGCTCCTACTTAACATGATTTGTGAAAAATACAAGCTAATGCACATGGTTATGTCAGTTAACTGAAAATTATAATTGTAAACAAAAACAACTTGAAAAGTGTCATAAATCATCATCCATTATCTCACAAACTGTATGCTGATGACACCCAAATATACAAATCTAGTCATCCAAATGAAGTTGAAGCTACCATCCAAGGTGTAGAGAAGTGAATTTCCGATGTGAAATCATAGATGACATGTAACAAACTGCAGATGAATGATGATAAAACTGAAGTCATTCTGATTACAACACAGACTTTCTCATTCGGATCCTTTACCAAAGACAATAAATATCAGCAACACCAATATTATATTCACAGTTAGTATGAAACCTCTATGTTTCTCTTGACACCACTCTATCACTGCACCAACATGTCATGAACATATGCAAGGCTGCATATTTTGAGCTAAGACACATCAGCTTCATTCGAAAGTATCTTTCAGTTGATGCCACTAAAACACTTGTGTGTTCCTTAGTACTTTCAAGACTGGACTATTGTAACTCAATTCTGTCTGGTTCATCTCAATATCTGCTCCAGAAACTTAAAAAAGTTAAAAACACAGCTTCTCAGAACATCCTTAGAGTACCACGATCAGAGCACGCCTTTCCTCTGCTCTCTACCCTACACTGGTTACCCATACTATAAAAAATTAAACACAAAATTTGTTCTCTGTGCTACGTTTCACTGACAGGCTCCAGTCCAACATACCTATCCAACCTCACCCATGTGTACACACCAGCAAGATACTTATGCTCCTCTTCTGACACTTGTACTCTCATTATTCCAACTGTGAATATGAAATAAAATGGACAGTGCTCTTTTCCATACCAGAGACAAGCAATGTGGAAGGAATTGCCCACTGCACTTAGACACAGTGATCTCATTCAAGAGCAAGAACAGACTTAAAGACCTAATGGTATTTCCTTATAATGTTTCCTTACCTTCAAATTTTACAGCATGTTTTTATGTTTCTAATTTCGTGACATTTGTTTTTAGTTTTTATTTTGTAATCATTATGTGTTTTTTTTAAATTCTAATTAAGAGTTGTCAAATGGTGTAAAGGACTTAAGAGTTTCTAAAGATTAGGTGCTATACAAAGTCCTCATTATTATTAATATATGTTAGCATAACAATTTATGACCATCAGTGACCTTGGTCAAGAACAAGGATATAAAGTCTTTATCAGGGAAAACAGGATAAGCAAGATATAGCTGTCAAATATAAAGAGGAAAATCATAATGACTGGAATTCAATTGTTTCCATTTAATAATGTTACCTCCTAGATTTAACCCTCTCAAAGTTTTTGGAGTTAGTTACAAGAATGTGATGAAATGCTTGTGGATCAGCTGTTAGAACCCGCTCTTGTCCATTCAGGTAATAGAAACGGATTGTCAAAGAGTTCAATTCTGTCATCCATCTGAAATTAAACATAAAAACTCAAACTGAAACAGAAATTAAGAAGCTTTCCATCTTGCCTGTTACAAGTTTAACTTTATGTTTACCTATGACATTCTTACTAATGTCCACCTGGGACTTCAGAGCAGAACTTGATGTGAAGTCATTTTTATTTAATTCAAAAAGGATAAAAAAAAATTTACAAACAATTTAACAGAAAAACTGTACTGGATAGGCAAATAAACAGAGAATAACACTATTTCCCACATTCTGCAACATTTATTCTTATATAACAAAATCTTGTGTTTGATGATGCAAACGTTGGTTCAAAACAAATTCTTTTAATAACTTTTGATTGACAAAATTAAAACTTTTTATCAGGCATTTATGTGAACATTTATCTATATAAATCTTTACATACATATAGTCACCATGCTTCTTTAGTCAATTTAGAAAACCTGCTTGAATTGATTCTTGGGTCATTCTGGGGATCACAAATTATGTTTTAGAAAGAGACATCTTACAAAGTCTGTGCCTGGAGCCCAGGGGATACCAAAATGGTTGGTCTGGGCCACCACATTACACCCAGGCAACTTAGCAAGCTACAACATAGCTTAATGGCTTTTTGTACATTTTTTTCAAAATCAATGTTTAAAATATGCTACACAGTTAATTACCAGTTACTCAAAAAATCCAAAGAAGTCTAAAACTAAACAGTTTCATATTAAGGTGCCTTCCTGGGCCAAAGAATATAAGCTGGACTACCCAGCTGTCTTCTTGGTAGGCCACTGGGATACTATCCAAGTTTTGAAAATGACTGGCAGCCAGATGTCAGTCTATCTCAACTAAAATCTACATAATGTATTGTCCGATGATTAGACATGTTGAATGAAAGGAATCTCTTGCTTAATTAATTCCATGTCACCCACATTTTTTTCCTGACATCTTCATCTTCAACAGAATAAATAATGTTTCATTGGTTTTATCCAACGATATCACTAATGTTGCTTTGAAAGGTTTCATACTTCTGATATGTTACTGTATTAAATATTAAATACAACTTCACACGAATTATATCCCATCATTATGTCATAATAGAAATGATATATCAAAAATAATGTGTTGAGTCAAATGTTGAATGGAATCTTAATCTGTACTCAGATCAAATACAATTTTTGAAAAATTGTTGATTTCACTCCTTCTGGAGGAAAATGTTTATATAAAAAAATTCATCTGAAATGATATATCATTAAGATTCTCTACTGCACCTGTTACAATTACTTTCTGATTACAAATTCATCTCTGGTTAAATTCTTACATACCTAACTGCATTAGACATAGCTTCTGCTCTTGTGGCCTCTAACATGTTACCTACTATAGGTCTATATGGCTTCCCTGGGATCTGAAAGAAAACATGTCACCCACTATAAGTCTATATGACTTCTGTGGGAATCTGAAATAAACATGTTACCTACTATAGGTGTATGTGATTTCCTTGGGATCTGAAATAAACACATCACCCACTATAGGTCTATATAACTTTTTGGGATCTGAAATAAACATGCTACCCACTATAAATCTATATGACTTCCCTGGGATCTGAAATAAACATTTTACCCACTATAGGTCTATATGACTTCCCTGGGATCTGAAGAATACATGTTACCCACTGTGGGTCTATATGGCTTCCCTGGGATCTGAAATAAACATACTACCAACTATTGATCAATATGGCTTTTCAGGGATCTAAAATAAACACAATACCCACTATAAATCTATAAAGCTTTCCTGGGATCTGAAAAATACATGTTACCCACTACATGTCTATATGATTTCCCTGGGATCTGATATAAACATTTTACCCACTATAGGTTTAAATGACTTCCTTTAGATCTGAAACAAATTAATGTGTTGATTCTACCTGGAAAATATCTGCTCCTGGACAATTATTTTTAACATTAGCACATATTTTTTAAACTATTGACAATTAAAAGGAAAACATACAGTTCACATCAAAGGTGATGTAATTCAAACTTTCATTTTCCACTTTGATTTTTTCATTAAATTAAGTCAGCATCAGTCTAGAAAGAACATACATTTCCTGGATAATTGACACATTTAAGTGTTACAAGTCTATGCTCTTAAAATAAGTAACAGAAAAGAGTGAAGACAACAAGCTTTGTAAAATTTAACAAAAACTTATTGTCCTAGAATAAAAGGTGAAAAATTAAGAAAAAAAGAACTTACAGTTTTACAAATTAATCTAGAAATAATCCAAGAATTAAAAATAGAAGTCCTAGTAATAAAAAGTCCTGAATGAAACTGAGTTCGAGTCCTAATGAAATCCAAAATGGAAGGCAATGACATCTATTGTGTTCAGCAAAGTGCCGCTGTGTCAAGTCCTTTGTTGAATCACAGAAAATATTATTCCAGTTTTAAATTGAGTATAACTTCCTATAAATGTCTTTTTCCAAGATTTTTTCATAGCACTTATGTATTTTCAAGGAAAATAATCACTTGAATTCAATAATTTGAAGAAAATAAAAATTCAACCCAAACTGATCACAACATAATAACAACTTAAAGTCTCAATTGTTTGGAAACCAACTAAACAAACTTCTATCAAAAACAACAATTATAAGCTAATTAAGATGCAAAACAGATTCCTGAATGAGGGTCAAAAGTTCATTTTTCTGAAAAATATAGAAGTCTGTAACAGCAGATACATGCTACTTGTCACATAATCCATGCATGACCTTGACTTAATGATTCTTACTCTTAGAAAGAAAAAAAAAGTTGTTTACCAAGACTGTCACTGATTTTGAAATGAGATCAAAATTAGATACAGTTTTTATATTATTAGTTGTTTATCAATGAACTAAAAACAAAATAATAATCAGGTCAAACAGAACTGAACTCAAATTCTGGACAATGTCAAATCCAGTAAACAAATTTACATTACAATAGTATGTAATGGAATTTAAAAATTTAAAACTAACAAACAAATAATTAACTTATATATATATATATATATATATATATATATATATATATATATATATATATATATATATATATATATATATATATCATTACATAATACTAGTTCCTCCAGTTAAGTGGTCAGAAAATGTACTCAACAGCTGAAAATTTTACTTGCCATTTTCAGCAAAGGGAGTAAGAAGTGTATCATGAATGAAGGATTTTTAACCATTGTCCAGCAATTACAGCACTTAAGATATCAATCATAAATTATGTACAATCAAATCAGTGTATAAAAAAACTCAGAAGAGTACCATGTTTATGTTGGATATATCACCATATTCTGATCTGCCATTGCATTATGTACTAGCAGTGTTGGGTCTATGCAGTTTGTTAGGATAATTTGGTAAAACAAAACAACATTGACCTTGATCTGCCAGTATACTGAAGTAGTATTTAGAAACAGGTAATTACATATGTAAATTTTTAATAATTTATTAATATACTGTATTAATGACCTAAGGAACTTTTCCTTTATAAATGTATACAGGTGGTCTTTGTTACATGATTAACTGATAATGTCAATGTCATTATATCACAAATCTACATTTTATTTAATGCCCATTAAAATATCAACTTTAAAAAATAACTATGATAAATGAATAACCATTATTTATGTTCAATCAATACACTATGTCCATGTAGTCATGTAACAGTCTGAACCTTACAAGTATTCTTAGACTACTAGTCACAATTACTTTTAAACCTATTTTTCTGTGGTTTATTTTCACAGGAATAAGGAAGAGAGCTGCTGCTGAGGATCAAAAGGTACATATACCAACATATCACAGAGACTGAACAACCATAGATTTTTATGAAAGTGGGCATGTGAATACCTTGCGCAAAGGAGAAAGAAATGGCTGCACCATATTTCTGTAAAACCACCATGTCATGGCCAACAGACTGGTATACAGGATCACATTGTAAGTGGTCAGGGTTGGCAAGATAGTATAATTCCAGTCCATTTTGAATCTGTGGTAAAGTATAAAGAAAGTCAACACATATTTACTCAATTTTACTTACTAAACATGACATGTGAAATGCAAGGTGTGATATATAAAATATACAAATATGAAATAACAGAGGTTTAGGTCATTGGGTGCATTGCTGTTATTGAATTTACTTTATATGTCACAATCTGCCGACCCAACCACTTTGTGTGTGTGTGTTCATAAGCAATTACATTGTTATTTTTAATCATAATCATTATCATAATCATCCTTCTTAATGGCAGTATAATTGCAATATAATCATAATCACAAATGATTAAAATGAAATAAGCACTAATTATATTCTTAATAACTGTAAGGATAAAAAAGTTTCCATAAACACAAGACCCCATTAGATGACTATTACAAGGAATGGGTAATTTTAGGTGTTCAATATACAAGCTAAGTTTTCTAAAAATATATAGTGTCTTATAATTTTAGGTGACCTTTCTTAATTCAAAAAATTATGTTTAATTAGCATCTCTTGCATCAGGTAAAACTTTGCTGTGAAGTAGACTTCAAATAAATGACTCATCTGTTCAGCCTTATTATGGTTGGTCTCACAAGATGATTAGAGAAGTACTTTAATTGGCTTCTCAGCAGAAATACAATTACTAAGCTGATTATTCAAGCCAAGTACCTTAATATTTTGAATATGTAAATGTGATGTAAATAATGCTAAGTAGTGCACAAATAGGCATTTAAATTTGTATGTATATAATTTTCAGTAACCTAAGATGAGTTAGAATAAACCACACACAAAAGGAATCGAATGATACTGGATTTTGTAACTGATAATTCATGAGGGATTTGGTATAAATGAAAAAATCTAACATCCCTCATGTAATCCTGTCAATATTTCAGGCATCAGTTTGTTACCCAAATACAAAAAATCATTTTAAATATCCGTGAACTCTTTACATAAATTGTTCTTATTATTATCATCATTTATCATTATCCCACTATACAAATTCCCATCAAGTATTTCTTTAATAACTTTCCAATAAGTAAAACATACTGTAAGATCTAGTCTAAATTACAAGTTTTCATTCTCTGTCCTCAGCTTGTAATTAGGTCAAAGCAATTATGTTCTCCATACAATAAATACACAAGAATGCAGGTCACCCTATCTTTATTTTTTAAACACTGGATATTCTATTCTGACCCAACATAAATCTACATTTAGTTTACATATTCTGAGACTGTTTTATCATTTGATTGTTTTCACCATTACTTAACACTCTTATTGATCGTTATCCCATTTATACATGTAAATCAGTAACTTTTTTCTCATGCTTGTATTTATGTAAATTGTTTCTTTTCCTGTGAAGAGCCTGCAGGTCAAAGTTTGGGAAAATGTATGTACAACAGAACTGAGAACACCATTACTGCTGGAAAAATATTTTTGTCCTGCTCTCTTCAAACATATCTTGTAGTTGTGGGATTATTCAGCAAAATATAGACAATATATGACAGCCTGTATAACTGGTGGAGGATGAACCCTGGAAATCCCTGGAAAAAACCATTGAAACAGAAGTTACTGGCAAGCTTTCTCACATACCCACAAGTCTGCATAAAGATAATAATATTCCATTGTTTTCCCATTCTCTCGCCAACAAAGTGTCCCAGTCCATAATTCATGCCATGAATCTCTCAATCTCTGATGATCTGTTTTCTTTATTGAAATTGGATATGTGTATTAACAACTTTCTGTCCCACAGTCAAGTGAGAATCAGGTCACACAGCCTGGCACCAAAGAAATTATGTAAAGTTGCCATCATGAAAGTATGCCTGATCATCACTCAAATAAAAAGTGTACAACATAAATAATATCTAATTTTATTAGAATTTATAATTAACATCAGAGTTCATATTTCACTGACAAACAATGTAGGTCCCAAAATCTGGCCACTACAGTGAATTTTTCTAAATACAAAAGATGATATAATGCAACTGTTCCAAACATTGTGGAGGGATTTAAAACATAATGGACTAAAACTGTGCTGAGTGATGCTCATCAAAGTGATGTATCAAAGCACATGCACATATAATTAGTCTTCAATTAAAATGATCATTAGGAATTGGCAATCAATTAACAGTAAGTATGCTCTGGCAAGGTGGGGATAATAATATACATTTGGAAATTAACATTTGGCCCAGAGATCAAAACAGGTACTTTTTTGTGCTCCATACCCTGGAATTGTGGGTATTTATGCAAATCTGATACCCTAAATATTGCATATGTAGCCTCACAATCATTTTGGCATGAGTTTCAAGATGTTGAAATATTTAAATTACATTTGATCCTCTTAATTGGCCAAAAACTGCACATATTTTTTTTTAAAAAAGCAACATTTTAAAGCTTTTAGAACATAATTTTAAAAATTTTAACTGTTGTGTCTTGCTTGAAGGTGAATTCTCAGTTAAGTGAACAAGAGTTTAGTCAAGGCAGAAAAGGCAATGACAGATAACATACTGGAAGTAATGCCTAATAATATTAATGCTGCACACTTGCCCCTGACAAGCCAGAAATAGTGAATTTTGGTATTATCTTGCATGTACATGTATTTCATGGCCAACACAAAAAAGTGTAAAGAAAAAATTCAAAGTCTATTTTGTTTTATTTAAAACTTGCTAGTGCCAATTTCAACATAAAAACACAAACTGTAATCTAATCATGTAAGGTATCAAAGTAAGACTGCACCATGGATATTTCCATCCCAGAGCTGGCTCCTAAACAAGACTAGTCATCACACATCATTTAATATTGTCCCTGAAATATTAATAAGCTGCCTCAGACACATTTCTAGAGTAAAATATAATTAAAATTTTTTAATGAATTTTTGAGGTGCTTAGAGAAATGAAAATGTCCAGTCCATGATGTCATTCCTACAGACATGAAAATAAATTGCACTTCAAACTTATATCAACTTCTGAACCCAAATCATCACACCATATAACTATTTCATAACTTTTCAATCACAAGATATGTAATTTTAAAAGAACTGATTGCCTGCTTAAGAATTATCAATTTCTGGGCTGCTACTCTGGTGATTGGTAGTGCCAATCTATAGTCATAAATATAACTTAACCCCTTTGCCATCTTGACAAAGTGTTATTAAATCTCCAACTTTAATTTACTATTCAGCTTTTAGAAAAAAGGATGTGTGACATTCAAACAATTGATAGTAACAGGCATTTGTTTTTTTATTTGTCTGTATTGTACTTCTATATTGGGAGAAAATCAAAATGATGTGAATTTTATTGTACAAACATTACTGTACTTAGGAAACAATCTGACTAAACATTGCAGATGGGTTTTTTTTATTTACTTGACAAATGTATGAACACATTAATAGTTATTTACTTTAAGGCATTATAAACAATGTATCCACATTTTACATTTGTGCAATTTGCCTTTGCTGAAATTTTTAGTGAAGGTTACTTTAAGATTTGAATTATTGGACAGCTCCTGGCATAATATCTTGGGGTTTACAGTGGAAAAATATATAAATATGTAATAATGAGACCATGATACATAAAAAAGTTAATATTACTCCTTGAAAATGCATTTTTCAAATCACCTATGAACAATTGACTCAGTCTTCTTGCCAGATAAGATATAACCTATCTGTATTCACCTATACCTTTACAATCACTTGCACTTTAATAGCTTTCATACTACACAATTAGTACTTTCTCAAATGGAAAAGAAGGTCATTGAAAAAAACACATGCATACCAAAGACTAGTTTTGGAATTTTCATGTGTCCAAATTAAAAATTGGTGTACCTTTACAAGTTCAGCATCCTGCAAAATCCTGCTTACAAAGTTTGCAGAAACAGAAACAACTATAGTATTTGCAAACCTTCTCATCTGTTTGTACCCCCAAATAGATTTAAAGAATGAAAAGCATAAAGGATATAAAAAATGTGTAAAACTCAGTCATTTCATTCATTGGTTTATAATTTCTTACTTGAAAGGGGACCTAACACATTCAACTTATTGGTGTTTCAACACAAAGGGAAGCTTTATAGGTAAACAGACTATAATGTGTCAAATTTTGAACAAGTACTGAATCCTAAAGTTGATTAAATTGTGCTTTAACTTATCATAGCCAATGGTCTTGAGAAAGTTCTCTCTGATATTTCCCTTATTTCATCTCTGAAACATAAAAGGGCTTATATCTAATTTTCAGTGTAATTGACCCAGTTATCGTAATGGTATAGTGGCAAAGAGTACATTAGAATAACTAACTATATCCATTGGAGTAACCTTATGTCAAATAATTGATCTTCAAAGTAAACCTAATTCCATCATATTTTATAGGCTGTCAAAACTGATAAAAAATATGATAATTTGGCAAAAATTTAGAAATGAGTTTCTTTTGATTAGTCAGTTAAAATTAAGGCATACACTTTAGAAATAATGGGAAATTTAAGGTAGCAGCTTAGTCCAATCTTTAGTCCAATTTTCCTTGAGAGAAGACAAAAGTTGGCTCCATGGCAAACCCGAGAATAGAGTTTTTCCTAGTTAATTTTAACTTGTTGAGAGGCCAGATAACTGTTTTGAAAGGAAAGGACAGGCTATAGTGAGTGCTAGCATGTTTGATTGTGTGGAAAAGAAACAGCATTATGGTAAGCAATTTTAATTTCCATATAATATTCTATTTTGTTTGTTTGGTTTTATGCAAATGTGTTTGTAATGCTTATGATTCATGCATGTACTCATTTCATAGGACTCCCAAACCCTTATAGTAACATTACCCTATATCCAGGCATTGGTTTTGTGATCTCCAAAACCTGATGTAGTAACAATACTACATTGTCTATCACAAAATCTATGTACTAACAGTATCATTGCTCTTTTTCAAGGTAATTGATGATTTTATAATCTTCAGAATCTGTTATAATAATAATAATAATAATAATAATAATAATAATAATAATAATAATAATAATAATAATAATAATAATAATAATAATAATAATAATAATAATAATAATAATAATAATAATAATAATAATAATAATAATAATAATAATAATAGTAATAATAATAATAATAATAATAATAATAGACTGATTACTAAACCCATGTAGTAATAATACCCTATTTCCAGATGACAGTGTAAAACTGATTTTCTAATCACCAAAACCTGATGTAGTAACAATACTACATTGCTATCCTCCAAGCACATGTAGTAACATTATCCATTTTCCGTATGGCATTGTAAAACTGCTTTTGTTACTACCAAAACCTGATGTAGTAATAATACTTAGCTATCCCCCTTAAAAAAAAAAAACAGTGTT
Organism: Potamilus streckersoni; assembly: GCA_016746295.1. NCBI lineage: Eukaryota > Metazoa > Mollusca > Bivalvia > Unionida > Unionidae > Potamilus > Potamilus streckersoni. The sequence goes on from JAEAOA010000193.1 coordinate 228,581, forward strand.
GTAATATTAAGTTATTTCCATGTGACACCAAAATCTGCTTTAGTAGCAATAGTATATTGCTTTCTCCCAAACCCATGTAGTAATATTACTCTATTTCTATGTGACAGTGTAAAACTGCTTTTGCAATCACCAAAACCTGATGTAGTAACAATAATAAATTACTAATAACCAAACCCATGTAAAACAAATGACTCTATTCCCAGAAAACTGTGTTACATTCATGATAATGTTCAATTCATTAGATATAAGCTTGACAACACAATTTCAACTGACTCATTATCACCATACAGTTGTGACACAGAATATACACAGCAACCTTAAACAGCATTTGAATCTGTCTCTATGGAGTTTTCATAATTATTAGTATCAATCATGTACAAACCAGTTTTGTGAATTTATTTTTTTTAAATTATTTTTTGTTTGTAAACATTAAAAATATTATAATGAATAGTATTAATGAATAGAATATATAATATTCTAAGCATGTACTGGGCTAAACCAAGATCCTTGTGATGAAGAGTGCCCCAAAGTCATGTGAAATCAATCAGACTCTGACATCAAAGACACTTGAGTACTTTATGATTCAAAATTTCCTTCACCTGTCTGTCATCCAGGTAATGATCTTTATTTTTTTCAATACTCCCATTGTAAAACCTGTTCAACTTTGACACTTGACCCATATGATTTAAAGAACCAATGCCTTGTTTCTAACCTCTCATTCATAAAAAAAATCTCAGAAAAAGTTATTCTATCCCACAAGTATCTCATTTGAATTACCATAATCAATTATGATATTATCATTATACCAGATTGACTAGGATAGTACTTGAGATCAAGCAATTTCTTGTCATTTTGAAGACTTTTAGATCAAGCCATTCAAAAGTTTGCAAAAAGTTATTTTTATAATATTCTTGCCAGACCAATGTTTTCTATGTTCTATCCAAACTTGTATTTCATCTGAATGCAAACAGTCTTTTTGGCAATGTTCAATCTGCATATTGCCCTCACCACAGTACTGAAACATCACCTCCGAGAGTAGTTAACCCTTTCATCACAGCAGACCGCATATCGGGTAAAGGGGAAATAAATCCGTCAACACTATGGACCGAGTTTTCGGTCTAGGGCAGTGTTCTTCTTTAACATTATAGTACCCAACTAAATATCTTTCGGGGTACCTCTAATAACTTCCATCTGGTAATGTAGATGTTATATTTGGATTATCTCGTGAGTTTAGCTTGTATACAACTAGAAATAGGTGGCACTCTACAGTTTCGTATTTAGCATAGGGTTAAAATTTTAAAGAAAAAGAGTTTCCCTGGGTTTCCTCACTAGTTTTACTGGTTATTTAAAAGAGACTTTGTATATCTTAGGTATTGTTCAAAGAACCTTTAATTCCCTTTATTTTGATGTATGATTGATGGGTGTAATATGGGTAAGGAATCAGTACACGAATGTAGTCCCAGTCTATTTTTAGATCACTTTTTCCGGTCTAAATTTGGTGGTGATACTAGAGTTAGATTTTGGCATTCTTGGTAAGGATTTAAAGACAATTGATTATTCTTTAAAATGTGATCTTATGGTGTGGTTGTCTCTGTGTATTTCGGCGACAGTGCACATTGAGTAATAAGGTCATGGTGATGATCCGGAAGTGAAATCTGTGTTCCGTTGCCTGGTGTTTTGTTTACAATTCAGCCTCTCAAAAAAATGCAGGTCAACCCTTGACTAGAACTAAACCGTAAAGTCATCTTTGAAGGTATTTTAGATTAACATATGATTTGTATTGATTGTCACACAGTGGAAAGTTCAGTACTGAGGAACAAATGTAGAGAAAATATAGTAAAATTAATTGTGTACTATGGCCGTAAGAGAGTATACAGCTTGGCCTTACTGCAGATGTGCATCTTTCAAAAAAGTGCTAGCTCTACTTGCTCATTTTCACTTCTCGAACTTCAGAGGTAAATTGTAGAAAAAAAGAGCCGATAACTTTTGTTACATTTCATTTGGTAATTCAGTCATTGCACTTTTAGAAGCTGGTATAATCTAGTCTGACAAAATTAATTTTCCATATTTTAATAGCTGCCAAGAATAGTGTACTTTAGACAAATTTAGGTTGATTTTTGGAGCACAAGGGAGCAGTCATTTTAGTTAGCAGTGTCCTACGATCATTTAAAATTTCCAAAAGTACAATATCTAAAGAAATTTCATCCACATTACATGAAAGTAGTATATAGGTATGCCAACATTCTCTCCACTGTGCATGTTTAAAATGCAAACAACTTCACCTTACATACATCACTCTCTCAAAAGTGCATAATAACTGGTGAGCGTCACCAATAACGAACAAAGTAGGAACTTTTAACGTGTTTTCCGAATGCTGAAATTTGTATCCAAAATGGCAGTATTTAAAGGGATTTTAGAGGAGAGTTTTCTGAGGATTTAAATAATTTTGACCTGATAGATTTGGATGAAAATGAAAGACGTATGGAGAGACAATGGAATGCACTTGTGTGTGACAGTGATGATGATGAAGATGACTTTGAAGGTTTTGAACCAGAGGAATTGTACGCTCCACGTGGTGTTTTTTTGGACGAAGCCCGAAAACCAAAGAGATTTGTTTCAGTTTTCTGACAGAGTTGGGCACACCCGAGAGTTAGATGGCTCCAGGATTATTTTCAAATATTCTATTCAGATGAAGTTTTTGGAAAATTTGTCCGTTTAACGAACTTAAATGTGACGATCAAACGTGGCAGATATGATAATAGGTGTGTGGACAGATTCACCTTGGAGATCATTTTGGTTCATTTTATAGAATTTTATATATTATGGACACCATGAAAGAAATACTTGTGTTGCTACTGTGATTATTCACTAGTACATCTAGGGTCAATTGAACAAGTTTTGAGAACTTTCTATGATTTCTAAGAGCTAATGTTTTTTAAGAGCTAATAAAATAATTACTCGTATTTTACCTGTCGTCTTACCTGTTTGTACCTGCATTTTAACAGTTCTAATAGATATGCACATTTTATTGATTAGTCATAAAATATGATTTTTAACCTTTTTGACACCTAATCCAGCCAGATATCTTTAACATTGGCAAAGTTATGTTGTTTCAAAGTCCACAAGTCATTTTGCTTTACAACTCCAAAGTTACTTAGTGTTGAGGACTCTATGCCTACAAAGTTACTTAGTGATGAAAGGGTTAATGACCTTTTCTCTGCTCTGGATAGTGGAAAGATTACTCATCCTCCTTGACTTGTCTGAAACACAAAAGACTATGATATATTACTTCACCATCTCCAGCATTGGTATTCACAATATAGCCTTAATATTGTTCAAGTCCTAATTAGTCAGCAAGACTCAATTTGTGTCCACAAATAGAAAACATTCCAGCCCAGTTGATCTGTTTTGGTATTCCACAAGGCTCTCTTCCTCAGCCCTGTTCTCTTCGATCTATACGCTTATCCACTCTTAAAGTGTCATAAATTGACTTCTGGCGGCATCACACCATTTGTAAACTGATGACTCTCAAATATACAAATCTACCAGCCCAAATGAAGATGAGGCTACTATCCAAGGCTAAGAGAGGTGCATTTCCAATGTGAAGTTATGGATGACATATAAAAAGCTGCATATGAATCATGATAAAAGTGAAACCATCCTGATCATCACACAAAAATGTTATCATTCACATCCTTTACCTCAAACAATAAGCATTAGCAATACCCCCATAAAATTAACAGTCAGGATGAAACCTAGATGTCACTCTTATTACACCAACATATAATGAACATATGGAAAGCTTTATTCAGTTTCCTTTCAGCTGATGAAACTAAATCACTTTTTTTTTCTTTGTATTTTCAAGAATGGAATAGTATAATTAATTTATATATGGTTTATCTCAGTATCTGCTAAAGAAATTTGAAAAAGTTCAAAACATGGCTGCTCAGATCATCTTTAAAATACAACAAAAAAAAACTGAGCACACCTCCCTTGTGCTCTGTAGCCTTCACTGGCAACCCATTCAATCCAGAATCAAAAACAAAATCTGTTCACCATGCAACATTTCATTTACTAGTTCCAGTCCAATATACCTATCTGACCTCACCCATGTGTACTCCACATCGAGAAACTTAACACTCCTCTTCTTACTGTTGTTGTTACAAGGTTGTATGCCATTTATCAGCACAAGATAGGCTATACATGGTGCCCAGAATAAATGGTGGAGACGAACCTGAGAAACCCCAGAAAGAACCACCAAAACACGAGAAGCTACAGGAAAGCTTTCTCACATAACCACACTGGCTCAGCCCAAGACTCAATCAATTCCATGCAGACAGAGATGAGATGGCAGTGATCTGTAACAATGAGTGCTTTAGACGACTCAGCCACTTGTGGCCCTCCCCACTTATGAACTGCTTATAAATCTTAGACACTATGTTCTCATGTGCTTTTAAAACCCACCTATTTCTACTACAAGAAAAGACTTGAAGACTTAATATTATTTTCTTAATTATTGTCAGCATGTTTTTGTTTTGTAAATTAATGGTTTATTTTTTTAAGCTACTTGTTGTTTATATTTTTGTTATCTAATACTCTAGAGCTTAAAGATAGTTGGCACTGTCCTATGTCCACATTATTATTATTATTATTATTATATTTTCTTCTAGCCTTCTAAATATGGCTACTGCAGGAATTACTGAGAGTTGTTAATATATCAACAATAGCTGACATCATACCTTTTTATATTAGGATGAAATGAACAGTTAAGCTGATAAATACAATATGTACATTAGGTTGTGTCCACATTCCTCACTTTTTGGGCTTGAAATGCACCACAGAACTCAAAACTACAAACTGATAAAAAATATTGGATTTCTTTTGATGTGGGTATGCTAATAGGTGAACAAGATACTGACACATTAAGAACCTTAAAAAAATCAACACATACCTAGATCAACAAAACTCATTATTTCACAAGACCTTTGATTTCATCATCCTGGTGAAATACCAAATGATAACAAATTTGAATCAGATGTAAAATATTGTAGTCATGTAAAATAATAAAATTGCTACAGCTGAAATCAAGTATGAGAAATATTATAAATAATTACAAGTGGAAAAGACAGAATCCTCAAAATACATGGTATTTAAAGTTTAGACATTTTTTTGAACATGGCACTTAAGATACTATGTACCATATATTTTCACTTATGAGTCCAAATGTTAACTGCATAGATCCAGATCAACTGTAACTTAAATGCACCTGCAGATCTTGGTCTGAACAGTTTACCAGGAGTAATCAGTAAAACAAACAGAATTGACCCTGATCTGCAAGTGCATTATGTTATAGCACACAAAGATCTTTGTTGATTATAGACTGACTCAAAATATAATTGAGTGGATACATAACCCTTTTTAAGCATTGGCAGGTTTGTTTTATCTGTATTGAACTGCTTTGGTGGCCTAGTGATTAGAGCATCAACCTCTGATGCAGGGGGTTGTGGGTTCGAACCCTATCTGAGTCATACCCAGACTTATAAAAATGCTACATGAAGCTGCCTTGTTTGGTGTTCATGCATTAAGAGGTTTGTGGTAGGACTGGTTGACCTAGTGTTGGGATAATGTGACTGGGTGGGACATGATGCCACATGTCTGCAGCATCATACCCCAGTGCTAGACATGACTATAAGCTTTCCCACTGCAGATATCATACTGATATGACTGAATAATCATGTTAAAAAATCAAAAAGCACACACACCATCTGTATTGATTCTATATCCAGAAAACAATTGCTTGAAGCAGCTGTCATTGTAGGAGTTACTGATATTCCAAATGAATCAACATTATCTTACTTGGTCATGTTATCATCTTCCAAAGTGCCACATCCATCTGCCACTGATGTATCTAAAGCAAATTGATGTTCTGAGAGATCTTGCAAAGAACTTCCCAATTTGTCAATAGATGTGTTCCCAGAACATTAATACTTATGAACATGTCATCCTGCCACAAAGAATATTGTTCATTAATGATGTTTCTAAAACATTATTACTCTCAATTTCATAACTATTTTTTCCATGGAAATGCCTAATTCATCAGTGTCAAAGTCCGTCTCACTGGTCATTACATGGCAATTCATTGGATGATTTACTTCAGGCAGCTTATAAATAATACTATAGTATTTAATAGCTGTCTCTTTAGTTTTACTGCAGGATATAAGTACTGTGATTATGATTTTTAATATAGCTTTTTTAACAATTTTTCAGACATATCGTTATGATATCTGCAGAGTGGCAGTTTATAATGATGTTTAGCACTGGGGCATCATGCTGCAGACAAGTAGCATGATGTCCCACTCACTCACATTATCCTGATACCAGGCCAACCAGTTCTAACACTAACCTCTTAATGCTGAGTGTCAAGCGAGGCAGCTGTTATTACCATTTTTGTAAGTCTTTGGTATGACTTGAATGGGGATCAAACCCATGACCTCCTGCATCTGAGGCAGATGCTCTAACCACTAGGCCACCGGAGCTGTTGATAAAAGTAATGTAGTTCTAAGACAAAAACTCCTCACTGCACCACATCTAGTATAGCTAATCAATGACTGGATTTTCTACAGACACCCTTTGTCTACATTAATTTCACAACCAGACAACAATTGGGATCCCATTCACACAACAGTTGCTTTCATTTAGTTTGATAACAGGCTTTTTGTTGTGTTTTGAATCCTTCATTCTTGAAACACTCAAATTTGTTGCACGGACAATGACTAAAAGTATATTATTTAAAATTGGTATACTTATTAAAAAAGCATATAGATTACTGGACTTGCACTTTTGTGCTACATACAAATGATAACAGAATTATGGACAAAAGTTTAGAGTATGTATATATGTATGTATGTATGTATGTATGTATGTATGTATGTATGTATGTATGTATGTATGTATGTATGTATGTATGTATGTATATGCATGTATGCATGTATGTATGTATGTATGTATGTATGTATGTATATATGTATGTATATGCATGTATGTATGTATGTATGTATGTATGTATGTATGTATGCATATATGTATGTATGCATATATGTATGTATGTATGTATGCATGCATGTATGTATGTGTGTGTGTATGCATACATGTACATATCTAGTTTAACAGCCAAGCTTGGGCCTGATAATACTAAATAGGAATATGGCACCAGGGATGAGTTTCTTCTTATCAGCTGACTAAGGAGGGAAGAATGGAGTAAACTCCAACTCTTGATTTCTTTTCAACCATAAAACAAAATGATTCATTTATCAAGAAATATTGAATCAAATCAGATCATAACCATGATAGTCTTGTTGTTTGCATACAAGGACAAAATATTTTCATTTTCTTGAGATACAGTTTGGTATATGATAATTTCACGCAAGGTCCGGGCCCACATTAGCACTTTATAGTTCACTATATTATTACTCCTTTAGATGAATGAAAATTACAAGATTTACCATATTTGGATTTAATTGTAATAAAGTTTAATACAGAACAGAAAATATGACTTTACTGTACTATGTGAAATGTAAAACACATTTTGCCTTGATACTTCAACTATAGCTTAATACTTATTTGAAGTGAATTAATAAATTGGGTGTCAAGTTGGTGAAAAAAACACTCACAATGACAGACAACTAGCAAACTGAAAAATAGAAACATAAAAAGTTAGGTCTTTATAGATTGCTAAATTAATCAAGTATTGTTGAACTGATTTTTAGAATACAAAGTCAGTGAGAAAAGCACTCACAATGACTTAAACATTCTGTTTCCCTAAGACCATTTTTCAACCTATAATTTAACAAAGAAGTTATATATTTGTAGTGTCAAGAAACTTCTCTGATGTATTTAGCTTCATAAAACCAATTAAATAAAGAAAATAAATAAATAAAAGTATTGGTCTGTGAGGACAACACTCACTTGACCATATAAATGAGTTTCAAATAACAAATAATAAAACAATATCTAGTCTGCTTGTAAAAATAAATCAGAAATTATATATAAGATTGCATATAGTTTTGGATGAGAGAAATAATCAAAAAACAACAACAAAAAAGTCTAAATAAATAATGCTTTGTGCTTAAATAAACTTTAAACAACAATTTAGTCCAAAAACTTGCAAACAATTACATAATTTATAAACTAAACAAAACAAAATTAAAAACTTAATAAATAAAACTCTCATTATCTGTGATGTACCTAGTTTGATTGCTGCTAGATGACTAAACCCACAAAGCCTTATATGCTCCAGACAAAAACCACAACAGAGCCCACAAACCCCCCAGTTCTGACTCACACAAAACCCATTATGCCCACACCCCCATTTGTTGGAATATTCAAACAAGTATGAGCTAGAATTATTGCATGTGCATATTTAGTCAATTTTCACAATGATTATATATAGAAATTATCACCTCAATACTTTTTACATTACTACAGTAAGATTGTATTGCCTCCAGAAAAAAAAACAGTTCTGTATTTCACAGCACATATTGTGTAATACTGTCGCTCACAGCAAGTTTACGGAAGCTGTGTTTTACAATATTACCGATGTAGACCACATGAAAGGATAGCCAACATGGGTAACTACCAAAAAAATAAAGAAGTGAAAAACAAACTTAAATGCAATGTTGCATATGTATTAAACAACAGGGGAAATAAACACATTATGTATGTATTACACAGTCTTAAATGGTTAACTAGAAATAGGTTATAATCAAATTATTAAGGATGCCTGCCGCTTGTATTGATACAACTGAATTTTGCTAATTCAAAACATGGAGACTATAACTTGCCAGGTAACAATTAAGAGACCAAGTAAACAAAACATAGGATCATGGAAAATACGAATGCCATCTAATTTGCACAATTCACTAGTAATGAACTGCTTTTATAAAAAAAAAAACTGAGGCTGAATAGGACAGCATGTATGAAAAGTTTTTACTGTATACATGCATGTATATTGCACTCCATAAATGCATGTTAAGTATGTACATAGTTGTTGTTCTGGGGCTTAACAATGTATGTATGTATGTATGTATGTATGTATGTATGTATGTATGTATGTATGTATGTATGTATGTATGTATGTATGTATGTATGTATGTATGTATGTATGTATGTATGTATAAATGTATGTATGTATGCATGCATGCATGCATGCATGTATGTATGTATGTATGTATGTATGTATGTATGTATGTATGTATGTATGTATGTATGTAAGTATGTATGCTCAAGAGATTTACACCTATGTTAAAATTTAAATTGATAAATATCAAACACCTATTATCTCAATGGATAATTTTTGTTAATAAAGTAGAGGATGAAAGAATTTTTTTCTGCTTATGTACTTTGTTTTGAAAGACATTTTTCACCTTTAGCTGATATTACAACATGTCCATATACTTATTAGGAAGTTGCACCAGAACCATTATTGCTACCAAATTTGATCATTTGTGGTGGGCTTGATTCTGCAAAGTGTCATACATACATACATACATACATACATACATACATACATACATACATACATACATACATACATACATACATACATACATACATACATACATACATACATACATACATACATACATACATACATACATACATACATACATACATACATACATACATACTTACATACATACATACATACATACACACACACATTCATACATACATACATACATACATACATACATACATACATACATACATACATACATACATACATACATACATACATACATACATACATACATACATACATACATACATAAACCCTTTCTCAACTTATTTCTGGCAGGTTTACTGGTTTTGGCTTTCATATCTAGAGGTGATTGCCAATGGTGTAATTTGCCCCATATTGAGTAAGGTTAACACAAGGTATGAACTTATGGGTGAAATAAATAAATAATCTGAGTGGATATATAGAACAGAATAACTCAGCCCCCATTACAAATGAAGACAACATTTAATCAAATTTCAAAAACAATAAAATTTTACAAGCAAATGAAATAAATGTTATAATTCAAAAGATACACTTTTTCCCTTTACAAACTAATTAAGGAATATCCAAATGCAAATAAGATTATAAAATTAGTTTATTCTGTTTACGATGGAATCAAATCATCATTTAACTGAATGAGAAATTGAATAACACAGCCATGATTCATAACCTGGTGTTTAATTCCATCCAGAAGGTCCATTCAGACTATTTCTCTGGACTCCCTCTCGCTGTTAAGTCCTCTTTTTTGCTATACTTTTCTTTTACCAAAATTCTTGGCATTTCAGCATTTTCCCTTTTTGGCTTTTCAATCTGTTTGGGTTGTAAAACATGTCTCTTCCCAAAACTATTTCACTTTGTAAAAATATAAACAAAAGCAGACTAAATCTTCCATCACATTATGCAGGAATAAATTAGTCTCAACCCTTGAGGTCAGACATAATTCTATCAGATTCAAACTGACATCCATTCCTATCTAAACTAATTGATCATAACAGAACATACTACCTAGTTCCACAGATTAATTGTCTGCTTACATTCATTTACACCACACTGAGACATTAATTTATTATTAGTCTCAGTACACAAGAATGAATTAAATTCCTTACCCTATGTTAGTGTTACCAATACACATAATAAACTCATTCAAATAATTTCCATGGCTTCCTGTAATATTTACATTCCAACAATTCATCAATGTCTATAAAAAAAACAATCTGATTGTACAAACTCAGATACATGAGCTCAACAGTTATTCTAGATACATAATTTCCTATACAACAATCGAGACTATCACTTAACGAGCCATCAAAAAACATATAAAGAAAAACCTCATTTTTGCGGACACAGATAATCAACTCAACACAATTATACCATATCAAGAAAATTGATCTATGACTCAAATAAATCCCTGCAAATACAAGCAATTAAATCAAACATATTGTCATATTATCAATGACTTAGATGAGATTTATGTAAATACCTTGTTTTTCAAGCTTTTGGTGTCTGTCAAATCCTTCAGACAATTGTTTCCCCCTTGGATGCTTTTTAACAAAAAAATTACTCATTAAATTCTCACAATCACTCTAGGTCTTATGTTGTTTTCTCTTGTAGAAAAGTGCAGACAAATTCCACTACTGCACATCTAAACCAATAGTTTTTCATGTGAAAGCATCCCCACCTCCACAGTGTAACCAATCATGATCACATAAAATTCCTGCCTCACTAGCATCAAAACACTGCAATATGTCTGACAACAAATGGCTACCAACTGTTTTCTGGTCAATGTCCCAACTATCAGCTGCCATTCAAACCAGGAATTTAACTCGATTCCCCATAAGTTTAAATAAACTAAGCCCTTAATTTTATAATGATAACTCCTGACTTTGGTTGAACCAATCCGTACATATGGCTTTTTAAACATGGTCATTCTCATAAATCTAGTTAATCATACATGTGTCTAGCTAAATGTTTCCTACAGAGATGAACAATAACAAAACAGATATTGACCTAAAAATTTGGTCTGTTACACACACACACACACACACACACACACACACACACACACACACACACACACACACACACACACACACATACATACATACATACACACATATTCCCATGCACATTTAAAATAAACATATACGGTCAATAATGATGTACATAGAATATTGTGATATTTGGGGGCTTGGATTTTTATATAGCCAATTCAAGCACAAATATGTAAAATAAATGCATGGAAGTTGTATTGGCTTCAACATCAAATTTCATCACTTACATATAATTAAATATACATTTATTTATATTTTGTCTAACCCAAATACTTTTGCTTAATTACTCTAAAATAAATTTTAAAAGTCTACATGCACATGACCTGAACAGTTATACAAGAACTACTGCAAAATCACATAGCAACACATTTGTCATAATCCAAATAATAGATATTTGGATTCCATCAAACTGTTACTGATATTGCTGAAATATGATAGCCTTCATGTCATTGAGTCCAGTAACTTGCTCTCTCATAAAGGCAACTGATATCAGTTGTCTGGTCATTTCTGAAATTTCATCCTCAGGAAAGTGAGGCCGTTGGGCAAAATGGTGCCCAAACATAAGTGGGAGTTAAATATAATGTTTTTGTTTCCAAAGACATCATTGTTTTGATGACAGAAAAGAAGACACTACAGATATCTGCAGCAGCATTTCAGACATGTGAAGGTATATTTTCCATGTTATGATATTTAAATCAATTGATTTAATAGTTTCTTTTAATTTGATAGCTAGATTTTCGGTTGTTTTTTATAACCTTTATATAAAGTAATTTCCAAAACTACAATTGAAATCAAACTAGTTAACATAAATTAGTGAACTACTTTCTTTTAAATGGCGATGACTATTTTATATTAGATTTTCCAAGTCATATTCATTTAGCATTTTTAAACTTAATTTTTAAACAGTGCATTTGATTACCAATATCAATTATGTTTGTAAAATGTATTGACTATAATTGGACTGCAAATTTTGACCCTATAGAAACATAAATATGCTTTTGTAGCATTTTATATATGCATTTGCTGTAATGTGATAGAAGTAACACAATAAGAGACCAAAGTGGACATCCTACCACTCATTTGTCTTACTTTAGTCTAAAAGACAAAGAATAGCATATTCTGGGTAATGTGACTTGAATGATATTCTCCATTTGATCAGTATGACAGCCACACAGTTGCAAAAGTGGTCTTTAGTAGCCTAATCTTGGTAGAACATTTGTTGTAAATGTAATGTGAAACACTCCGACCACATTTTTATTCACATTGGGAGTATTGGAGAAGAATTAACTTGTCGAACCCCTTCCTCAACTTTGTTGGGGTGGGTTACCTGGTTTTTGTTATCGTTATCTAGAGGTGATTGCCGACGGTGTAATTTGTCTGGAATGAGCAAATATCAATATAAAATTTGAAACCTTATGGGTGGAATAGATAGAGATCTGTGCAGATATATAGAACAGAATAACTCTAGGTCCATTACTGATAAAGACAACATTTAATCAAAATTCATAACAACCAAATTCATAAATGATTGTGACAAAAATTACAATTTAAAAAATACACTCCTTTCTTTTTTAATTAAGTTATTCAAGGAATTTCAAATACAAATATGACCATACCAATAGCCAATCTGTTAAATGATAGAATTAATTCATCATCAAATTGAGTTACATCGTCGAAATGAGTTAAAGATAAAAATATTGCCTTTGTATCAATTCATAACCTGATGTTTTCACTCAGCCCAAATTCCAGAGTGATTGTCCCTTTTGACTTCCTTGTGCCGGTAAGTCTGGTCTTCTCCACTTTTTCCCTATCTTTTACAAATCCTTGGCTATCACGCCACTTCAGCCCTTCCAACTTTGTGTAGCCCCTTTTGGTGTGTAAGTATGTGAGATGTCCCACCACATCAGGTTAATATGTCTTGTGAAGCTATCCCAACTTGCAAAAATATAAACAAGAGCAACCTAAATCTTCCATCATATTATATGGGGGGAGGGGTAATAGATCAATACCCACCTTATATCAGATATGGTTCTATCGGAATTCAATCAGATAACATGGTTTTCTAGTCTAACTGGCCATGACTACCATACCCAAACTTAGTTTCCAAAAATTGATGTTCCTGCTAACGGCTATTTGAACACCACACTGAGACATTAGTTCCAGACTAGTCTCCATTACACAAAGGAATGAACAAAATTCCTTACACTACAGTATTTATAAATAATACACACAATAAAGTCACTATCATACGTGACCTCATATAAGGTCAGAGAATTCACATGGATTCTCATAATCTCAACTAAAATAAGGCATAAAATTCTAGATACATAATTTCCTAGAATAATCGAGACTATAACTTCAATTGAGCTGTCAATGTATATATAAAGAAAAATATCATTTTGTGGACTTAAAACAGTTATGCCATATCAAGAAAATTGATCCATAAATTTATACAAATCTATGCAAATACAAACAAATAAATCTAACAAATCATCAAAATAGTATCAACAAATTACATAAAAATTGATGCAAAATACCTTCTGCTTTCTAGCTTTTGTGTCTGTCAGTTTCTTCAATCATTTCCCCTGGATGATATTACAAGTTAATTTATTTCTTAAATCACTCATTCTTCTTATGTTCTTTTTCTCTTGTAGAAATGCATAAACTAATTTTCAAAATTGCTATTAGCACATTTAAACAGAATTTTCATGTGAAACCATGCCTCCTTTCACAGCATATCCAATGCAAATAAAATATTTTCCCACCTGAACTAGGCTCAAACAATGTGGTTCATCTGACAATCACTGATTACCCAACTGATTAATGAATGGTAACTTTCGGAAATGCATTTTCCATACGAATCAGAAGTTGAACCTTATCCTGATCAGTTTAAATAAGTGTAGCCTTAATTGAATATCACTAAATTCATAACAGAGACTGACCAATCCATGCAATTAAACACATGCAGGTCTCCATAAATCTAATTAATTGTATATATGTCCAACTAAGAGTAAAATAAAGGATTTTGCTCTCCAAATTTTGAAGTTACAGAGATTGATAGAAAAATTTTTTCCATTACATAAATAAAAAAAAATATCTTGATTATACTATGAATACTGGATACTGGAAGAGAGAATACATTGGCACTATTGTAGAAATTGTTCTTGAGTAAATTCCTGGAAAACTGATGGATCAGTGTTATAAATATCCCAATTATATTTTACATCAGGTTGTCATATACAGGAGAAACCCATATGTTTCCAACTCTTATAATCCCATTGACCATACAAGCTATTTTTCAATCTTGATGAAAAATAACCTGTTAAAAATATGCGAGTATGTACTATAAATGTCTAAGTTGTTCACTTGTACCTATTCTAAGTGACATAATCCACATATGTATTACTAAAATGTGTTTTAAGCTACCATAAAGTGTATGTTTCTCAGAAGTCACATACTTGATATTATCATCAGTTGGCATGCAGCTAGTTTTCATATCAGTAGTAACCAATCAATTTGTATTTTCTGTTTCATTTCAGGAAGGTGAGGGATCAAGAGCCAGCACTGGTAGAATATAACAGCAAACAATTTTATTTGGGTATTTTTTGAAGCACCAACAAGAAAAGTGCAAGACAATGACCTAATATACAACACCAGAAATATGGCAATAAAACTGATACAAATAAACAATAAGATATATATATAGGTGATCTGTTACAAATATTTTCTGGACATGTTACAGTAGGTACGGTTTTTATTAACATTTTTTTAACGAAGACAAATTGGACACTGAAATAAGAAATCAGTTAAAATAAAGCTGACAGTCTTGTGACTTTTCCCCATGAATGGCCATTGACATGTAACACAATTAAAACTGCAAAATGTCTATGAACCATATGACACAAAACAAATTAGATTTTTAAGATTTATATGATTTACTTTCCTTTCTACAGTTTGGTTCTTGCAAGACACTATTTTGAGCAAACTTTTACAACTTTTTCAATCTTTCATGCTAAAATTTAAAAATAATGACATAGGAATTTTTTTACATTTTGTCAAGACAGTATTTTGACACTTGCTGTGGTTGCAGCACCAAGTGGCCAAGTGGTCTAAGGTGCTCACCATTACGAATCATTACCATAGCACCTCTGTCTACATGGGTTCCAGTCACAGGTTAGTCCAATGTGGGTATGTGAGAAAACTTACCAGTAACTTCTCATGGGTAAGTGGTTCTTACTGAGGTTTTCCTGGATTCTTCCTTCACCATTTATATTGGCTGCCTTGTATAGCCTATCTTGTGCTGAAAAATGGTGTTAAACCCTATAACAAAAATAACTTGTTGTAGTTTGCTTCTTTACAAACAGTGGATCTAACAATTGTAACCATTATTGTCAACAGCAATGTATATTATTCAGTTTAGAGTGCCACAATGCTTAGGTATCTCTGATCATGCAAAGAAGGCTTATCATAGCCATAAGGATGACACACTTGATGTACAAATGTCATCTTGTATCCAGATGTAATTTCAAAAGTTCATAACTAGTCACATTTAACATAAATAACTGTTCAAACCAGCAAATATTAAATGCTATGTACATGTATTCAAAAATTATCTTAAATACAGTTAAGCATGTAAGAAGTCTAAAAAGTTCTCATACAAGCAATATGTTTTTTTATGTATTAAAAATATATTAATATGATTTTTCATGCTTTATTATTGTGGCAACAAAGTCAAAGGACACCTTCTATGGACACATGAAAAAGGCAAAAGGCAGTAAAGAATTATTTATATGTTGTTCATTTGACACTCATGCATACAATTATGTAAGTGGATGAAAGGATTTATGGTAATTGACATCAACTCTTCATGACAAATATAAGATGTACCACCAAGTCTCTCACACAAACACACACAGCAACTTGACCACTTAAATAAAACTTGGATTCTCTCTATCTATAGGTTAAACATGAGCTAGAATCTGAATGAAACACTGTACAGGATTATAATGCTTTCCAATCTATGCTAGGCTGATCCCAGCATTAGAGTGGATTCTGGGCTTATCTCAGCTTATCAATGCCAGGCTGATCCCTGCATGAAGAAATTAATCTGATTTTAAATTAAATGCATCATCAATGATCTCATCTGACCCCAAATATGCAATATAGTACTATTCTCACATTCATACCTGTAGTTATTTCCACTTATGAAAACCAGTGCTTATTCATGCTTCACACCTGACATTTATCATGATTTCTCAATTCATTGGCAATTTACTGAGAGCATAGTGCACACAAAATATCTAACACCTGTTTGCAACAGACATGTATTTACATATTAAACTGAGCAGTCCAAACAAACATGTTTCACACTGATTGACCTATATACATGAACAGCATCTATAATCAATTCAGAGTTGAAAAAACTGTTAATGTAATTGATCCTTATTTATAAAATGTATAGTCTTAATTTTTTTAGTTTAAATTAACTCTTGCTCAAAGTTAAATCATGAATAATGTTGTTATTATTTGTCTGGCTTGATTAATCTTATCAAAAGTGGACTTCATCTTGTGATCTGTTAATATCTGTATCATTGCACAAGCTATATTCAATACACATATCATATACTATGTATTGCAATTACTTTAGTCATTTTAACTATTGGCATTGTTCTTTGACAGACAAAAGGTTTTTAAATCTCACTGAAAGTTACACTAAATATTTCAGTGTAAATCTAACTTTTTATGCTCTATGTTATGGTAAGGACTACCCATTTAGTACAGAAATGTGAGAAAACAATCCATCATTGTGCTTTAGTGTAGGATTGAAAATTCTATCCTTAAGAGTACAAATTTGCAGTAAAAACTCAGCCCATCCATGTGTAATACTTAAAATTCTAAGCTTTAAATGTTTTTTTTCTTTCTATTCTGCACAAAATCATATGATGTGATCTATCATTACTACATTGAGCATGGATATCAGCAATATTGACAGTTGATTATCAGTAAAGTAATATTACTATGTGTGTGAGTGTGTGTGTGTGTGATTTGGATTTTTAATGTAGATTTAACAACTTTTCAGTCGTATCACTATGATGTCTGTGTGACAGTTTATAGTAATATCTAGCATTGGGGCATCATGGCACAGACATGTAACATGATGTCCCACCCAGTCACATTATCCTGACACAAAGCCCACCAGTCTTAACACTAACCTTTATATAATAAGCACTTAGCAAGGTTACATATAATTGTTAGTACCAGATTTAAAAATCTCTGGTAGGACTCATCCAGGGTTTAAACCTGTGACTTCCTGCACCTGAGGTGGATTGTCTATCCACTTAGGCCATCAGATTATTATTACTATGAAGAAGGGATTTATTTCTTCTCAATAGTCTCACTTAGTTCTCTGTCAATGTTCTATCTACTCAAACTGAGCAATAACATCAAGGGAGGTCATTCCCTTGATAACGAATGCCAAATCAATTAACATGTCACAACACACCCCATTAAAAGTGAGAGTCTATCATCTAGGATATTTTCAACAAGTGAGTAACAGAGTTAACTGGGCAGATATTGAATAGAAATAGAATACCATAGCAGTAAAAAATTTGTTTATTTTTTAAGCAAGGAATTGGGAGTGTGAATTGAGTCAATATCTATACATTTTGTAATTTGTGCATGCCATTGTTGATATTTTCTTTAATGCTTGTTATGACATTGTTAAGAAATTAAAATTTCATACCTGAACTGCTTTGATAGTGTGGTCATTGTCTGAATTCAAGTAATTCAGAAGAAATATTGCCTTTAGTCACTCTTGTGTGAAGAGATAATTAAGGAAGTCCTTGGGGAGCAAATTGCACATTGCTGGTTTGAGCAAACTGAATTTGGTGTGAAATTCAGGATTCTGTACTGCCAAAAGCTGTTGAGTTACTTTTGGGTTATTTAAGTAAGTCTGTGGGTTAAGTCTTTACTAGAATAGAATATGGGTAAGTATTCTTAAGGAAGCTTGTTTCTTGTAAGGCAGTAAAAGGTTAGTGAGTAGTAATCTAAGTAAGATGGTTGGTGATACAGTTGAGTAGACTAGGATGGCAACTAATAGGCAGTTAGAGATTTTAAGTCTATTGATAAATATGAATTAGGTTACAAAGAGAACCAATTAGCCGAAAATGGCTAGCAGAGTCTTAAGGAATATAGATTGTTGTTGTTGTTGGGCTAAATGCCAATTTTCAGCACACGATAGGCTATACATGGCGGCCAGTATTGATGGTGGAGGAAGAAACCAGGAAATCACCGGAAAGAACCACGACTCGCGAGAAGCTACTGGCATGCTTTCTCACATATCCACATTCACCAAATCCTAGACTCGAACCCACGCAGACAGAGGTGAGATGGCAGTAATTCATAATGGACAGCGCTTTAGAACACTTGGCCACTCAGGGCCCCTTAAAGAATACAGAGAATAGCAGGCATTGAAGATAGAAAGAGACAAGCCAATGAAAAAGAAAGAATGAGACAAGCCAAGGACAAAGAAAAGACTAGACAAGCCAAGGAGAAAGAAATAATGAGACAATCCAAAGAAAGACAAAAAAGAAAGAGAAATCAAGTTAGCCAGATTGAAAGCCAAAGAATCAGCCAGAGAGAGAGACAGAATGTGTTAGCCATGGAGAGACTAAGGATCAAGGCGGAACCTAGGAGGGGCAAAGAACTCAACAAACATTCAAGACCCTCAAACAAAAGATCTGAGGATAGACATACCATCCAGATAACCATGCTGATGTTTAATGACAAGGACAAAATTATTGATAACTTTGTAATGCAGTTTGAAAAGTAGCTGTAATCCATCAGATACCCAAAGACCAGTGGGCCATCAAAATATTTCTGCATTTTTGCAAGGAGCTGCCAAGAATGTCTACCATAATATGGCACCCACTGAAGTAGATGATTAAGACACTCTCAAGAAAGCAATTATAGCATTATGAGTTATTGGCTTAGGTTTTTGTAAACTTTTCAGAATGTCATCTAAGAAAACAACGGAGACACATGCAGAATTTAATACTCATGTGCATTTCGATAAGTGGATTAAAATGACAGGCACTGAGCTCACTTATGAAGGCATATGGAAAGAGATCTTGAAAGAACATGTCCTCAGTACGTATCTGAAAGACTTGATCATATTTTTGGTGGAGCATGATTTTGCAATTTAAGAAGATATCAGTGTGTGCAATACAAGAGTGCACACTCTCACCCAACCACATGGAGTGGCAGGGATTGAACCAGTGTCCCTGACTTTAGAAGAGCTAACAGTTTGATATCTCATAAGCAGAATGGTCAAAATGGTGGGAAGCTAGGGGCTGATAATCCCAGCCATGATCAATTCCGTGGCTCAGAGAAGTCCAATGGGGTAGATAAGGGAACCCTTGGTAAGAAAGATGAAGGTATGTTCTGCAGTTGCAATAAACCTGGTCATATTCTCAAGAACTGTAGTAAATAGCATCCCATAATAAATGTAGTGACACCTGACACTGGTAGAAAGTGTAATCCAGTGGTGTAGTCAATTATAGCAACAGACATGGTAAATGGAGAGAAGGCTAATGTGTTTTATGACACCGGCTGTAGTTATCCAGCTTTGGTGGATAGCAGATATGTTAAAACTGCTGATTATACAGGTGAGATAGTGAAAGTTGAATTTGCTCATAGGAATTCTGATTCCCTCCCAGTTATTTATATCGATCTTGATTCGCTGTATGTGAAAAGATGAATTCAAGCAGTGTGCTTGTCAGGGTTGTTGTATCACATAATTTCAGGATAAAGGTATGTGTTGCTACAAACTAATTCTATGTGTACACCAGTACATGCAGGAGAAGAGGTCTATGAAGTGAAGGTCAGGGTCGAAACCGCTGAACCCCTCGACTTCATATATGCATTATTTGCTACATGATGAATTAAGGAGACTTGAAGAGGAAGATTCTACCCTTAAACAGGATACTTGGGTATAAAAAGAAGTCCATACGGAACTTACCTGACGATGAGGTAGAGTTCATGCTGAAACAGGGTATCTTGTATCGATATGCCTGGAAAGGGGTCAAGAGGTATAGGCATAGAAGAAGGTTAGCACATGAAAGTCTACTTGGTAGTAAAACGGGTGTGGCAAATACGAGATAGGTTAGTGAGGGAGTTGTACTGACCTGGTGTGTATGGGAATGTAAGGAGGTTTTGTCTGTTGTGTGACAAGTGTCAGCGGATGGCACCTAAGACCTCACATCACCCAGTGCCACTGGAACCACCCCTCTGATTAATGAACCTTTCTCAAGGGTAGCTATGGATTTGATACGTCCAATAAAGCCTGCATCAGAAAGTGGTATTTATTATGTGTTAATGATTGTTTATTAAGCTACCTGATACCCGGAGATCGTTGTGTTTAAGAACACTGATTTAGTTATGGTGTCTGAAGTTTTGTTAGGAGTTTGGTCTAGAGCTGGTGTTCCTGAAGAGATACTAATTGACCAAGGGATGCAGTTTGTTAGCCAGGTGATGGAAGAAGTGAATCTGTTACTTTCTATTAGGCACCTGACTACTACCCCATATCACCCGCTGTGCAATGGTCTAGTTGATCATTTCAATGGGACGTTGAAGCAAGTTCTGAAGAAGCTGTGCGAAGGCTTTCCCAAGGACTGGGATCAATAACTTCCCACGATACTTTTCGCATACTGCAAAATACCCCATGCTAGTCTAGGATTTTTACAGTTTGAACTAGTCTATGGGAGGACAGTGAGAGTACCCATGGCTGTATTGAAACAGTTGTGGATGGATGAAAAAGTATCCGAGAAAGTATGAACAATGTATCAGTCTGTTGTTATCTCCATAACAAGCTGGAGGAAATTTGCAGCTTGGCCCAGAAGAATGTGACACACTAAGACATCAGGCCAAGTATTATGACAAGAGGGCAAAAAAACGGAAGTTTGAAATAGGTGACAAGGTGGTGTTGTTACTGTTGGAGCACAACAAACTCAAAGTATTTTGAAAAGGACCATTTGTTGTGACGGAAATGGGTGGACAGAACTATCGTATCAAGGTTGTTGCTACAGTTGTGACTGAAGAACCCGACGACAATGGAAGAGTGGCAGAAGTACTTCCTAGTTGTCTTTAGATGAAGAATGAAACCTATATCGACGTTGTCCTTGATGTAATATTAATGTCAGAACAACATGAAGAGGTGGAGGAGATACTCCATGACTATCAAAATGTCTTCACAGAGGCCAGGCATGATGGACTTAGAGGAGTTCAGTTTGAAGTTACTGGATGAAATGCCTGTGAAACTGAAACCCAATCCACTGTCTCATGCGAAGTTAGAAACTGTACAGAACGAAATTTGAGCTATGCTTGACTTAGGGGTAATTGAACCAGCTGAATCCACATATAGTTCACCAGTTGTTTTGGTTCAGAAGATTGATGGTGAACACGGCTTTTGTGTTACTATAGGACGTTAAATAGGTCACAGAATTCCAGGTTGCAGAAATAACCAACGCCAAATATTTTTTTAAAAAAATATTTCTCAGAGATATTAGCAAATTCCAGTTCACAAGGAAGACCATCCAAAACTTGCATTTGCAACACCAAATGAGACCTACCAAAGGGTAGTCGTGCCATTTGGGATCCAGATCGCACCCAGCTTTTTCACTTGAATGATGAGGAAACCGCTAGAACGTTTAAGATGGATCAGAGTTTTTAATTTTTTGGACGATTTGTTATTGGTGACACCTACTTGGGAAGAACACGTAGTCTTACTGAGAAAACTTCTAAAACAACTTACACAGGGCTCACCGCCTGACCATCTAAATGTCACATAGGATTTTGGAGTCTGACTTATCGAGGAAACACCCTCAGTGAAGATAAATTAACCCTAGACAGTGCAAAGATCAACCAGCTACAGAACACCACATATCCAACTACAAAGCCAGAAGTGCAATCTTTTGTAGGACTTTTATGTTATTATCGTATGAATGTTACAAATTTCAGTGCTATTGCCACTCCATTGACTGACTTGACAAGGAAGTAGGCTCTGATGAAAGTTATTTGGGCTGATACTTGTGAGAGGGCATTTCAGACAGTAATGGATAGGTTTACATAGTGAGACTACTGGACATGACAGTGGACTTTAGTGGTCTTGGTGCAGTTTTACTACAGGAACATGATGGTAATTTATTCCTGTTTGCATTTGGCAGTAGAAAGTTATTTCTTGCTGAGCGCAATTATTGCATCACCAAAAAGGAATGCTTAGCAATTATCTATGGAATCTCCAAATTCTAGCACTATCTGTATGGGAGAAAGTTTATTCAGGAAAATGACCACAACCACTTGCTTATTTAGCCCTTACATATCAACTCCTGGCAAGGTAAAAGTGTAATCCAATTGGACAAAAAAAAGTAATCTGAGCAGAAAAAAAAAAAAAGTAATCCACATATAACATGATAAAATTCAATAAGCACATGTCCAAAATGATTTATTTACTCCTTTAGTCTTTTAACATCAATAACTGCTTCAAATTTTCATTCGTAACATTTATAGATTTAAAAAGCAGGTCTCTAATATTGAATTTCAAAACATTTTGCACAGCTGAGATTATGAATATTTTAAAACACCAGTAGGGCACTAATTGCTAGGTTACTGAGCCTGGATATAAATTCAGTTTAATTTTTGTTAACAATGCTGAACAATCTGTCGCAGTCAACATTAGAATGGTAAAGTACCAATACTTCTTTTATAACCTGACAAAGAAGAGAAAATTTATATCTTGTAGTTACAGTATCTTTAAGCTAGAAAATAAAGTGCCATTACAGATCAACTCTGTCCACATGAAGTATACTGTCAGGTAGAATGCTAAATTGATACTTTTGAAGGTCTTCTAATTTATCTGAAGCTTTTCCTGCAGCAAGGTGCATCAAATGACAGCGACAACCTGATATGTACATCGATGTAGTCATTTTTCAAAATACAAAATGCAACTTCTTTATGAATTCCAGTTATCACTGATGCTTTATCAGCTAAAACCCCCATACAGTTCTGCTATCCTATGTTTATTCAAAGCATTATCAAGCAAATAAAGTTTTCTCCAGTGGAATCTACTGTTAATTCTGGCATTGAAAGGATAGCACTGACTTGGCCCATTTCATTGTCAGATTCTCTTCAACTTTTACTCATCATAATCACTACTCCGATCTGTACCAAAATGGTCCAATTTTCATGGCCTCTGCAATTTTAAGTGATTCAGTAAATAACTACGAATATCAGATGATTTTCTTCTAGCACATTCAGATTTTTGGCAATTCTGGAATCAGGAAATATCTGTTTGAACAAAGGACCAAGAGAGTCTTCTACAGCTATTGGTAGCACGTGTTCTTTTTAGAACTCGGTAAATAACACCTCTGCATTTATAAAATCTGTGTCTACAATTGAGTTCTGCTGTGAAAAAGACCAGCTAATTCAAGGTTCCCTAGTTTTACTACCAAGACAAATATTAAAATCCCTTCCACACAGTTTGTTTTAGTTATGAAGCTGCCCTAGAATGTAGTGCTATATTATGTAATTCATGTATTCATCTCTAAATTTATTTTTTGTCCTTTTCTAATCCATCTGTGAAATTATTTGGAAAACATTTATTATCCTAACATATATATCAACTAGGATAAATCTGATGACCTTTTAGCACCAAATACCTACAGAATGGTTCTGTTACCATATGTGAAATAGAACAAAGAATTTGCAAGCAAATATTGCAAATTAGCAAACCAGTCTGATCTCTCATTGATATAAGGACACCTATAGGCAAAACTGGTCTCATTTGACCCTAACAAGCCCCCTAACTGAAATAAAGTTAGGAGGGTTATCTTCTTCGGTCTTTGCTGCGTGGGGGAGCGGAGGGGGAGCTGGGGAGTGGGGTGTGGGTTTGCCGTTTTTGGAGCGACTTTTTCCTAACACATAAAGGTCAAGTTTTAGGGTCTTGTGGGGGCCAAGCACTGAGGCCCGCGTCCTTCCGAGGGGAAAGCGATCCAGACCGGGATTGCAAGCACCCCCCCCCCCGGAAGAAACGCTGCCCAGCCTGGGGCAGAGTCAAAAGTGTCAGCACTGGACACAGGTGCGCCCGGCCCCGGAAGGGGGGGAGGCCACTAGCCCTTCTCAGGGCTCAGTCATAAAACACGCGAGTGTATACATGACTTTAAGCATACTATCTTGTCTTGTCTTGTCTTAAGAAAGTACATGCTAGCATAGGACAAGCTTATCTCGAAGTTAGGTATAAGCCGAAGTTAGGTCATTTCTAAAATATGGTATATGGGATTATTGGGATGTTAATAAAAATGACAAAACAAATCTGTTGTGTTATTGTGTTAAAACATAATATGAGACGCCATGTTCTAACTATCAATAATTTTAATATATACAAGTGACTACTGTGAAGTCTTAACACATAGAGTTATCAGAGAGGCATTTACCTGTAGATAGTACCAGTGGAACTATGACTCATACACAGAGAGTGCTGATTGGTCAGTTACACATGTATAATGTTACAAAATCATTAATTTCTTTGGGGAGGGATATACCAAAAACATGTAATCCAGATATGCTTACTTGCAGGGCATAATTTAGTGAAAAAAGCATAATGATTACACCAGTAGCATAATGGTTGGTATGTATGTTAGCCCAATCTAAATTGACAAATGGACATTTGATGAGATAGTCATTATTTCTTCAGCAATACATGTATCAGGTTCAACTGCATTAAATTAAAGGAAGTGCTAATGTAGGAGCAGATTGAGTAGATTAGTTGATTCTGAAGTGAAGGAGTCACTTCAAAACATATAAACAATAACTTGAAATGTAACTTCAAAATTTGGAGAGCAAAATCCTTTATTTTACTCTTAAGGTGAGGGGCTATGTAATGTATCGAATTTTGAAGAAGTACCGAATTCTAAATTTGAATAAATTGTACCTTAAAATATTATAATCAAGTCAGAAAGGTCATGAGAAAGATCACTCTGATATTTCCCTTATTTCATCTCTAAAACATAAAAGGGCCTATGTCTAAGCTTTAGTGGAACTGACCCAGACATTCTCCTTGTATTGTGGCAGTTGGAGGGGCCTTATGTCAAATAACTGATCATCAAAGTAAAGCTAATTGCATCATATTTTAGGCTGTCAAAACTGATAAAAGATATGATTATTTGGGGAAAATTTAAAAACAGTTGCTTTTGATTGGTCAGTTAAAATTATGGTGTACATTTTAGAGATAATGGGAAATTTAAGGTAGCAGTTTAACTCTGAATTCTTTAGTCCAATTTTCCTTGAGAGAAGACAAATTTGGCTTCATGGGAAAACTGAGAATAGTTTTCCCTCATTAACTCGTAGAGAGGCCAGATAACCGTCTTCAAAGGAAAGGAAAGACTATAGTGCTTGGACCCACAATTGTGTGGAAAAGAAACAGCTTTAAGGTACACAATTTTAATTTATATATATATATATATATATATATATATATATATATATATATATATATATATATATATATATATATATATATATATATATATATATATATATATTTTGTTTGCCTGGTTTTATGCAAATGTATTTGATATGCTTATGATTTATGCATGTATTGTGTTTCATTTCATAGGACTCTGCTGATATGTTAGAGTGTTATGTAATTTAATTCTTTAATTTAACAGTTATTAGTTCATTGAATGAATTGATGTATTTGTGATGTAATCCTAATTTTCAGATGTGTAGTATTTATAGGGTTATATGAATTAATCCAAATATATATAAATTTCTTATGGTTATATGAATTACCTTTGTCTGTAGGATGATACTGTTTACTCAGGTTGATGATAACTGCATATTTATAAATGATTTTGAAATGCCTAAATGATCTTGCAGGTTATTGGTTATTTAAGTTAGAATTTAGTGAATCTTATACAATAGTAATCAAGCATTTTACTCCACTCATGACTATGATGACTGAATCCATAAATTGAACACTGCTACCATTAGTGTAAATCTGTTGGACTGAAATCGCTATTTCTAGTTTATGTATTAATTAAATATTTATTTCATTTTATTGTGATTATTTCTTCTCAATAGTTTCGCTTAGTTCTCTGTCAATCTTCTATCTATTTACTCACACTGGGCAATAACATCGAGGGAGGTCATTCCTTAGATAACAAACACCAAATCAATTAACAGGACACAACACACACTGACCCCATTACACAGAGAGACTGCTCCCTGTTTTTTTTGTTTCTAGAAATCTGATTAAAATCAGATCTTAAATGTCATACACGAAAACCTAACTGTGACCACATTGGGGTTCATGTTCTGGTGATCTATGTTATTACCATAACAGCTAATTTTATCAATCAGATGAAGTCTTATATTTTCACAGATGGGAGAATGAGCAGTGTGGCTGAAGAGCAGCAACATGTGCTAATCCAATTCAATTTCAGATTTTTTTAAAGCTACATTTCCAAAAGACAACAACATGAACCCTAAGTGGTCACTCTCAGATCTTCATGTAAGACAACAGAAATTTTAATTAGATTGTGGTTTCGAGGATAGTCAATTTCAGTAAAAACTGTGACCTGTGTTCAATATTTTTAAAGTCTAGTTATAATATTTTTAAAACAAATTGGACAAATACTGTAAATAGAAGGAACTCTTGAATAAATATGTTCCAAGATATATTACTCCAAAATTTATAGAATTGTTGATATTATCAAAGACAGTGAACTATATCAATTTCTCTTGCTTGAAAACACAGACTAGCCCAAGCAAACATGGTGACTATATTGTTTAAAAACATCTGTTTGATTCAAAATGTCAACAGGTTTACAGTGCTTGGGACTCCCTGATGGCATTTAGGTCAGAAATTATAATCCAATGAATAACACAACATAGCTTCATGCATATTTACATTCTTAATGCATTTAATTTTAAAATTGGCTAGAGAAGGTACAAACAATCAGGACAGTGTAAGAATACTATAGTAAAGTCCTACTGGTATGCACATTTACTCATCTTAAAATTAAAATAAAATGTTGGTTTAAAATTTAATATGAATTTTGTTTAACCAAGGTCTATTCAATTCTAATTATTGAATACTCTGCACCTTAACTGTCATCAAGAAATTTCAAGACAAAAAGTGTTAATTGCTATGGACTTTTACAATTGCATACAGATACTAAACTGGGTAAAGAAAAAGAGCATGTTGAATCTTATTGTCACAATATTGGGCAGCAAGAATTTGTTTATCAACATGCATAGTATCATTGCAAAATCAGTGTACAACATTTAATCTGGATTGCAGTGGATCACACCTGTAACTTGATCTCATCCAAATACGTTGATATAATTTAGCATCAATTTTGCCATATGTACTTTTCAGGGCATGTAAATAATGATCTTCCAAAGGAATATGGATTTATATGGCTCCAAATAAAGTGAATAATTGCCATTTAAAGGATATGTGTAATGAAATTCTAAAAAATGAAACCAATTACAGAAATAGTCAGTGTTGAACAGCAACATGACCCATGTGAATTTTACTTAATAAAACATAATACGTATGTGTTGCAGTGTTCTAATTTAGTTAATATTTAACGTATCTGAATCTGCCCACGATCTGGTCTGAATCGGTCCGGTTCTGAATCTGCCAGCATTCTAAATCTTTCTCGACTTCAGAACATGGAACCTATTAGGCCTATGTCTCCATGAACACCTCATGACCCTGAAATTATTACCCCATAACATTGGCAAACTTTCACAACAATTTTCGCGTATTATTATATGGTAGGTTTTATACTAGAACTGATTATCTTAAAGGATGCACAGAAAACTTCAAGGTCTAATGATGGGTTGCCTGGAATGCCGTATTATCATGGTACATAATGATATCAGTGCACAATAAAACTGAACTGTTATTGCTGCATTGTTACAAATTGTAAAGTTTCTCTAATTTTTCCTCTATTTCTATAAAAAAAAAATATGTCAATCCAATCACATTAAAGTAAATAAAACCCCATATGGCAGCTGACCTAGATTACCATACCATGGGAGAACAACTACTCTTTATTTACCTAAATTATGTATGGTAGCATGAAAATATTATAATAAACCCATCTTTCAACTTGGTGATAATATGTAACGTCCACACTTGCCCTGGCTGAAAATTTTCACCAAAATAAAGGATTCAATGACTAAATTGAATGCACTAATGTCAGTTAAGTTGAAATTCTTGATAACAGTAGGAAAGAAAATATGTATCACTTTGTCTGAATTAAGTGCAATGTAGGCAGAGAAATCTCTCTCTCTCTCTCTCTCTCTCTCTCTCTCTCTCTCTCTCTCTCTCTCTCTCTCTCTCTCTCTCTCTCTCTCTCTCTCTCTCTCTAATATATATATATATATATATATATATATATATATATATATATATATATATATATATATATATATATATATATATATATATATATATATATATATACACACAAATAAATCAATTATTAATAATATTATTGAAATATTACTAATTTTAAAACTAGTTTAACTATTTTTGCTTTCATATTTATGTTGGATAAGTAGGCTCATTAGCAGCATTTTGTCAAATTGGGTTCATAATGGCTACCATGAAATCAAATTACAACCTTAACTTTGTAATGACACCACTATCAGGATCAAACATCAGATGATACACTGGATATATTTCATAATCAAATCCAATGCAGGTATAGCAAGTTCGATTGGAGCTTTGTATATGCTGATCAACGTAATTACATGCACTTTACACAAAAAAAGCAACTGATGTTCATTCTTTTTCATTGTAAACTGATAAAAATGTTGACATTTTAGAGAAAATTTTGTTATAAGGTATTTGCGCCCTTACCAGCTATAGCTTTACATATACATGCGTAAACAACCGCTAGACGGCACGTGTCCAAAATTAATCGGAAAATTACGTTTGCCGCGATAATATAGCGTTGGATTATACCTGTGGATGGAAAAGGACAAATCATACAAATTTCAAACAGGGGCCCCGAGTGGCCTAAACCTTTGTCCATTACGGATCACTGCCATCTCACCTTTGTCTGTGTGGGTTCGAGTCTAAGATTCGGCTAATGTGGATATGTGAGAAATCTTGCCAGTCGTCCGAGTTTCCTCTGACCCTTGACACCCCGTATTTGATATTTGTTTTTCTTATGTTGGGGTGTAACATAAAAAAAAAACAAATAAAAAAATGGGTTGTCAAGGGTCAGAAGAAACTTGGACAAGCTTGCCAGTAGCTTCTCGTGGGTCGGTGGTATTTCCGCGGATTTCCCGGATTCTTCCTCCACCATTAATACTGGTCGCCATGTGGAATCAGTACACAATTAATACATGAAATTTTAATATGTTATGTATATTGACTTTAAAAATATAAAAATGAAATTAGAAGTAAAAAAATAATTTTAATTTTAAAAATTTAAATGAAATTTAAAAAAAACAATTAAAAAATAAAAAATTTCCACCAAGTATACACATATATAAAAATTTTTGGGAATGATATTAAATGATACCAGCATATATATACTCCTACACCATATACAAGCTCAAATGATGGATATTTGTCAAATTTGATCAGAGAAAATATCTTTATTAGTCAAAATGAGACCCTCATTTAAAATACATGAAGACAAAATTCTACTTTGCTTTGTACCTTTAGGTCATTGAAACTATTTATTTGGGGTTCAAACAGTTAATTTATGTGTTTATGATGGGGTGACTTCCTGAGTAACACATATCTGCTTGTATAGCTATCAGTAATTGTTTAT
This sequence comes from Potamilus streckersoni, assembly GCA_016746295.1. Lineage (NCBI taxonomy): Eukaryota > Metazoa > Mollusca > Bivalvia > Unionida > Unionidae > Potamilus > Potamilus streckersoni. The sequence continues at coordinate 259,048 of JAEAOA010000193.1, forward strand.
AACCATAGTTATAGGGTATTTAGTGAGAGGACAGAGATGAAGACTTTATACTAGAACCTGTTCAAGTTCTCTACAAAATCATATTAAGCTGTCAGAGAATGAAATACAGGTCAGAGGGGTAAAATATACTTTACCCAGGTATATTTACCATTGCATGTAAGAAAACAGCAAAATGATGTAAGTTGAACACAGAATGCATTCCATTTTATTGTTTAGTTTCTTTAAGATGTTGATTGATGTAGTTCGACATTGTAGCCCAGATGATATTATGGGAATTCTCATGATCCATTTTGCTTTATGCATTATTAATGACTAATAATATTTGTTATCTGACACTTTTAAGATTACATAAGTAATATTCAAACAGATTATTTGAATTTAACTTTCTACAACTGATCCTAACATGGTTACATAGCTGACATGAACAAATATGCATATATTTTGTAATGTTTGGAATCAAAAGTTGACATTGTTAGGCTGACATGGTTACCTATAGTGAATCTGTAAGGCTTAGTTTTGACTGTGTGCACTTAAAATATCCCAAGATGTTATTTTCATCATGAATATGCCTCTGTATGGTAACACATTTCAATTTAGTACTTTGACAGAGGGCGGTATTGCAGCATCAGCTGATATTTAATTCCATTGAATCATTGAATCATTGAACTTAATAACTTGGTAGCCAAGACTCTTAAAAATAGACTAAAAATGTTCAAACAGATTATTTGAATCATGTTTGCACATGTGATTTTAACAAGTACATTGCATATGTCCCACACATGCAAATATCCATCCTTGTTTACAAGTTTTCGGGATGAAAATTTCACATGTAGTTGATGATATTGGTACCTATAGTTGATCTGTGTGGCTACATTTTGCTATATTCACTCACAATATCTAAAATTGTTTTTCCTTCATGAATAAGATTGCATATAGTAATAAATTTTAATTTGGTACATTGTCATTTGACTTTCCACTATACTGGTATGTATCAATGTTTGCACCAATGATCAAACCTCACCGTTCCAACATTGCCTTAAACTTTATGATACATACTCTACCTGATTAGTTATTTAACCTGTAAATGGCTAAATATGCTTGTAGAAACTTCATCTATTTTTAGGATGCATTTGTCACTTTAATACATGCCCATTGCTTCACATCTTTGAGTGTCACTCTATCAAGTTTACCTTTTTTAACCATATTTGCAACCTGAATGTTATTTTGAAATCACCATATCTAACACATATTAACTTCATTTGCCTACATCTTCCTTTTTTTAGAATTAAGTGAAACATGTTATATATTTTCAGGTCTAGTCTGGTATCTGGAACAAAGTATTAGAGTTGGATCAATTTGGAAGCTCTCCAGTAGTCCAATGGTGATAGCAAGGTCTCATAAGGACATGTGCAGTGTGCTGCTATAAGTGACCAAGATGAGTTCATATCAGTACACTGATATACAGCATCTCAAAGACATGGCTTAGATCTTCATGAAAGAGATTTGCATCTTTTTTCAGTAAGGTGAAACTGTATTTTCATATTGCATTGTTGACTTTTGTAGTTATCAGCATTAAAATGGAATACATATTTGCAATAAAACATGGTAGTGGTCCCATCAAAACTTTAAATTTGAGTGGGATATTAGTTATACAAACAACTGTCCAAGTACCTGAAACAATAAATGTGGAACATAGTACCTGTCATTGTTTCTTTAGTATGTACACATATATGCATCTGGATAGGCATATTGCAATTTGCTGTCAAAATCACTGTGAGCTATCATGCTTCAGTACCCATGGGATTAATATTATCAGTTGTACAGACCTAAACTACCATTTGTTTTAAAGACCATTCATTAATCAACATTGCTGCCTTAAATTTGTCAAACTGAATGTCATAACTTGTATGAAAATTTATTTTTTGTAAAATAAAAAGTTTTTAAAATTTATATATTTTTTAAAATTTTCATTAAAATTTAATATATCAATATTTTTTTAATTTCAAGACTATTTTAAGACAGGCCTTATCAAGTATTACAATTAGGTTTTTACTGCATTGAAAAATTCCTATAATTAAGGAAGATATAGCAAATTTAGTTTTGGTTTCTTAAGAACAATTGGACCTCAAATTGCACCCTATAGAACACCAGCACTACTCTTTCTGACAGCTGTCACATGTCTTGCTTGCAAGGGAAATTTCGAAAGACTTTATGTATGAAGTTGAAACAGTAGTGGCATGCAAAATAAAATGCAAATATAAAAGTTTGACAAAAACATTGACCCTTTCAGGAATCAGTACACAATTAATAAAATCCGGTTCAGTACCCACGAATGTAGTCCCAGTCTATTTTTAGATCACTTTTTCCGGTCTAAATTTGGTGGTGATACTAGAGTTAGATTTTGGCATTCTTGGTAAGGATTTAAAGGCAATTGATTATTCTTTAAAATGTGATCTTATGGTGTGGTTGTCTCTGTGTATTTCGGCGACAGTGCACATTGAGTAATAAGGTCATGGTGATGATCCGGAAGTGAAATCTGTGTTCCGTTGCCTGGTGTTTTGTTTACAATTCAGCCTCTCAAAAAAATGCAGGTCAACCCTTGACAAGAACTAAACCGTAAAGTCATCTTTCAAAGTATTTTAGATTAACATATGATTTGTATTGATTGTCACACAGTGGAAAGTTCAGTACTGAGGAACAAATGTAGAGAACATATAGTAAAATTAATTGTTTACTATGGCCATGTATAGCCAAGTGCTGAAAAATTGTGTTAGGCCCCACAACAGCAACAAATTTCAAACACTGAGTTAAAAGAAGCAAGGACTTTTTCAACATTTCAATGACAGACATTCACCAAGTACCCTCTCTCTTTCCCTCTGTCTCTGATTAAGGCTTAACCGAGTTGATCTGACCTGATGCTACAAGGGAAATAACTTATCATGCAACATTCGGAGACAATGTAGACGAATCCAATCTACAATTTGGTCCGTTAACACCATGATATGCATCTTAAATCTCGTAGTAAGTATTGGAATTTTACTGAGATGAGATACATTTCGATCAGCATTTAACTGTAACTATCTTCTACGTTAAATAACCATTCAAGAAAAATGCATATTTGTTCATTTTTAGTATCTTATTGTTTATTGGGGGTGGTAAAAAAAGGCAGTTTAATTTCTAAACAGTACGTGCAACTCAGAATAAATCATGTACCTATGATTCTTTAAAATTTGATGTCTGAAATTCCAAAGCATAAATTTGTTTTAAAACTTAAGTTTCCATTCAATTAAAATTATTTTAAAAAAATAAAACAAGGTTAACGATATCTCATATACGAAGTATTATGTGTCCATTGAAGTGAGGCGAAATGTCCTCGGCCGAAATGTACAATGGGCGCGAAACGTCCATAATCCGTGTTGGGCAATTCATTGCATTCAGTAAATAATATCTTCTACAGTAAGTGCCTCACTCATGCGGCAACAGTTACAACGTGTGACACATGAGCTGCTCATTTCATACCACATACAAAATGTCATCGGGACAATAAAAAAAAAATATTTGAAAACTCCATGATATCAATATCTGGGGACAGATAATAATGTCTTGGCACAACACCTCTACAGAGTCAGCCTACAAAACGTACAGGGGCAGCATGTTCCATAATCCAACCGCACTAAGGATAAGAGAGCACTGGTGATACTTCGATTATGGCATGTAGTTGGAGGAGCATAATGTTGCGTCTTCTTGTGTAGCACCAGCAGCAGAGAGAGTGAACAGATTATTTTGCCTGAGACCTTATTTATGAAAAATAAAGGTTCATACGAAGGCTACCCCCTTATTCCTCCCCCCCCAAAAAAAAAATACAAAACAAGGTCAATAACGCTAAACCAAAGCCTCTTACAGAGACCATTTTCATACGGTTGATAACTGATAATAAATCGTTTGGGTTAGCTTATTTTTGTTATACCATTGCTGACGTACTTTTTTTCTCTTCAAATTGTTATGCGATTTCGCTTACTTGCCGAGTCAGTCAATATTGGTTGTCGTTCACCCTCTCTGTTGCTATAAATTAACCAAAGATTTTATCCAGATTTATACGATATCTGGATCTTGGGTCATGCATATTTATCGTTATAAATCCGAACGGAATAGCTTGTTCTTTTGAAGAAAAAAAATGTTTTTAAACTTTATCAGATCCATATCCCCTGAACACCAAGTATGATAAATATGTTGTAGAGTATAATTATCTACTCCATTAAACACAACTAATTATTACAGTTGTCTCTGATAACTTTAGGTATTTGTGTATATCGTTGTGTAACATAAATCACGTCAGTATTTTGATCAAGCTTGATCATGATGTTGCGTAAAAGGTAAAGATGTGCAGCAACGGCATCTTGCAGATGTAAACTTGATTCATGCGTCAAATTCTATATCTAATAAATCTCTCAGAGAAGAACTCGATAGTTTTCTAGTAAACTATACTATGAAAGGTAATGCTAGGGGCTGATAATTAATTATATAACTATTATAATTTTTTTATTATAAATTCAAGAAATATAGGAGAGGCAAAGCAGCGATTGCTAAACATGCTGAAGCAGCAAAAGTCTCACGTTCTGTTGCTGCAAATTAGTTAGCACGACAAACCATATGGCAAATTTAACTACCCCCACATACAAAATTCAATACGCACATTTTAATGTCAGCATCCATAATGAAGTACATCAAGCAGATATTTTGTTTCTACTATCAAAACACGTAGACGAAAATCACGAACGTACAAATAAGCATTGACTGTTGTTGCCGTTGCAAGTAGATATAAAGAAGCAGAACCATTGTCAACAAAGACAGCATCTGAAGTTATTTTGCGTTTGAACGAATTTATCCACGTGGTGGTCTATGATGGCCACAGCTATTACATGTTGATCCTGGCAAAGAATTTATGGTGCAGTATTATCTTTGCAGAAAAAAAAACATAACCTTTAAATAAGACGAGGGTATACTGAAATTCATCGTGATCAGGCAATCTTTGAACGATTTAATCGAACACTTGCTGAGCGGTTTTTTGAATATCAATACGCAATGGAAATATCTACTGATTTTAAGTCCGGTGAGAGATCTCGTGAATGGGATGTAAGGTTACTCAGTTTGATATCTACATTAAATAATGAAATCACTCGTGCAACTTCCATGAAACCTTCTAGTTTAATAACAATATATATATATATATATATATATATATATATATATATATATATATATATATATATATATATATATATATATATATATATATAACGCCGTAAATCTCCCCCTCAAACAGCCTTAGGTAATCTAACTGTGAGATAATTACACGAACCTGGTGAACTTAAAAGAGCAACTGTTATTATCTGGAGCGTAGTTACATCTACTGGAAGACCTGCAATCCACTGGAAGACCTGCAATCTACATAGATTCGATAGCCCCTCAAAGTGGATTTGTACGTGAACAATTACAAGTAATTCCTGAGGACACAAAATTACCACCACCTTCACTTGTGTAAACTAGCACCTTTACGTTGATTACATTCAAAACACGTTAGCATCACAACTGCACGTGTATGACCAAGATCACTATCAATTCTGTCTACGGTAAATTGTCTTATATTATTATTTTAATATTGCCATAACATTATTGTGTTTCAGCTTACACAATAATTATTCTACCGTTGTTGTAGTGTTATATTAACGTCAGTTAAAATATCAAAGTCACGTTTAAACTTTTTATCATTTTGTTTATAACCGGCCAATTATTTTCTTTATTACAGCAGGGTTATTAGTGATTTCCTCAGTTATCACATAGTCTATAATAACCCTATGAACTATTCTTCTGACCCGAGATACTGCAAGAAAGACTAAATTTGACCATTTGACCTGATCATCTACATTCCAAATATTTGTATCTGAGATAGCTAATACCTGTGATGAGTGAATTGTTATAACGTATTCTAACGTCCACGGCGATTTCTCCATGCTCAATGCACCCTCAGCAACATAAGCAACAGCCAAAACAATACCATTCAGTACAAGATTTTGTATTCCAAAACCCGGAATTTCAAATTCAATATTCCGTCGTCGAGTGTCTGCTGGGCAAAAGCATAATGATAAAGGTAGATTTGAAAAGTTTTCTTTATAAAACGTAAATAATTTCTCCTGCAGTTCCTCACGAACTATCTTTTTACTTGCGACTATCAAATCAGTGTGTCGCCATACATTTAAAAAATTTATCATAGTAGTTTCTGGAAATTCTTTACGAAATATCTCACCTTACATTTTATCTGGCTGTTCACTGATTAATCTTTTAAGTTCTTTCAGCTGTTCATCAATAGCTCTATGGTCATCATTTACTTTTTTATGATAATCTATTATTTTTCAGCCATTGATGTGGACACTGTCCAAAATATATTATACCGATTGTCCCTTGATTGATAAACCCTTCAAAAATAACAAAATAATCATTCTATCTTTGTGCTGATTTGATGCATAAAACCTTCAAAATAACAAAAAAATCATTCTATCTTTGATTCGTAAAATTATAATAAGAAACAAGATGCAGTAAAACATATGTTCTTATCGATTTCAGCGTGGGTTGGATTCTCGTACTGAAGTCCAATTCTACGATTCCCATAAGCCGTCATATGTCGGTGGGTATGGTTCTGTATTACCAAGAAGTATTTTTAGGATGGGGCACTGCCCCGAGGTTTCGTTAACCCTCACCACGTCAAACAACATTTTGAGTTCGTTTTGCACTTACCATGGGGTTTTATTTGGTTGGGGGTATATGAAACGCAATGCCTAGACAGTCCTTGGAATCTCTAAAGTCTCGTTTCCTTTAGGAATTCACAATGGGATATATCTTTGCAATGTGCCTCTGAAAATAATCATTAGCATGCCTGAGCTCTCTACCTCATTTGCAGGTTCCTCAAAACATATAGAAAGCATGATAGCCAATAAAAACATAACATGGGGTCACATGAAAGACATAACGCAAAAAAGGACCGTATAAAAAGCACAAATGCTATCAATTGGCCCCAGTGACATATAGGATATTTTTAATAATAATAATAATAATAATAATAATAATAATAATAATAATAATAATAATTAATAATAATAATCATTAATAATAATATTAACAATGATAATAATAATAATTATTATTATTATTACTATTATTATTTTTATTATTATTATCCTCATCGTCATTATTTGTATTAATAATAATAATAATAACAATAATAATAATGATAATAATAATAATAATAACAACAATAATAATAATGATAATAATAATAATAATAAAAATTATGATGATGAGTTGATGATGATAATAATAATAATAATAATAATAATAATCATTAATAATAATAATCATTAATAATAATAATCATTAATAATAATATTAACAATGATAATAATAATAATTACTATTATTATTATTACTATTATTATTTTTATTATTATTATCATCATCATCGTCATTATTTGTATTATTAATAATAATAATAATAATAATAATAATAATAATAATAATAATAATAATAATAATAATAATAATAATAATAATGATAATAATAATAATAACAATAATAATAATGATAATAATAATAATAATAAAAATGATGATGATGATGAGTTGATAATAATAATAATAATAATAATAATAATAATAATAATAATAATAATAATAATAATAATAATAATAATTACATTAGGACCAAGTCAATCAACCTAACTATATTCAAAAGTTAAAGCCAAGGTTAAGGTTAGTGTTATAGTCAATGTTAAGGTCAATGTCAAGGTCCAGATGAAGGTCAAATTTAAAGGTCAATATTCAAGGTCAAAAGGTAAAAATCATTAATTCTTTTGCTATATTATTATATTTACTGAAACATTTTATGAGCGTTTAAACAAAAATTATTATACACCGTCTCTCTTCTAAGATTATTGATGTTTCCAGACCGGTCTCTGAGTTTGAATTTGATTCTTTAGAATAATGGATTATTTAATTTCACGGAAGCATGCTTGATTTGCTGGATCAGATACAATTAGCCACCCTAGCAGTGCTTCAGGTGTAAATGTGTGTAATATATATATATATATATATATATATATATATATATATATATATATATATATATATATATATATATATATATATATATATATATATATATATATATATATATATATATATATATATATATATATATACATATATATATATATATATATATATATATATATATATATATATATATATATATATATATATATATATATATATATATATATCCTTACTGGTCCTGTTTAAACTTTGAAACATCTACTTGATAAATGCTATCAGCTTACATAGCATATTCGATGGAATGCGATTGTCGATATTAACAATATCTCTTGAGCTATGGCGATGTATTTAAGAACGGTCGGTTTCGGGATTAATTTTTCTCCTTGAATCAAACATTTTTTAAAGTGTTCATCAATAAGATCATTACTTGATTTATATAGCTCTTCAGAGTTAAATCACGGAATTGTAAATGTTAATAGTTGTTCTCTTGTAATTCCGAAATGTTTCAAAAATACTGTTGTAAATAAACGATTAAGTGAAACACCCTGAACTAGTTCGTCTTCATTAACTATATAATTTACTACATATCTATTTGTTGCTGGGTTTACTAATCTTTTCTCTTTTAACAATAATATCATTCATAAACTCTAGATCTGAAACTACTTAATTAAAATGTTGCATTGTTTCATGTTCAGGTTTAATTGTATTAGCATATGATTTATTAAATCAATGTCAAGTACTATTATTTTACCATTTTACAAATTGTTTTTGTAATATAGGTTTATGTTCTATCTATATAATGTATAAGTCCATTATTACCAATATATCGTTGCCATGGATAAGCCTCTTTTACTTTTCGATATTCTTAGGGTTTATAAATTTTTCAACACCTGCGACGAAATTAAATCGGTGTGGTTCTGGTGGGCATTCATAAACCAGCGCTTCTTCAGGCCAACCGAATACTGATCTAATCGAACTTTGATAACTATCTACAGCATAAGCAGGAGAATATATTTCAATTACCGCTGATAATGTTGGTTCGTAAGCATTAATTGATAATTTTGATTCTTTTCCTGTAATGGATTTAATTCTGCGTTGAAATTCATCACTGATCTGTTCTATTTGATAACTGTCAGTTATAATACTAACTACTTGCCAATCAGGAGTTTCATCAGATTTATACTTATTTGCAAATACTAATGAATTAGTTGGCTTTAGTCCACCATTTGGTTTTGATCTAATATTAGGTCATCTATACTAAATCTGTAATTGTGCTAATGCTTTTTCTTTTGCATGAATTGAGGTTGGGAAGTTAACGCTAAACTCAGGATAGGTCGAACTTAATGAAAGCATTGTAGTTGTATTAGTGACTACCTATTGTAATGATTCTCTCGACTCATCCAAGGACGCTGACATTGTTTTTATTGCTATTATTATTTAATTCTCTATTTTATAACCTTGATTATTGTGAGTGAAAAAGTCACTAGAATCGTGAGCGATTCTGAATGCTCTTTTTGCCATCATTAAGATAAGAAGAAATACATGAAGCTAGTTTAGAATAGGATGCTGTTGATATGTGTAATTTTATTATATTCTCGCGTAATTTATTATTTGTATATGTTAATATCGTTTTAGCGATAATATTTAGAATACTTGCAATAGTCGTTGAAGTTGAAAAAATAATCTTTATAACTGCAGGAGATAGCATTGTTATCGTTGATAATAATAATCCGGATCCAGCAACTGATAAAAAAAAAAAACAACTCTATCAATGACAACCATACGTCTGCGATATTTTTATTTTACTTTTACTGCATAATCGTAGATGATATTTTTAGTTTGGTTAGACATTAATATACTTGATTATATCTGTGACGCTGAATGTCGATAAGTGACTCTGCCACCAGTGACTTTATCACTAAGGTATGATTCATTATATTTAATGACGTTAAGTAATTAACTGTGGGTTTTTTCTGCGAAAAATTCCAGACACTACGAATATGACGTTGCAGTTAATATTTTTATTAAATGCTTCCAGCATAAATTCTTCTTCGGTATCTTTTATAACACTGTAGATATAAATCCAGAGAATTCATCAGTTGTATGACGCCATGGAAATGTAGTAAAAATACTAAATTTTGCACCAATAAATACGGACAGTCTATTTACACCAGTAATTTCTGCAGTATATTTGTTAGTTTTGTTTTTCTGAGAACATGTTGATAATTCTGATGCAACTGTGAATACCATATTTTTATCTGCTTGTAAAGAAAATTTAATCAGACTCGTTTTTTGAACAATATTAGGAATTCCACTGAAAATACCGTAAGATTTTTGTGTTGATATCAGCGAGTTTTATGTCAACAGTTGATGGATTTCCAAAAACTTCGTTTATGGTTTTGTTTACGTTTCTACGAAAAATTTTAATCGTTTATACGTGATAATGAAAATCAGCATTGAGTGTGACTGGAATTTCCTTATTATCGACGTATTTTTTCGTCGCAGCATCACAATTTTACTGGTGTTCTGAGCTTATTAATGTCATTATTTTTTTTTCTGTTGGGAAATGCACCTTAGGCTAATACGTACTTAGATTATTGATCATCGACGTATTATTTTGTTAAGCGTCCATATCTGCGGATGGGTTTCCAAGGTATCTAATTTTATTTTGATTCATTAAAATGTTACCCGTGAAAGAATCACCAGCTTTCTTGATATAATCGTTTACTGATTAAACGGAATCTTGTATATCAGTAAATTAACGATATTATCAACAACTGCATTAGGACTTCGTATAAGTTGTCTTTAATCGTCCTTGTTTATCCTGGAAAACAACGACTTCATTTTGATCCACACTTGTAATATTTAATAAATCATCAGTCTCATTTCTGAGCTGATTAAGAGTTGCATATTTCGATAAATCACCTTGCTACTGAGCTTTTCCACGATCAGATCTTCCGTAAATATATACTATTATATGTATTAATATATGTTTAAATATGACAATATAGCATATTCTTACACGAATTTATGAGGTGGTTTTTATTGATTTCGATACATCAAGTAAATTCAGGACCACATAATGGTGGATTAGTTAATGTTTGTGTTGGTAATGTTTAATACCAGATTCGAGTACTTTTCATGCTGCTAACATATTCTAAAAATTCGTTTGGTAGTGTTATGCCATGCGAATTAAAAAAAAAATTTACGTGGATCAATTGCATATCCAACCCAATGCGTGCCTGGTCGAGAGTTTTTGTCGAGATTAATAAATCCAGTTTCAATATTGTTTAGTAGTTTTGTTAATTGATCACGCATAGAAATATCTCTGAAGGTTCATATTTTAGAATTTTTAGCAGCATCGATTAAATCAAAATTGGATATAGGCAGAATCAGTAAACTGTCCCGGGAAGTCTTAGAACCTTTCCGTACCATGAATTTGGGATCCCTGGCAATCTGAGACTCCTTCCTTTTTTTGGATGTTTTTTCTGTTCGGCTGCTTTCTTTAATGCCATTCCAGCAGCGGTTCCAACAGCACCTAATGCAACCGCTTTGGTAACAGCTGAGGCTGCAGCGGCTATTAGTGCTGGTATAGCTGCATGAAGTATAAATATACCACCAGTCTTATCGATGTCTTTGATAGCTCACGCAGAAAGATTAAGTTGTACACCTCTTTTTTATTTTTTGGCTTCATTGAAGTTTCTGAATTGACGCTCGGTCAACGATAATTTGTTTGTACCGCTCATCTGTTCGTTCCTTAGCGATATTTTTATTCCACAATTAATTTTTATGTTGGTTGTAGCCTTTTGATCTGACCAGGTGTCAGAGTAACATTAACGTGATTATATGACATCATAATATTCACAAACGATCTAATTACGTGTTACATATTTTTAACTGGAGAATCAACAACTCTCATTCGTCCACCAATACCTTCAAGTAACATAGATTTATCGCTAAGTATAACAGAGATTGCTCTGTAATTATCAATAGCTCATAATGTCGCATGAGGTCGAAAATCTATATCAACAACTGATTGTCTGATTAAATCTAATTTATCTACTGAAAAATAATGAATTGCATATAAGGTTGTAAAATCTAACTGTGATATTTTTGTAAACCAGTATAAATGTTTTGATCACTCTACCTAAACAACATAAGACGATGATATGCATTTGCTACAAGATTTTGATCGAAATTCAGTAATATAGCCTCGGATGGATCTTGATGTTCATTTATCCTTAATGAAACTTCAAAAACACCAAGATTGTCCAATATCATAATACTTTGACTGTCTACTCGCGCAGCATCATGTAATGCAATGAATATTGTCTTGATGCAGAAACACCCTGCTGAGAAGCTATTTACCATGTAAATAAACCATTAATATTACTCTGGATAGCATCTGGGGTCGTTGTTGACGATAATAACATTGATTTACAACATTTACCCATAAAATATAGCAACCGGTCTTCTTCAGATATTGTTGGAGTCATCAGTGACATCCATAAAGAAAGTTTTGTAAAAATTACAATACCAGCATAACCAAAGGATCTCCATATCGCATCATCGTCTGTAGCCTTTCGCACAGTACAACTGTAAGTTTGACTCCAAAAAATAAACTTTCTGACATTTTTTACAGAATTCAAAGATATGAGATAGTGGAATTGCACATGCAAACACTCTTCTATTACCTTTTAACATTGTTCGACGCGATCTAAATCCTAAGTTGAAATCTGCATCTACATTAATAATCATACTTTTTACAACCGCATCGGCGTTTCTAGCAAATTTCATGCTCGTAATATTTCATATTGTTAGTACTCTGGAGAATTATAAGTATCTTTTACAAACATCATTGATGAACCAGCTGATCTTGAATAATCATCGCTGCATCTTAAAAGACTAAGTATTGTTATAGCAACGTCAACGTCTTTCTGAATTAATTCGATATTTTTTTGCGTCGATCATGTATGTAGAGCTATCAAATAATGCCATAATACTATTATTAGCAGAACCAACACTAACATCAGCGGCGTATTCAGTATTATCTACTTTTAAAAATTCGCCATCTACTTCATCAAATGCTTCAACGAGTAAGAAATATCTGTTTGTATGCTAAATATGCAGTTCAATTCTTCCACATTGATTTAGAATTTGTGCTGCCTAAAGATAATATTGATAATCACGCACAGACTCATTCTTGAGTACTGGTGAGTCCATGTCAAACGCTGAATACTTTTGAACACCTTTATTATGATTATTATCGTCTAAAACGAAGACCACTTCGAGAAGTGAGACCACTTCCAGCTATCAGAATAGCGGTTATAGTTGTTTCTTTTCTGATAATGGTACATCAGCCAAATCTGCCAGTTTTTGATTAGCAGCTTGATTTATTATTTTACTAATATTTGCAGGCATTACTTCAATGCTAGTCAGTTTCTCCAGTGGCTGAGGGTTTCGTCCTATTAATCGTGCCAGTTTATATTTGATTGATAATAATATGTTACTAGCAACATCAATAGCACCTATAACTTTTTCACAAATAACACCAATAGCTTTTATTCCCAGTTGCTTTGCAATCTGTATTGCTTTTGGGGCTATACTTCTAAATAGACTCTGAACATCACCTGGTCCATCTCCGTAAGTTGTTTTGTATACTGGTTGTCGAGAATTTATTACCCTGGCCATTTTTGGCCCACGTTGAGTACTGTACACTCATTTTATTATAGTAATTGTACTTAATTATATACTCAATCGCAGTGATAGTCATCGACAACTTCATTAATGAGAGACCTTAATTAATATACATTAATATCCATGATACAACCTGTAAATACTCGTTTAAAATTATCAGCTGCTTCATTAATGATTTCTATAGAATTATTGCCAGCTCGTTTTCCTCCAATGAGAAGTTTTAGAATTTCAACACCAGCAAGGATATTGTTGGGATAAAAGGGCTAATTCCTTGAATAGTAAGACTACTTCCAGTGGCACCAGGGGAGAACTCATATCTTCCTCACTTGTTGTTTTGACTGGTGGCTATTTTCGTCGTTGCAAGTGTTGTTTATCGTAATTGTTGTAATTGTGGTGGTAGTGGTGGTGATTGTTGTGATAGTTGTGATAATTGTAGTTGTAATGGAGGTGATAATTGTTGTTTCTTTGACTTGTTTTAGTTTTTCCGAGTTGCTGCTTCATTGCTTTTTCTCTTTGCATCCTTTATTGATTTTTTATTAGAAATACTATTGTGCTGTATTATTAATGATATCAAATGTAATAATATCTCATATCCGATTTGCAGAATATTAGCAGCGATGCGATATACATCCCTAATCCAGAATTTAGAGATTTTATATATTTGGATTTTACATAATTATCTTTATTGCGATATCCAAATGCGGCAATATCAATTGGCTTTGGTCTTTGATAGCAGCATTACATTCCAGCCTAAATTTATCTGTGATACTAGTTCTGGTTCTTGGAAGAATTTGTGGCCGCTCTTAAGATATGTGTGTTAAGGAAGTTTAACGGGTGGTGGTTGAACTGCTTGAATACAGCCAGCAATATCGACAGGTAATGCTGCAAAAGCTTTTGGCGTTTCCTTAGTTGCTTTAACAATTTTCTTCGTTGGTTCGACAATTGGTTTAAGCAACTGTTTTGCACCTTCAACAAATTCAACTTGAGATTCCTGACGTGATTGTAGTTGTTGCTTAACAGAATCACGACCAGGTAAATATTTTTAATTGCTTCTAGACGCTATCGAGCTAATCTAGCTGAATGAAATTCTCCAAAATTCATTATTGACAATATTAATACTGGCGGTTTAATTTATAGCAGCAGATAAAGTGAAAGATAACCAATACTAAGTGACCCGGTAAGTAAACGAAATGGCATAAAAAATTTAAAGAAAAAAAAAACATACGTCAGCGATGGGATAACAAATATGAACTAACCCAAACGATTTGTTATCCGTTATCAACCGTATGGAAATAGTCTTGGTCAAAGGCTTTGGTTTAGCTTTATTGACCTTTCTTTTTCATAAATAAGGTATCAGGCAAAATGGTCTGTTCACCCTCTCTCCTGCTGCACCAAAGGAACCAAGCACTGGCAACACATTTTCTCGGAAGCAACAAGGCAGACAACTATATATTGAGCAGGTGTTAAACCTCCATAAGGTATACAAAAGCCTTGGTTGCAATATATCACTAAAGACATATTTTTCACTCCCATCTAGATTTTGTTTTCCACCAAACTTCGAAGCAGTGAATCAACTAGCACGGCGAGCCATTTCGCATCGACATTGCAACACTGGAGAAACTCTATCGGGGCAATTGGAGCCCATCAATGCCTGCAGGCTATTGCTGGACAGTGAGAAGTGATGCTGAATTTAATGAATACAAGATACAAGCCAAGAAGCGTCGAGTAGACATTGAACAAGGACTAAACTATGTACTAATATATACGTAAGTTATTTGAATTTTGTTTCATTATAAAATTTATTTATATAACCCTTTGCTGTCTTTTTTAAAGTGTTACATAAAAAGGACAGGTGAAATATTATTATGTAAAGCAATAAATACACGAAAAAAACAGGTTTACAATTTATGATTAAAACTCTAATATGTACACAATATACGTAGATGTAAAATGTAAAACTTAAATATTTTGGAAACAGTAGCCAATCAGTTGTTTTAATAGTCATGTTTGGATTCATCACATCAAATCCACAATAAATAGTACATTTTATCTCCGAATAAGACTACTTCTAAAAAATGTAGGCCAGTGTAATATGTGCTTATGAAGAAAGTTCGAAAGCATGTCTTCAGTATCGCCAAGAATTTAACCAAACATTTAAGCCTGATCATATGTGCTTCTTGAATTTGGTTGCCCGGTTTACTTCAAAATAAATATCTCTATCTCTCTGTCTATTAGTCCATCTTTAGACAAGTACACAAGAACAAATATCAAATATGCACACAGAACGCATGTATATGTCACTAAAATGTATGTTTCGTTTGCAAAAGTATTGATAACATAGATGGGTTATATTGTATTTAAATCCTAAGTGTAATAAAGCAGTGTTAACACAGGCACTTTAAAATCTATTTGAATCTTAAGTGTAATAAAGTATTTATAACACTGACACTAAATTCTAGGTGTCATAAAGTAATAGTAGCACAGTTGGTTATACTGTATTTACATACCATGTGGAATAAGGACTTTGAAAGTGACCATTATTTCATAAAAATTCTGTGTATCTCGAAAAATGCCAAAAAAGTAAACATTGTTATATGAATATAGTCATAACGCCACTTACAAGATCCGCATAAAAATGCTTGTTTTGATCACATTTAGGTTAATTGATCGTCTGACTTTATTCTGGAAATATTGTTAGTGAAACCATTTTATTATTTATATTTTTGATTATTTTCCTTATATAGCACAGGAAACAAAAATATGGCTGATTTGCTCACTAATATGTCTGACTACATTTTTACAAAGACACGCAAAAATATACAAGCATATACAGAGACGCAAAGACATGCAAAGACAAACAAGCGCAACAAATAAATTTGTTTTCTCACCCTGTTCACCTTGTTATAATCAATGCACATCTGGAAAGTTTTATCTGGTTTCGGAAATAAGCAAACAGGGTGAACTCTAGTCGCTTTTACTGGGCTCTATGAAATAATTCTCCAGCAAATATTTAATTTCCTTTTTCAACTATTTCTATTTGAGAGGGTTCATTTATTTACTACGACACCATTGTCTGTTGGGCGCAAATCTTTCTGATCTATCTTGTTTCCGTAAAGTATAAGCAGATTGTTCAGTTTCAAAATATTTTAAACTTCCGCGTAGTTTATGTTTCTTCTTCTGTCTTCAATATCTTTTTTTTCTAAATTGATTGTACTTTCAGGTTAGTAAAAGACTATGCCTTAAATACTGTTGATTTTCAGCCATTAAAATAAGATTAAGGCATCCAGAGAATAGGTAATGCTTGACACGAAATGAAATTATCCAGAGAATAGGTCACGCTTGACAAATCATCTTTAAGGTATTATCAACAATTTAACCGGAAATCCATCAAAAACTGCAATTTTCCAGCGATTTGCAACATGTTTTGAATTTTTTCAAGTATTAAAACGATTTCAGATTATAAAATGTTTAGGACTCCTTTGGTTTATTAAAAATAGCTACTTCATATACTGCGTCACCATATGCTCTATTTTATTTGAAATTTGGTTTTCATTTTTCAATCTATCTGGTTTGTTAAATCGTTGTAGATTTCATAAAATAAATGAGAATTTCTAATTGTGCTGTAAGTGTAGCTATATATAAATTTATATATTTACTCACATCATGCATGTAATTCCTTCTACGTACCATAAGATTCTTGTATTAAGGACTAACTATAATTATTTATGTGTTATCATAATTGAATGTATCCATAAATCTTTACTTTTTCTCAACCAGTATAGAACATGAAAGCGAAATGCCACCGACCAAATATAGGATAGAAAGTGTGGTAGGTAAGCGGTGAAACCACAAGCCTAGGGTAGGCCTACGTTTGTCCTCCTACTACACAAATTGTCCCTCCAAATGGGAAGAAAATCAGATATTAAATTCAGAAGTGTTTTCTCCACACTGTAAACCTAAATGCAGCGAAGATGTCCCATCAGATTTAGTCAGCATCTACTAGGATTAGGATGTAACCTTCCTTTGAATACAATTATGATGCATGTATAAGTACAGGACGGTTACAGGAATTTCCCTTTGCGTTGGTTCTGGTCAAAGAATCGAAATGGCCAAAGCAAAAAGCAAAACGTACGTTTAAGAATTTTGTAAACTCGTATAAAATAATAACTTCAAATCGACTTTCTTTCTTACTGAATCAGTCGATTCAACTTTCTTTTCTGCTCATCCATTATTCACTCTTTCACTTTGTCATAATTAAATGTAGTATTCTATACTACTAAAAAGAGGCAGTATGTAACGTATTTCTTGAATTGTGAAGCGTGGGTCATGAAGAGAGGTCGAGTTCTATGAAAACTGAGGACAAAGTGATGAGCTCATTCCTTGAGGTTAATGGCACTCCTTCACTTCCACCAAAAATTCTTAGTTTAAATCAATAAATGTCTGCACCTTAAAATGTTAAGGTATTTGAATTTTATGTACTTTAATATAGCAACCTTGCCAAGTTAATGGCAAGACGCTTTAGTAGAGAACTATTTTCGACTAGCTGATTTAGTTAGTAACGATTAAAATTCATAACATAAATTACTAGACATATCGATCGTGTTGATGAATCACTGTCATTTTTTTTTCAAGTAGCAGATTTAATTTGGAAATTTCAACAGACACTATTTGTCTACAGTCAATGGTTCTAAACACGAGACTCTTGTAATTTAATCTCTAACAAGGGTGCTGGGTTTGAGTGTTTTCTCTGTTCAGCAATAAACATTGTAAACAGAATGGAAACGATTCAAAACCGTGGGTGGAAAGTCTTCCAATAATAGTATTGATTTTCAATAGAACAAAACACCTCTGTAATATATATTTATACACAGTTGTCGAGATTTGAAACACATTAATAGTCTGGACTTTCTTACCAGATCAATTCAATATCTTCTTTTTATCTTCAGTAAGTCGCTTGTAGCACGATTTATGGAATGAAGCTTACAATAACACGGTTGTTCAAATACGGTTGGAATTTATTTACGCTGTTATTGATTTGTTCCTACTTCCTTTGCGTTTGCAGTGATTCCAACAAAGATAACTCATCCATTGATTAGTATTTTACGAGATCCTACATTTATTAGTACATCTAACACTGGTTGTGTTGTAAGGAACAGAGCACAACAGTATCATCAGTGTCGGTTCACTTTCCTTATGTGATAATTGTTCAATCTATTCATTAGGATCAATATTCCACGTGATTTAAAGGCATGAATGTAATACTGGGAAATTTATATATTGTGACGTGTTTGACATTTCTGTTGACCTGTCAAAGCCCTAAAGGTAAGTTGATTTTGTCTTCTAGTTTTCTTAATAAATCTATTTAAATTTATTATTATTATTATTATTATTATTATTATTATTATTATTATTATTATTATTATTATTATTATTATTATCATTATTATTATTATCATTATTATTATTATTATTATTATTATTATTATTATTATTATTATTATTATTATTATTATTATTTGTTACATTTATATAATATTAGTTTTTACATTCAAAAGGTAATTAACATACAGTCAAACCAGATAATTTAAACGCATGGAATAGCCCTCGGTCAACCGTAGAGTAAAATATCGTAGGCTCGACACGTATAGCGGTATATCTTACCAGGCGATGTGCAGCGTTGCGAATGATTTCTTTGAGAGGACCTCCACCCGCACCCCCACTACCGCCACGATGAAAAGAAAAAAGCTACTAGATATATGGTGTTGATCGAAAAACAAAACATTGAAAGTATCATTTCTAAGGAGGGCCCCGAATGCCTGAGTGGTCTAAAGTGCTCTCCGTTACGGATCACTGCCACCTCTGTTTGCGTGGGGTTTGAGTCTAAGATTTGTCGAATGTGGATATGTGAGAAAGCTTGCCAGTTACTTCTCGTGAGTGTGTGGATTGTTTTGCGGATTTCCAAGGTTTCTTCTTCCACCATTAATACTGGCCGCCATGTGTGCTGAAAAATGGCCTTAAGCCCCAGAACAACAACAACAACATCATTTCTAAGGGAAAAAAATATCGCAAGTGTGCAATTGTTATTCAGTATCAACACTAACTTTGATTGTTGAGTACTTTCCAATATTGTACTGACCGAAGATTTAATCAATATCAAATATAAACTCATCTATTTCATTCGCTCTAAATTTAAGTTTATATTTCTTGCTTTTTTTCATTTCAGCCCTGACCAAATGATTCACATTCATTAAGGATTTGGAGGGTTGGTGTTATCTTAAAATTATAATCTCACGTTTATTAAAATAGTGTTTCATCTGATTTGATAAAATTGTCCATTATGACAGTAACCTTTAGTTTAATTTAATCCCTTGCTCAAATCGTACAAAGTCTTTACTTACTCTGAGGGTTTAGATAAATCTGATTAAGTTTATAACACACACACACACACACACACACACACACACACACATGCACACACGTGGGCCTTGTCATTGAAAATCAGCTATAAAATGTTACCCAGCTTTAAAGCCACTCTGCTCTTATAAGCAAAATCACTCATATTTCCAACAGCTAAAATATATTCCGTTTGTTCCTCTCATTTTCAGTTCTTCTTGGTGTCATAAGGAAAGTCTTGCGAGATGCAGGAAGTGACTCAATGTATATTGATAGATGAAACATTTCTTCTCTACTCTCACGAAATCTATATGTATAGTTCATAAAACTAAATCACGTAGAGGGAGTTTGCAATGATTTTCAATTACTGTTCAAAGTTTGATTATCTATGATTTTGAAGTAATCATAGATACATGTGCTCCTTTAATATTAAAATGTGTGTGTGTGTGTGTGTGTGTGTGTGTGTGTGTCAATTATGAAAGTAAAACTTGTATCCTCAATACTTTGGGAAACTTGCAGTTCACTGTCTTTAAAGATTAAGGTCCAAATAATTCAGTTTTATTGCTGCAAATACTGTAAAATCTTAAATTGATGTATACTCCAATACGTGAAGGATAACTGTATATGCTTCGTAAATAACAAAAAAAAATCTGTAACAAACTTTTATTAAAATTTTGAATTTATTTAAATTCTGTTAATGAGGAAATCGTATCAGTTGAATCAACAGAGCGAAGATGAAATTATGATTAATTTCAGCCATGCTTCCATTTTTTGTTTAAAGTAAATTGCAGACAGGATATGATATAATTGGCCGTTAAATATATAAAAGACATTTTCCTAGACGTGTAATGGTTTGTAGGATACAGTTTATTCAATACTGACATCGGTTGTAAACTGTTACGGTACAGAATCGAGGACTTTCGACAAAGTATGAGTGTTTTGCAGAAAGATACAATGAGAATGTTTTCGTTGGCGTTACATAAAAAACATGACAAATTATATCAGATGTTATTATCATTTTTAACATAAATGAAAACATCATAAACATGTGTGTGTGTGTGTGTGTGTGTGTGTATGTGTGTGATTTGGATTTTAACGTACCTTTAACAATTTTCAGTCATATCACTACGACGTCTGCAGTGTGACAGTTTATAGCGATATCTAGTACTGAGACAACATGCCACAGACTAGTAGCATGATGCATCGTCTGGTCACATTATCCTGACACCATGGAGTGGTAAACATTGCCAAAAGCGACACTTACAGGTTCCTTTTTCAAATATTTTACCGACTGTTGTACACGTTTGGCTTCAGGAAAATATTAAATTAAATGTTTGTGCATTTCAAACAAGAATATATGAAAAGTGTTTTTCATGGAGAAAATTTACCTTGATGATTGGGATAACTTAGTCAATAAAAACCTTCAACTAGAAGCTGATAGTCGTAACTTCCAGGAATCAGCCAAAATATTTTGAGTGCCTTTGAATGCTAGTTGTTTCAAGTGCCTTTGAATGCTCAATGCCTCAGTTTAGCCTATGATTTATGAAAAAAAAGCTGCAAAAAACTATTGTTACTTCTCAAAAAAAAAACGAAAAGCAACAGTTAAATAATTATTGATATCATTATTATTGTTATTATTATTATTATTATTATTATTATTATTATTATTATTATTATTATTATTATTATTATTATTATTATTATTATTATTTCTAGTAGCAGTAGTAGTAGTATTGAAAACATAGCTTAATAACAATTCTATGTTATTATAATAGAAACAGTAGGGCAGTTTTTGTTATACGTATAATTTCCATCTTTATTAATTCGTGTCACACAATACTAAGAAAACATATACGCCACTAAGAATAATTATTATCTAAACTTAGTATCTGTGTTATCTATTTAAGGTGCTTAATCAGCAAAGCAAACAAATGATTTTTACCTTATAAATTTCAGCTCTATGCATGTAAGCAAGACATTTGTCATAAAATAAAGATATAATGGGTTCTTCACTGCCAATTATTTTGATAAGGTCTCACCTAAAGTCGTCTACAAACTATTCTGAAAAGTAAAATTATTAATCATACATCTCCTGATGAAACTTCAAGGAGAAATAAAATAAAAAATGTTTTGCCTGTACGACTGTAAATATTTGAATGAGGTAAATTGCTGAACCGTTTCAATAATAAACCATTGCATAATGTGATCTGTATGTCGTGCAATAAATACGCTGTATGATCAAACGAGCAATGGGTAAATTGATACTTGGACAAAAATCTTTTGTATATATTCAATATTTAGATTTAAAATACCAGCAATTTTATAATTCGTCTGACTTTGCAGGTGCATTATAATCATTAGAACATATATAACCCTTGTTTAGCTAAACTGGCTACAATAAAGAATCTGCTTTGTGAGTCACCTCATTTTGCGGAGAATGCACGTGCCCTGTTCTTGCAAAAAATCAGTCAAATCGCACTATGGTTAAGACAGTAGGTCCCAACGCTGAAGTCAGTTAACGACAATAGCTAATACACGCTTACGTAGATTTTACGTTAGGTTTTAACATGGACACGTGCCGTTTGTAATCAATCGTGGGTTTGGCGATTCCTCAGCTGTTGCTACACTTGATCCAAATCGACGTATTTATCCACAAAAGCTGCACACTGACAACAAGTCAGTGTGCAGCTTTGTGGATAAATACATCGATTTGAGTTACCTATTTTAAGACTGACGGTTGATGATTTGTGGGCATATACGTCATGGGATACGGCATCGACTTTTTTAAATACATAATACAGCAAAGACGTGTTTTCTTTCAAAATTCATTTTTGTTCTACTACTACTATAATTGCTTCCCAAACTATTCTTGAAATTAAGAACCATATAGAGATTAAAATACAGTGAAGATTAACGCAGTACTTGACAAAAGGAACTGGTGCCTAATCAGGATAATGTTTATGCTAACTAAAGACAGAAGATATATCTAAGTTGTATGAATTAACCAGAAGAAAATGGTAGTGTCCACCATTTTTTGAACCCTTAATTGTGAGAAAAATTAAAAGATTTTTAAAATCTATTTCTCAACATGTAGTATATTTAATGTTCATATATTATGAAGTTCAATACAAAAGCACAAATATTTTCATTGATCATGCTTTTCATGACGCTTCCTTGTTGTATTTTGTGTACCCGCTTTTCAAAACGACTCATTGAAAAATTCCGACGTGTATAAATACAATGAATTCTTACAAGATGCGAATTTAAAGAACCTAGGAACAATTATTTATTCGTTCTCATACAGTAAGTATGAAAATGTCTTTCTTTCTAATAACCACGAAAATTGACACAGATAAAAATCAATAAAACTAGAGTGTCTGATATTTTGGTGATGTATTTAAAAAACTACTACATCATAAACTAAAATCACAAAAAGCTATACTAAGGTGAATATAATCTCTTTCCCTTAAAATCGGTATTAACTTTGTAATATAAAAGTGGACGTACACAAAAGCAGGCTCATCTACTGTAATATTATGCTTGAATTCAAATGTATTTGGTGGTGGTGTGTTCATTAGTTTTACATGACCGTTCACTGTAAATGTAAACTTCACCAGTGTTTATCGTATAACGTCCTTTCGAGAAAGTGTTAAAACATCCATTGGACGAGAAATATATAGGGCCTACCTTTTGGTATTCAGCATTGTAACTTTCATTCACTGATACCTAGCCTGACACTTACTTTATCAGCAATTCTGGAACACTTTTTGGCGCATCGTGTGGAAAATCTGTACTCAAAAAATGAAGAATTGTGTTTATTTGAAAGCAATATAAAACCTGCCTATCGAAATGAGGCAATTCTAAACGTCAATGCGTTTTCAAGAAAATTTCTGCATGCACAACAATGTCTTTTGCAATTGCAATCATGTGAATAAAAAAACCAAGATAATACAGAACGAAAAAAAGAGGTAGTATATTTCTATAACTTAAATAAGCAAACATTTTGATAACACTAAAGAAATGCGTTAATACAAAAATGATCTAGGTTGTACACTAGGAAAGTCTTTTTTTCGACTCTGATTTTTATACGAGAGAGTAATTTCTGTTTCTCCATGCAATACTCTATGTTTATCTTTTCATACCTGTGTTGTCAATGAACGGTGAAGTTATGGTCACATCAGTATGCTATCTCTTAAAATATTATATTGAATAAGATATCATTTACGGAATGTTTTGTCATTTGTACATCAACTAAAAAAGATTATAATATAAACTCAGTTTTTCATAAAATTATACGATTGTTTAATAAAATTATACGATTTTTCATAAACTTATACGATTTTGGTGTATGTGTGTATGTGTGTGTGAATAAAACTACAATTATGATGGCAGATGACTATATTCATCCAATGAAAATGCCATGTATTTACTAAATGTGGATATGGATGCTAAAATTTGTATGATTATTCCTCCTTTTTATCTGCAACCTGAGATCCTCTCTCTCTCTCTCTCTCTCTCTCTCTCTCTCTCTCTCTCTCTCTCTCTCTCTCTCTCTCTCTCTCTCTCTCTCTCTCTCTCTCTCTCTGCACACACGAATGGGCTATTTCTTCTTGTATGTTCAAAAGGGTCTTGCCTTATTTGTCATGAAATCATAATTCGCCTATGGGTTACTCGCCGTCTACATTTGGTTGTCCTTCGTAATTTAAGAATTTACTGCATACAACTGCCCAGCCTAGAGTTCTGCATCGAAATGATGCATCGGACAGGAAATACGATATCATCAAAGCGATGACCGTATTACTATCGTGTGTGACAATGTTAAAATATGAACAAAGAAGGGGTTTGGTATTTATCTAATGCCTCCCTTTTTAATGGAATTATCTAGCGGCTTTTGGTATTTACTTAATGTCTCCCGTTTTAATGGAAGGATTTAGGGGCTTGGATTAAGTGCGTATTAAAGACATATTTACAGCAAATGGGTTCGGGCTACAGGTACTCACTCACAGCTTAACAACACACCTGCACTGAATACCCAAACGCGTCCACGAAAAGTGGCAAGGAATGTTTATACATGTATGTGTATACATGCTTATGTCTAGATCAGGAATACAGTACATTAATGCAAATTAGCCTCGACAAATTCATCGTACTCGAAAGGTTAAAAAATAAAGAATAGAAAAATGGAGAAAGAGTCGGTTACATTTTTATCAGAAAACCAATTCTTCCTTTATGTGGAGATGAAAGATGTTAAACAAAAGTGTTTCTTGTCGTTTCTTGTTTATATGGATGGCTACATATTATAATAACATTCTTCTGGAACTTTTAAAACACCATGTTGTTGATCTGATCAATGTAAGCTTCTTAACCGTTTGATATTTTTTTTCATTTCATTTACATAATAATAGGGTAAAGTTTAGGTATTAGTCCCTGTATGTAGCACAGATCTTGAAAAATTTAGGTCCTGATGAATTTATATTCCATGATGCACGTTTTGTTTCAAAATATGTATGACCATATTTCTAATGTGTAGGATATAGTTTTGAAAATATCACCAACACCAGTCAATGTGACTTTTATAGTTTGAACATAATTTAGTCTGAAAAATCTGCTATCATCTAGATCCTATGACAAATGTGGATCAGAAAAAAAAACAATTTTAGTTAGTTTTTAAAAATTAAAATCTACGCTTATTTTTTACACCAAATTAAGCAAGTCAATTATCAGTCTATAACAAATAAAAATGTTTAATACTACTACTACTACTACTACTACTACTAATAATAATAATAATAATAATAATAATAATAATAATAATAATAATAATAATAAGTCCATAACAAACTCAAATGTCGATATATATAGTAACTTACAATATCCGTTGTGCCATTTCATTGTGTCATTTCATTTGGTCAACGCACTTAAAGAACCATACCGTTTTTTAGTCTACTTTTTAAACCCGTAGATCAATATACAGTAAAGTTTAATTGCCTGTTACCATTAGCTGGATTAATTTATTACGTAACGATGAAGCTACGTTATATATTATCCATTTCATTCATCTGGTTAAAGGTGCTCTATAGTAGGATCCGGTTAAGTCACTCTCCTACCGTGTAAGGGTAGGTTATGCAGGTCTATAAAAATAAAAGCCACGTGAGTTGATAAACTTTAACATAGTATTCTTGGAATATGATGTTTGTCAATAACATCCCTTGTTCCATGATGGTAATACAGGTTTTCCACCTACATTCAACACGGACTACTTCATAATACGAGAAGGCTTATTAATATCTGTAACGATGTTTAAGCAAAGTGGTGAAGTTCAGCCCCTTTACGTTCATTTTATATGCACTAATAAATCGATAAATGAATAGAAATGAATGAAACTTAACTTTGGAAAAGCGATGTCATATTTTTATTAACGCCGTCAAAGCGTTGATAATTTTCTAGTCATATATCTGCCAATCAATAATGGTTTTGTGAAATGTATATTATAGTTATATTATAGCTTGTTGCATGCAACACACTTGAATTGAGTTTATAGTAGTAGAGGAAAGTGTTGTTTCTACCTCAAGCACCTCTCTCTCTCTCTCTCTCTCTCTCTCTCTCTCTCTCTCTCTCTCTCTCTCTCTCTCTCTCTCTCTCTCTCTCTCTCTCTCTCTCTCTCTCTCTCTCTCTCTATCCTGAAACGCCAACATCTACACAAAACCTAAAGGCAAATATAATCCTATAACTTTACACTAATACTTAGACTTTGTAACATATGTTGCGTAAGGTAATTTAATCAATAATCTCTATGAGCCAGCCACATCTAACAGATGTCGCCTAATCAATATCAGTCTAGCCTTGTCTAAAAAATCAATATCTCCACGTCAACTAAAGATAGGTAATTGCTTTACTCATATACTACACGTCACGCGGAAAGACTACATCACGTGATTAAAACATTCTAAGAAAGTACACACAAACAATTAAAACCTGGTAGCTGTAAGATTTTTCAATGTTCCAGAATATTCTATAACAGCAGTATATAAGGCGTTCAAATTCTCTTATAGTCATTGCGTGATGAACGTTTAAGGGACATCTTCACCAGGCGAAAGGGTAAGTACATTTTTTTTACCTCATTACCAATGATCAATGTTTCAACTGTTGATATTATAAATATTTCATTATCACGATGATAGAGACTAAACTTTACTTTACCGCTCACACAACGACGACATTCGACCAAATCTTTTATATTAGGTTTGCTTAGAGGATATTTTTTGTCGATAAAATATACTTTTGACCGATCAAGATAAATTGTAAGCTTAGTATATATTTGTTGACTGATAGGATCGAGAAAGTTTTTAAATTCCGCTAACAACATTTGGTATAATGTCACAGGCAATTGAAATACTCGCTGTCATCAGAT